>WOVY01011256.1:0-317437 GCA_013436015.1 Rhipicephalus annulatus | reverse complement strand
TTGGCTTCATCATCATATCATCAGCCTGTCTACGTCCACTGCAGGACAAAGGCCTCTCCCATGTTCCGCCAGTTAACCCGGTCCTGTGCTTGCTGCTGCCAATTTATACCCGCAAACTTCTTAATCTCATCTGCCCACCTAACCTTCTGTCTCCCCCTACCCGCTTCCCTTCTCTGGGAATCCAGTGGTGACCCTTAATGACCAGCGGTTATCCTGTCTACGTGCTTACATGCCCGGCACACCTTCATGTCCATTCCTCTTCTTTATTGCAGCTATGATATCCTTAACTCCCGTCTTGTCCCCCTATCCACTCTGCTCTCTTCTTGTCTATTAAGGTTACACCTACCATTTTTCGTTTCCATTTGCTCGCTGCGTCGTCCTCAATTTAAGTTTGAACCCTCTTTGTGAGTCTCCAGGTTTCTGCTCCGTAGTAAGTACCGGCAAGATACAGCTGTTATATACCTTCCTCTTGAGGGACAGTGGCAATCTACTTGTCATAATTTGAAGAGTGCCTGCCGAATGTGCTCCACCCCATTCGTATTTGCTTCTAGTTACTCAGCAATCTCGTGGTTCGGCTTGCTGCGGTTATTACCCTGCCCCTAAGTTAGACATAGTCTTTTACCACTTCAAGTGCACTATTACCTATCTCAAAGCGCTGCTCCTTTCCGAGGTTGTTGTACATTACTTTCGTTTTCTGCAGATTAATTTTAAGACCCACCTTTCTGCTCTCCTTGTCTAACTCCGTAATCATGAGTGCCAATTCGTCCCCTGAGTTACTCAGCAATGCAATGTCATCGGCGAAGCGCAGGTTACTGAGGTACTCTCCATTAACTCTTATCCCTAACTGTTCCATTCTAGGCTTCTGAAAACGTCCTGTAAGCACGCAGTGAATAGCATTGGGAGATTGTGTCCCCCTGCCTTACACCCTTTTTTATTGGTATTCTGTTGCTTTCTGTATGAAGCACTATGGTAGCAGTTGATCCCCTGTAGATTTCTTCCAGAATTTTATATATATTTCATCTACGCCCTGATTCCGCAGTGTCTGCATGACGGCTGATATTTCTACTGAATCAAACGCCTTCTCGTAATCTATGAAGGCTATGTATAGTGGTTGGTTATACTCTGAGCATTTCTCTATTACCTCAGAGTATAGCAGATGTCATCATAAACTTCATTTCCAGGCATAAGCATCTGCAGCCTTAATCGCATTGTGGCAGAACTTGTCAGATTTTCTCATATATGCCACTATGTTTGAATTTCACTGTCTCTGTATCCCGCATTGGTACATGAAGCCAATAAAACCACAGGCAGTGCCAACTATGCTTGCTGTTAAACTAATTTCAACCTAAGGCTATCTTTACAAATTGATTTCCTTGAGGCTGCATTGTCTTTCGGCTTGGTTGTGGCTAAAAAAAAATTCAGCACCTCGGTACTTTTGGCTGTTGAAGTATTTCAGGAACACGCAAGAATCTTTACAACTTTGAATCTAAGTTGTAATGATGTGATGGTCAATGTGCGTGCATTTTTAACACCCGTTACTGATTTACCTTTTTTTCTGCTTGCATCTTTTTTGTTCCTGCTACCCAGTCCCTTCCAAAGCGGGTACGGAACCAACAGGATGCCATTTGGGAGCTCATTTCTACTGAAGTCTCATACATTCGCACTCTTAAAGTCATCACTGAGGTAAGTAGGATTCCTGGTTAGTGATACTTATCAAATGTGGTCAGCTCCATCTTGCCTTATGTGTGGCAAGGAATGTTGTTGAAATCATAGTGAATGTCCACTTCTTACCTTGTGTGCATTGATGCTATTTTTGAAAATATGAAAGTACACAAACTTGCGATTTCTTCTTGCACACGAAACTTTGTGTGTACACTGGGAAGTACACGCACAACACAAGGAACTGTTGACCTCTGTTAATACGTACCTGCTTTGTTGTCCTTGTATGGTATGCACTGTTTCTTGAAACAATTAGTCCTGTGCTGACAAACTAGTGCCCCGTTGCATTTAGTCTGTGGCACCTGCTATATTTGCTTCGTCATTAACGTTTGATGACCTGTGCTTTCTTCAAACATGCGACAAAGTCTGTGATGATGTATTGTGTAATTAATGTTATTTTTTGTCTTATATCATACGAAACAGGTGGACAGCCCATTTAGATGATTACCTGAATTTTCTTTTGATCCTTTGCAGCTGTTTCTGGCGTGTCTATGTAACCTCCAGAGCGAACGCATTCTTCAAGAGGTGAGTGCTGACTGAATTGTGAAATGCCTTGATGTTTACACACCACTCTGACGGGATCGTTCAGTCACAGCAGTAGAAACCACTCTCTAAAGGTGCAAGATCATCCGCCCAAATGGCCCGTGCAAGACATTGGGCTGGTTGATCTTGCAGTTTTAGTAAAAATGCCCCGTGTCCCAATGTCTCGTGCCGTACAGGGGGCATTTTTACAACATAAGGTTCAGTGACACGTACAGCTTCCCCCATTTCCCTGGCTGCCACATAAATTCTCATTTTACAAATCCAACACAGTCAATTTCTGCCTTTCTCAAAGAATGGTTCCTATCACTGGCATTTTTTTACTTTCATCGTTCCTACATATGTATGCATGACTTTGGTCTTTTTTTGTCCCTGTGGGAAACCTAATTTAGAAAAAACCTTTGTACTAGCTAAACACTTGAAGAAATGAAGGCTAGTCTGATTAACTAAGTACTAGAATACATTTCGCTGGTTCTGCTGTTTTTTTTTTTTTTTCCACTATTCGTCAGATCTGGCTGGTCCTGGTAATGGGTGCACCATATCGCTGCTCAGGTCACTGATGTATTGTTAAAAGCGCAATTATGTTGCGTTTTCGATGAAGTTGTTTACATGGTCTTGACTGAGGTGGCAGAGCTGTGTCCCCCTTAGGTATATTGCTATGTTAACCTAAATGTCGTGCTTTTGTGCTGGCGTGTTAATTTCAATACAGAAAAAGTTATCACTTTTTTTTTTAAGGTATAACGATGTTGTATTGACTTCATACTCTCGCGGGAAAAGAGGTAGTAGAGTTGTTAGTACCCCATTTCGTTTTATCATTATTATTTAGTGATACTGCAGGGCAATAATTCTGCTCAAGCAGGAGGGGCACCGCAGCAAGGAAAAGGAAATATATACTTGCGGAAGGAATGCTGCATAAGATGAACGTTAAGGCGTAAAAAACACCGAAAGCAACAACATTGTTAAAATTCACAAAATGTGAGTTGAAGAAAGCTCCATTCACTCACCCTTTTAAGGAGAAAAATGTACTTGGAAGCGTTTGTTGCCAAGGGAAGATTGGCGCAGGCAGTCACTCGTGACTGCATTGTTGTGCTCATGACTTTGTCGTGTTCTTTATAATCGGTATGGAAAAGCTCCTCTTATTTGAAGGCGTCTTACCGAAATGCGCCTGTACTTCTTTTTGAAGATCGACACAGAGCACATGTTCAGCAACATCCTCGAGGTGTGCGAGGTCAACCATGTGCTGTGGGACAGCTGCCTGTTGCCGACGCTGACGGCCTGCACGCACCAAACCGGACGCTCCTCAACCCCTTGCACCTGCGTGAGGGGTTCCTGCGCTTTGAGGAGACTTTCCAGCCGTACATGAAGTACTGCTCGAGCAGACCACCTGTCTGCACTATGTCAAGGAAAGAGGCTCGAGAGCGATCTCTTCAAGACCTACGTGGCGGTGAGCTTCTCTTCTGGTAGCGCTTCTCTCAATTCCTGAGTCACCGTTGCATGGGAAATGTCATTTCCAGCAACGTGTTGTTGCTTACACCTTTCCCTAGAGCTTGTGTCCCGTTTCAATCTTGACAACGGGTGCAATGTGACCATAACTGTAGATGCATGTTACATACCAGTGGCTATTCTTTCTCAAAACTTAAAGTTAGGAAACACTTTGCAATTACAGGAACATTGAAAAACCCATAAATTAACCACATCCCATGCAGTTGGGTGTCGCGTAGCTTTCCTGGGTCTACCTTCCCCATGCTGTTTGTTCTTCAGATGGCATTCTGTGTCGGCCTTACACATGTCCAATACCTGTATCCTTGCATTTTCTTCATGTGCTATGCTGGTACCGAACGCCATTTGAAGAACAGCATGGGAAGGTAGATCTGGAAAGATTGGATAGGGCAAAGCTCGCAGTGTGTCTTGAGGGATTTAGATGATTAGATGCAGTCTGTCTTGAGGGATTTAGATGAGGCACTAGTGGTGCCGAGTCTAAAATTGGGCTTGTAGGGGAGGGTTTCACTAACGTCAGAGACTGTTTAGGCTCTAATAATGTCGTTGGTTGTTCTCTCAGGCTAACCACTGCCTTCTTCATTTTTAGGGAACCGATCGCGAGTCGTAGGATTTGACTGCACGACACACCGTAACGACACCGCAGACACCGACAAGCTTAGTCCCCCGAGGCGCTTCGCACCCAAACGAAGTGACGCCTGTTTGCATGGGATTGTAATTAAGAGTTACCCGCCATAATGTCTTGATGCAGCCAGGCTTCCCCGAGAAAACCTTTTGTTTTTGCCATCTCAGGCAAGCGTTATGGGCGCCAGTATCCAATCAAACAGTGCATTGCTCTGAACACTATGTGAACTTCATCTCGAGCTTAGCGCTTCAGAAAATCCATGAAACTTTGCTGCGATGAGCAGCTACATTTCATTTATGTTAGATTTGCATTAAATGATCTGCTGCTGGCTATTTCATTTGAAGAATGACTTTTGCACTTCAATGACTTCATAAATGTTCATCCACACTTCCAGTGGTGCGAGCTAGGAAAGACTGCGAACGGCCTGCGCTTCACAGACCTCCTGGTCAAGCCCATGCAGCGGCTTACCAAGTACCCGCTGCTGCTCAAGGCCATTCATAAGAAGACTGACGACGAGGAGCCAAGAATGCCCCTCGTTGAAATGGTGAGTGTGCAAGCCTTTGACCAACGCATAAACGTGGCTGGCGCGTCATAGCTTTCGGTGCTTCTGTGCAAATAAACTCATTATGAATACCGTAATTGCTGAATCAACGTTGCACCTTTTTTCTGGTTAAGCGAGTTCATAAATCGCATGCGCGTTAGACTCGAGTACAAAAAAAAGAATACGGTCATTCTACTGCCATCGGCATTTCTAAATGGCCGCCCCCCTTGTGCGTCGGCACGGCGCGTCGCCCATTTCTGCCTATGTGTTTCCCATGTGCGTACTTCGTACGTGTGCTGAGGAGTTCGTCATCTTGTAGTGCATTAGCATCGACGGCATGGAAGGGGCGACTCCAAAAACTCGAGTGCACCACGATGCCGCTTTTAAAAGAAAAGTCATCGCGTGTGCAGAAACGGACGGAAATCGGGCTGCATCGCAGTCGTTCGGAGTTCCCGAAACGTGCGTGCGGGGACTGGCGGACACAAACGCAGAAGATTGTCGACAGCCAAAGCTCCACGCAAAGCTTCAGTGGACCACAGGAGGTCGGCTTCCGCAAATTGAAGAGCTGCTCGCCGAGTATGTGCTTGAGCAGCTAGCGGCCCGCGACGACAGAAACTCTCCAAGTGCGGACTATGCAGTTAGCCTTAGAAAAGGGCTAATGCGGAGCCAGTTTAAAGCGAGCAGGTGCTGGCTAACTAACTTTATGAGGAGGAAAGGCTTTTCCCTCCGAAGGTGAACAGGCATATGCGAAAAGTTTTGCGGAGGGGTGTAATGAAAAGCTTCACAGTTTTCACAGGTTTCGTTCCTAAACTTGCGGCACAACAACGGCTACTAGCTTGGGCAAATCGGGAATGCCGATCAGGACGCCTCTTTACTTTGACATGCCTGGCACCACAAACCGTCGAGAAGAAGGTGGGCGAAGCAAGTTCGCGTGCTTACATCCGTCCACGGTAAACTACAGTGACGGCAATGCTCTTATTACACGTCAGATGGGCACAAGCTTCCCCCGTACCTCATATTTAAATGGAAGATGCTCCCGAAAGGAGTCGTTTTTTCGAGAGTGGTGGGATCGTGCGGGCCGGCTCTTACTTTTTTTTTTTCGTCGTGGAAATCGGGTGCACGTTACAATTGAGGGCGTGGTAGAATCGATAAATACGGTAACTGAGAACAGGTGTTCATGCATTCAGGAAGAGAACTTGCACGAGACTCATTAGGGACACTCAAAGTGTCTGTTGAAAAAGCAAGGCTATCTCAATGCTCAATTGCAGGCTTCCCTTTCCGTTTTGTTTTCACATTACAATAAATCATTTCAGGCACTACTACACCAATGCTGCTAATCTAGAGTTATAGTTATACATCTTCCAATTCTACTTACTGGAGGACAAAAACCAGGGTGTTTCTTTTTGGGCGTAATGGAGCACAATGTTGCCTCTTTTCTGGGAGTGCAGCAGAGCACTCCATTCACTTTGCACTCGTATGCTGCCAGGAAAAAATGAAAGTCATGAGTGAATGTGTTTTAAGTGCGTGCTGGCCTTGTAAAACGTTCGCATCACTAAATACTGAAAAATGTCTTGGTTGGAAAGAAATACATCGCTAATAATTGTTGCTAATAATGAATGCGAATAATGTTTCTTGACATAGCTTGATCTTATGTATTCTGTTCCAATAAGCTTAATATCTTTTGTGGCACAAAAATTGTTCTGGCTAGTGTTTAGTGCATATATGTAGCCTGCTGTATTGAATGTTTCCAGCTTGATTCTTTGTTCACTTGTTCACTACATCTGCGTTGCTCTTTTTTCTTTTCCATCTGCAGAATGAGTGTGTGGAAGCCTTCGTGTACGCTGTCGACGGCAAGCTTCGGCATCTTCACGAACGGGACAGGCTCAAGTCAATAACGAGCCGCATCGAAAGCTACGATCCATTTGACATCAACAACGATGAGGTTGAAAAGGTGCGTCGCACCGCCGCTCAACGCGGGTGACGTATGCATTGTGTCTTGCCGAATGCATGCTGGCTTTGTTGCCGTGGATGTTTGTCGAATGTAGCATTTGCCATCAGATAACTGAAAGATCGAAGGGCTAGAGTTTTTTCTAATGAATGGGATTTCGTTGTGTGAATCCTTTGCTAGATGCTCGATAATTGAGCTACTACACAACAACAGCCTGTTTATGTCATATCTTCACTTGTACTTATCAGTTGTGCTTTGTACACTGTCCCTGTACGGTGTCACAAAGCATGTAAAGATTACTCGTGGCATCTGGCTTTTGAAACAGAGCTAGCCCGAAAGCTTCCTATTCATTACCATATTTGCTAGATCGCAACCCATGTTTTCTGTTCCAGACTTTCATTGCCCATACCTATGTCTATTGTTACGTTTCAATGAAACATACTTGCAAAAGTATACACCAATGCATCCAACTTAAGCGTAACTTCTAGCTGTGGTAGTTTCATGATATGATTGGCTGTGGGTGCACACATACGTTATATATTCTTTGCAAAACGAGAATTTTGCTGTGCACTCAACCTTTCATGAAGACTAAAGAAGTTAGCTCGCTTCTCGAAAAACATCCTTTTTTGGCTGTGATGTTTCATGAACCACGTTTTTCTGTCGTAGGGCCCTCTTGTTATCCTTGTACCGTAAAAAACAGAATATGGGTTGACCCCCCCAAGCTTTGAATCTCCGAAAAATAAATTTGTTTTAGGTCGCAAAGTTTCGCGGCACACCCTTACCTTAGTAAATACGCGACACCAACCAGCTGCATTGTGGTGACATTTCTTTTTATTTCGACACTAATGTTATGTAGTTAAACGGCAGAAGGCCACAAAGTGCTGTCACTCGGACTCGTCTGAACTGAGTCTGACGACGTCTGTTTTTAACTAGTAACGTTTCTATAGGCATTGTCCTCCATTCCATCCAACGCATTACTGCTGCCGCATTTGCAGAAAGACGGAAAGTACGCTGCCTCTCTGCAAAGCCCTTCCCGCACCCACGATGGCAATTCCTCGAATTGCGCCCTCGTGGGCCCAGAGTCGCGTGCTGTCTCCAGAGCTTTGACGCGGTTGCACTTCGCCGTTACAAGTAGCGATCTTGCATACAGCTCCCGGACGAATTCGGCGGAAAGGCGTTTCTAGTTCAGGGTGCACTGCAGTCTGTCCACGAAACAATGTGTTTTTTTTGTTTTTGTTGTTGTTGCTGCAGGATGAGATGCGTTGCTTTTGGCTGTTCCAGTTTCGGATGCTTTTCCCCTAATGCACCGAATTCAAGTTGTGCCACCAGGTTGCCATGCACTTGAGCATTCTTCACAACTTTTTTTCTTAAAGCCTGTGGTAAACTGCCGTTGACTACCAGTCATTTCTGAAAACAAAAAAATAGAAAGAAGAAAACAGGAGACTGACAAAAGATAACCGAAGCAAAATGGCGTTGCTAGAACACTATAGGCCTTGCCTAGCCTTGTACAACGGCGCCACTGCTGATGCTCACGATGGCAATAGAGGCTTTCAACTTCAGCTGCCCATTGTTGCGAAACTTTTACATTTTTTTCTGCCAATGACCAGTATAAAGATGAGACTCAACTTTGCATCGCATTTTGTTTTTTAATTTGACCTATATTTCTGTTTATGCTAGCTTCATTTTTATTTTTTTTATATAAACAGACTGGAATGTTTACTCTGGCATTATGCATGTGTATATTGGGATCAAGCAGATACGATTTACACTGAAACTAAACTAGTTCTAGCGGGAATGTGCTGGCATGAGCATAATCTGCAATCTTGAGTTAGCTAACTCTGTTGTGACGCCAGTCAGACTGGATTGTTTTGGTTGCGGTTGGTACATACAGCATTGTGCCCTTGTTTCCTCCCTCGTAGGCCCTGAAAGCTCACTGCATGTTGGACCTGACTTGCCCCATGCCGAGTTGTGGCAACCAGCAGAACAGGCAGCTCTTGTTTGAGACATCAGGTGTCAAACTGAAAGACGCTGGCAGTTCAAGCAAGGTGAGTGCTCTGGGATGCACTGAATATGGGGGTTACTGACTGGTGGGTGCCCATATTTGTTAAGCACCAACATATGAAGCTAAACTTATGCCTAAACTAGCTAGTTAGGCTAGCTAACTCACTAGTTATGTGAACGTGCAACCCTGAGAGTGTCAGCCTGTGCCAACTCATGGCCAGGGTGGCGCACATTGAACTTTCATTTTTCTCGATGTTTTCGAGTAGTTCATGAACTTCATGAGCTATCAAGAATGCTACCTGAACCCACCAAACTGGTTAAAGTCAAGACCCATTTCTATGGAATGAATTAGAGGAGGGGAATCAATTTAACTTCTTTTTTTGCCCAATAGCAGTGAATACCTACCTTATGGTTTCTTGTGTTCATGAGCATGCGAAATTATGTGAATCCTTGTGTGCACAGCTTATTATATTTTCTTTTCATTGCATGAAACTGTTTATACCGCTCTCCTATTAATTTTTACTCTCATTCTAGCCTAGTAATGTGAGTAAGATTGTCTCTTAGCAAATTCTGTGCATGAAAAAAAAAAGTGATAGAAAGCGATTCGTCAGTCCTTTTCTTGGAGACCTTAGTGTAAGCTTTTCACCTATATTTGGAATTCACCACATAAAGTCAATTTCTCAAAGGAGAGAGGTGAGATGGAGAAATAGAAAAAACCAAGGCGCGAAAGGCAAGGTTTCCTTGGGCAGGTCCTTTAACGAGTAAGGGTCGTAAGCTACTCTGGGTGGGTGTGAGGAAAAGGGGAATGTCATTCACAAATTGCACTACAATGCTAAAGAAATCAAAGTAGTATTTTAGTAAAACCTGCATCTATCACAAAGGTCAAAAGTTGCTTTTGAAGAAATGCCCTTACAGTGTTGGCTTGGCATTCATGTACAGTTGAACCCATTTATAAGAGACATGCTCCGGGTAGTGACTGTCGTCTTTTGTACGAGGCATCTCTTACAAGCAGGGTATCGCGTATGCATTTTCTTATTAACCCTTATTTCATTGTAGGCGCGCTGATGTCTATTATGCCCATTTGTCTCTTACATTAGTGTCTCTCTTATAAAAGAGTTTGATTGTACTATCAAACCAAGCACAGAGGGTCAATCTAATCACTCAGTCAATGTAATGTCGGCTTCATTTGTACAGTCGACTCTCAGTAAACGGAAATCTGATAAACGGAGCTACTGCTTGAATGGAAAAACTGCCTCTGATATGATTGGTTTCATCCCTGCATAGTGCACCCACCCCAGTTAACCTCTCAGTAAATGAAACTCCTGTTAAACAGAACACTTTTTCCCAGCCCCTTCAGGTTCCATTTAATGAGAGTTCGCTTTACTTATGTTGGCGATCAACTACATCGAGCAAAATTTTTTATTAATGCCTGCAGGTGGATGTGCACTGCTTCCTGTTCACTGACGTGCTGCTTGTCTGCAAGTCGCTGAGCAAGAAAGGCGACCGCGTGAAGGTGATCCGGCAGCCATTCCTCGTTGAGCGGTTGGTTACGTACGAGCTGCGTGACAACAGTGGCCTCATCGTCGTCTACCTCAACGACTTCGGTGTGGCTGCTTCCTACTTTCTCCTCTACACGAGCGATCCGCGAAGCTTCATGGACCAAATCCGCAGAGCACAGGTCTGTTGCTCCAGCTTTCACCCTACCCCCTCACACATTGGGTCTCGTTTCTTATTTGGTGAATCGTTTACCTGTCACAATGGTATCATGGAATACGGCATTTCGCTACCGTAAATAAGACCACACATTTGATTTCCAGCTACAGTGGATGAGTTCTACTAAATCGGAATCTAAAATTAACCCTTAATTAGATTTAGGTACAGCACTCATGGATTCAAATACGACTTTAAATTTTTCAGTGTAACATCTAGTATGCACAATTTTTTGAAATAACCACGTCATCTCGCAGCGAATATGGTATATAAAAATAATGTTGGCTCTCATCGACATGTTTGACTCAAAATTACACTGATATTACATGGACTGAAGCCAGTGAAAGTGAAACTGTGCACGTTACGTAGCCCCAAATTGTGTTTTTTCACTCTCTGAGCACTGTACACATTTGGAAACAACTTGTGGATGCAGTGAATCTGAAGACCTATTACACATCATCTCTTTAAAGTGTGTGTGCGGCTATGGTGCATTGCTTTGGTGCAAGTAACCACGGAATTACTCCACTATCAGAGTTTATTACTCTACGAATCATTTACTGCAAAACTTCTACAAATACTAGTATGATGGGGTTACAGGCATTTGTCGCATAGTTTGAATTAAGTGCTTTCTCTTGCCTCGCGTCTCAACAAGTGTGCTGAAAGCTACACTGGAAGAGATGGCAATGCGGCAAAAAACTGCGCTTGTATGTGTTATAGCCATGAGCTCTTTCTTGTAATCACGTGCAGCATAATCACTAGTGTATTTCTACAGTGCATAGCTCTAGCACTACAGAGTGCGGTGCAGGTACGTAGTGGCACCCTTTATTGATTATCGTAACTATGCTGTGTCCGAATGTTCGATCATTCATCGGTGTGCACTGTAATGGACATTCTTCTTAGTGGGAACTTACGAAGCATCTCACCTCCACTGCTAGCAAGCTGCTAATTGATGTAAAGCATTTACACCTTGGTGTTCATACTCGTGCAAAGAGCTTAACAGTCTCTTTGCTGAACACTCCCTAACATGCTCATTTGTGCGTAACTTTGCAGGTCCCTGTTCGACCTGTAAGCAAGTGTTTTGGGACGTGAAACCGTAGATATTATTATAATCCATAAGCAACTGTATAAGTAATGTGTACAGTGTACCTTACCCCCTGCCTTTCGTTTGGGTTGACGTGCATCTTGACCGAATCACAGGAACAATATCGGGAAGCGAAGTCACAGGCGACGAGTGAGAAGCCCCAGCTGGGATACCTCCAGGACTTGGACGACGAGGACGATCTGGACATCCCCCGCAGCGCATTGCTCGTCGCCGCCCGCTCCCCACGTTCGTCGAGCCACTCAAGCTTGGTCCATTCACACAGTGGATCCATTGACATGAGCGATCCGGCCTCAGTGGCCTCCATGGCTGGACCACCCGTGCCTTGCCCAACACCGCTGTTTGTGAGTGAAGCATTACACTATTCTGTGTGAACTTCTCATTTGAATGTCTAGTAAAGGAAGGGCCCAAGCTAGAACGCACTGCGAGGTCAATGTGTCAAATTGTTGATGAACTGCCAGGCTTAAACGAAATACTAGAGACCGATTGCCACCAAACATTGCTTTGTATAAATTCATCATGACTTAGCATGTATATACAGTACAGTTCATTTACTCAAATCTTATTCATTCTAATTTAGTTATTCTATTCCTAACCAAGTGGAACATTTTCATCATATTTAATACTTGATTCACAACAGATCCAATTTGCATGCAAATTGGATCTGCCGTGAATAGTTCGAACTACAACCCCAACATAGCTAGCTTTCACGTTAGCAATCAGTGGCTCCACTAAGCAACAGGTAGTGAAACTTTTTAGCACTATGATCATCATGATCATTCTCTGATTATTGTTGTCATTGATAGGGTGCCGGAGAGGTGTAGCAGTTACGGTCCTTGGCTGCTGAACCAAAGGCGGCGGGTTCGATCCTGGCTGAGGGGGTCGCATTTCAGTCGAGGCAAAATGCTAGAAGTTTGTGCACTGTGCTATGTCAGTGCACTTTAAAGAACACCAGATAGTCAAGGTGCCCGGAGCCCTTCACTATGGCATGACTCGCAAACATTTCGTCGTTTTAGCACGTAAAACTTCAGATAATGTGTTGTCATGGATTGACTTCTGAGCTACACCACCCTCGCACCTCGAAGGCTAAGGCTGAAGGTTGAAAAAATGTCATGGCTGCCCTGTACATAAATGGTCATTTTTAGAACTGGTTGGTTGCGATTGGCATGGACACTGATAGTCCACTGCTGCAAACACTGGGGCCCTCGCATTTATCGCATTTATGCGTTTATCTCCCATGTGTGACACTTCTTCAGCATTTCTCTCAGTCGAAACAGTCATCTAAGTGTGAGAAATGAGTTAATAGTATGATTGTTGAAACACGTAAAGCTCCGTGATCGACTCCATACCTGCAGCAATTTAAACACGTAAAGCTCCGTGATTGGCTCCATACCTGCAGCAATTTTGCTAATCCGGTAAAGAAAGAAGGCTGCAAACACTCGAAATGTGTCGCCACATTTTAGTAAGCACACAAAACCACAGTTGTCTATAATTGACAGATGCAGCTTGTTCATGTAAGTTATTATAATGAACAGTGCCAGTTTCAATCTCACCAATAGCTCTGCTACAAAAACTCAGTGCACTCCATTCGAACCTGCGTCACTGTTTGCCTCCCATTGGAAGACCATACGTGTGAAATTCTCTTATGTACCAACTATTTCTGGCACGAGTAACGCACATGCCCACCTTAAAGTGTATCGTTTCAACACTAATAGCATTAAATTGCAAGAATTGCTTGGTCTGCTACATAATTCAAATGGGCTTCATTCATTATGGGCAAGTGATGTATTATCACAAGCATATTAAATGGATTCACATGAGAGAGAAAGCTATGAGGGATGACCATGAAATGCATGCTTCGTGCAATCGTTCATCGGTTTGATACTAGCTTGCAGATAGAGATCAAAGCACCCTTTGCATTGTTTGTAAATGTTTGCCATGGCTGTCTCAGATTTCCCTCAAAATAAAAAGTGGTTTCCATCTAGCACGAGTCCCTCATAGCTAAGGTGAAGCAGCTAAAAAAATATTAGAACTCCTGTCACTTTGCTAAGCAGGGTATTCCTTTTTTTTTTTGTCAAATACGCGGAGTTGACTTAATGGCAGGTGAGCTTTCAGGTTGTGTACCTGGCTTGGGAATGTCATGTACCCAGTAGGAGTGTTATCTAATAGCTCAAGCAAAGGTAACAATCGCTTGTTCGGAAAAAAACAGCAGACAGTAGTGAATTTCATTTTAAAAGAACTGCTCCTTCCACTAGTTTCATTATCCTTTCGTACTTCCTTTAGTTTATTACTTCCAATATCTCAAAGCTCTGTGGCAGGCATCTCCTTGATATTCTAATTAACAAGATTTCACTGTGCTGCTGAAGCGGCCTTGGCCAGACTGCAGGGCTGGTGATGGTATAGCTTCTTTCAAAATCTGTGAAGATAACCCTTAGAAGGTGCATAATGTTTTCAGCATTCTACCAATTATGTCTGAAAAGGTGTCTGTTGTCTAACATGCAGTAATAAATAAAGGGAATCTATTTGTCTACTACAGCAGGGAGCCGCTGCTGCTGGTGGCCAAGGCCGAGCAACAAGTTTCGAGCTTGGCGAGCTACGCAATCCCAGCATGACTTGCGACGACCTCGATGAGCAAGGGAGGTCGCGCAGCATGGAGACACGCACCTCGGGACCAGTCTGTGTCACAGTGACGTCACCGCGGCCTGAGCGGCGGGCTTTCCTTCTCAAGGGTGCTGGCAACAATGCGACGTCGCCCAACACGTTGACTGTGACCATTCCCTTCACCCACCAGCAAGAGGTGGAAGAGCCCAAGGAATACAGGAGCTACCCAACGTCTCCAACCATACAGGTGGGCAGGCTTTATGCAGTGTTGATGCAAGCAATATGATTTACAATGCGATAGTGCAGCTCAACCTATCCTTAAGGCTCCTGTACACTCATGACTTTCCCGACATGTGCACGCAAAACAATTACGTTTTGTCATGTCAAGCCAGTGATGCTATGCCAAGCACAAATCGTGCTCCCGTGCACTCGAACCGGTTACAATGCAATGACGCGATCCCAGCTGGAGAAGCACATGCACAGTAATGCAGAGAACAACACATCCCACCGTCTGTGAGGAGCCCACATAACAGCCCATGAAATAGCTTCCTTTGCATGTGGGTCCAGTGCAGCTGTGCACGCTCAGCCCACAACATTGTAACAGCTATTCAAAGCCAGGCAACATCCAAACGAGCCAGAAACTATCGGTCTCTTTTGGGAGCTACTGGACTCTAAGGGTGGTACTTAGCCTTTGTGATGTCTCTATGTTATGCAGGGATGTCAAATCGCAGTATGTCTGAGCCCTTAAATGTATATTGTTTTTGTCGCGCAAGACAAACACGGCAGAGGCAAAACCTGCACCTTGTCTTTCTTCTGTGACTGCTTGTCCGACCATTTTTGTCATTCTTCTGTGCTAACGTAGCCTGCCTCTAGCCTCCCTCCCCTTTACTTGTGACAATAAGCATGCAGAAAAAGCATTTTCTCATTACAATGTTGTATGTTCTTCAAATACCTTTCCTTTAACTTATTTTGCAGGTGCCAGTCATGTCATCACTGCCTCCTAAGAGCCTCTCGCCGACATCCCGCTTTGCAGCCGTCCTACCACAGCCTTTCCCGGGTTACAACCAAAGCGGCACGAGCAAGCCGCCGCTACTGAAGACCAAGAACGTGTCAGGCCTGGTGACTCACAGCGCTCCACCCAGCGAAGGCCCGAGCCCTGTGCACAGCCTTGAGGGTCCCAAGCTCCCTGAGGAGGCCGTAAGTCCTCCCGACTCTGAGGACGAGAGTGGCCGCAAGCGCATTTCCCGAAGGACGTGCCGCCCAGAGAGACGACACCACACGGCTGACTCCTTCGAGCACCTGAAAAACCAGCGAGACCCGTCGATCCACAAGCGCTTGTCGTGGAACTGTGGACAACAGCACGATGCATCATCTGGCGTGTCTGGCACATCCAGCCGCCTTGTGCACACGTCAGATGCTTTCCTCAAGAACAAACACGTTGCCAAGTGTCTCAGCAGCGAATCTGTCTACAGTTCTAGTGGTGTGAGCAGTACGGGCTCCCTTTTGTTTAGCAGTGCGGGAAGCGGCGATGCCTGTGACTGTTGCTGCGATGCCACCGTTGTGGGGCCAACGGACGACCAAAAGCGACTCACCAATGGCGACGAGGACGAGGTGCCGCCATCTTCAGCCGAAGGGCACCACCAGCTCAAGACGTTAGGGGCACCTGGAGATTGCATCAAGATCGACGTGAGTGAAGTGAAGGACGGGATCTCCTCAGTGCAGATAGTGGGTGCGGAGGGCATGCCAGTGGCCCCCGGCAAGCCGGGCAAGCCATCCCGCTCAGACCTGCAAAAGATGAAGGAGTTCCTCCTGAACAGCCGCTCAGTGGAAGCATCGTGAGTTGTTTTTATTTGTTCTTAGTCTCGCAGCGCATTTGGAACACCCTGTGTTCCCACGCCTGAGGAATTTGTTGTTTGGTCAATTTTAAGTGCAGTAGTTGTCTAATTTCAGCTTAAAAGCCAGGCATCTTCGCTGTGCCGTTCTATCTTGTTTGCTTGAGTCACTTGCTTTGACCTTCATGAACAGTATGGAAATTTCGGTGCTGTGCAAGTAGCATTTAGAAGGTTGCTCGCAGCATTGGGGTAATTGCAAACGACAAGCAGAGCACATAAATTTGTTGGTTGCAATCGTGTCTGGAAAATAAGACACCCCTGCCCAGCGTGGAATTGGCCAAATTTAAAACAAGAGGTTTCGTACCCTCTCTTGCAAGAAGGATTTGTTTTCTAAGGTATGCATGTGGCCATATAACGGGCACATGCATACCTAACAGGTGTTGTTAGTAACATTAATGACCACAGGCTCTGGTTCTGGTTTCTGAATAAATGCCCAGTCCACGACTTTTGTGTCTTGAAGCAAAATAGAACGAGAAGTAAAAAAATGAGCAGTGTTCCTCTCATGAACAGCAGGTGCTTTCTAAGCAACGGTAATTAGGGCTACGGCGCTGCTTGTGAACACTAGAACCTGATACTTAAGCCTGACAGTGCCTGCACATTTACCGTTTGAGGGTCAAACTTTAGGTGAAATGCACTATAATATATATATATATATATATATATATATATATATATATATATATATATATATAAATTGCAGAATTAAGTTTGGCAGACGATTCTATTTGAGAAAACCGCTTTCTTAAGTTTTTTTTGTGCGATTGAAATGTGACTAAAATCATTTTTGTTGTATACTCATAGTTTGTTAGGGAGTAACATTCAGCAAAATCTTAAAGAAAACACTTATAAGATTTTTTTTATAAAAGCCATTGTATCCCACAGTGCACTCACACATGAACACAGATTTATACATTTGTCCTGAATCAATGGCATGAAATGGAAACGTGAATGGCAACACTCGTAGAAACGTTAAATGGAAACACTCATGTTTCTTTGTGCTGCAACATAAGATATCGCAATTCCAAGTGGCCAATCAGCTTGTTCTTTGTCCGGCCCACCAGCCTGTTTTCATACTTTTCTTATGTTGGTCTGCGCAAGTTCCCACTCTCTACTTTGCCTCTTTTTTTTTGGCTTGTTTATATTTATTTTTACACCTGTGTGGCCTTACAAAGAAAAAGCTTTGGCAATTTTTCTGGTTCTGTACCGTCTATTTAAAAGCAGCACCTAGTTTTCGTTGCGTTCAGAACATGCTAACTCTGTACAGCACACTCTCATTAAATGTAACCTGAAGGGACTAAGAAATAGTGTTCCATTTAACAGTTCGGTTTAATTTGAGATGAACCAGGGTGCAGAATACAAGCTCAAAACCAATCTTGTCGAAAGCACTTGTTCCATTTAAACAGCAGTTCTGTTTAACTGAGTTTCGTTTACTGAGAGTAAGCTGCATACACTTGAACCGCAATATAACGAACCCAGATATAACAAAATTTTGGTTATAACGAAGTAAAGGAAGAATAGCCTTGCAATATAATGTTAGTATTATACTTTTACGATGAGTTTTTGAATATAATGAACTTATTTGCATTTAAGATTGAACTTCATTGTAGTGAGATTTGAGTGTATCTCTCAATTGCTAGAAAGAGTTAGGTATACTTAGAGAAACAAAGGGGCAGGAAATGAAATGAACACATACATTTGTTTGCCTTTTTTGTCACAGTGCACTCTGTGCCTGCTTTTCTAAGCCCCTCCTTGTCCTTCTTTCCCGTCTGCTTGTATTATTCTAGTGAGGTATGACGTCATTAGTCACCAGGGGAGAGACTGCACAGACATAAGATGGAACCGGTCCCCATCATTCTGGGCTCGGCGAAAGAAAAACAGCAATTGTACAGCCTTCACTGTTAGTTACAAACTGTGCCCCCCCGGCCACGAGAGAGGGCATTTGCTTTCACCATTCTTCGAGGTGTCAGCCACTGGAAACGGCGTCTCACCACTGTTCTCGTCTACATATCTCTACCACGGCGTGTCGACAGCACTCTGCGACGGCGCAGTTGAATGATGACCACATTGTTACATTCGTTTCCGATAGAGTGTCTCGAACAGCTCGAGCCGAGATTCTTTCTCTGTTTTTGGTGCGATGATGCGGTTTCGATGGCACCACTCTGACACAAGATCCTGTCCCTGTTTCGTGTTACCATTTGCACTTTGCCATGTGTGTGTTTGTGCATTTGTGTGTGTGTGTGTGCAGCAGTCTGCTAGCAAGGCTGTTCCACTGGTGTAGTAAGTACCTGGTCATTATGCCTACGACACTATGCATAAGGTGTTAATTACCTGTGTATTCCTTTGCTTCCCGTACTTACAATGGCCAAGAAGCAGATTACGCAGACGGTCAGTCCCATAAGCAAAACACTTGCGCAGAAGTTGCAGTCGTTTTGACAGGTCTCTCTTTTCTTAATTTCGACGAGTGTAGTGAGTGCACAAATAATTTTAACTCTCTCTCAGGTGAGGCAGGCCAAACACATTTAGTATTTCGTGTTGTTTTTACGATTTTTTAAAAATTAATTCAGAAGCTTTTCTTGGCACGTGTTCAGCACATTTTGTTAAAATTTTCGAGAATCAGCTCCTGCTCTTCAAGCTTATTTGATTTATTTGCTTGTGACAGGGTCCGAAGGGCATGCGCCGCTCGAAGCTCAGTGTTTAGTTTTTTCTTCTGTCTCGGTACTTGCACTATGCTGCAACAGCATAAGGCTTGCGTCACTCTTGAAAGA
Organism: Rhipicephalus annulatus; assembly: GCA_013436015.1. NCBI lineage: Eukaryota > Metazoa > Arthropoda > Arachnida > Ixodida > Ixodidae > Rhipicephalus > Rhipicephalus annulatus. The sequence goes on along the minus strand of WOVY01011256.1, from coordinate 298,499 downwards.
TTGTCGCATTACTGAATCCTCTCATTCTCAAACCAGAGTCTTATCTAGCATACATGGTGCTTGAGGCAGGTGCTTTTTGCATTTTCACACGTCACACCGAGATTCTATGCAGCAAAGTCACGTGACGTGCAATTTACACAGAACTTTGGTTGCGCACCACTTTGTGCTCTCGAGAGCCTGCCACTCTGTCCTCTCGTTTCAAGTTTCGGATGCTTTTTGTAGGTACCATTATATATGTTACGTGCCAAACAGTCCGGAGTAGTAGCGCTTTCCTTTCTTTTTTGCCATCTCTTTTTTTTTTCGACCATTAAGCCATTTATCGACTACTGCTCTAAATGCACTTTCACAACTCTCTAAGACTACGCTTCCCGATTTCCGAGCAGTCTAATCACTCTCAGCTGTACCACCGTTTCGCCTTGGCCGTAATAATTCAAAAATGAAAACAAAAATTGAAGCACTGAGACTAGGTGCATTGTTGTACTCCTTCGCACTCGTCTTTCGCGCTCTCTTGAAATGTACTTACATCGTCCAGCAGCCACCGCCATTCTTGTTGACATTGCTCTCCTGAACGCTGCATGCAGAATGCTTTCCTGTCTGAAATATTGTGTGCTCCAAGGCATTTTCGATGTACAAATGCTGGCCACAGGGGTAGTAAAGAAACTCGACTGGCCATGATAATGATGACCGTTAATTTTTTTGAGAAAAGACCGACTTATCTACAATGTTGTAAAGCTGCAATGGTATCAGTAAAGAGGACACACTTTTGCCTCTTTTGCTCCCTTTTTCCGACGAGCTGTGATACAGGTCATCAAATAAACAAGACACGATTCATAGCTGCGCTGACAATAGACAGGTTTTTGTCGTGTTCTGATGAACGCGAATTGTCGTACAGCATGTAGATGTTCACTAGGCAGCAGGCTGCAAGAGCGATTTTTGCATTTGCAGGGAACTGCTTGTGCTATTGTTGCCAGCTTTCTATATTGTATAGGTGCCGATGCCACGGTGACTTTTACACTGTAAAGCATCTAGTGTTTTCATAGACCTGTAGCTTAGTGACCTGTCCCCAGTAGTGGTTCTCGGAGTTGTTGTTATGAACAAAGGTTCTTAAAGCACTTGACTGTGTACAAATTAGAGATCTTCATCCTCCCCGCTCCTCTCGGCCGACTGTCACTATGAAGTCGGCCGCTCGTAGTGTGCACCATTGCCCTTGTGGAGTAACTCTGTTAATCTTGCGGCTGTGTTGACTTTCTATTATTTTGGGGGGCTGCAGTTGGCCATGCTTTTTGGTTTTTATTTTTGTATACAATTCGTTGCGACTGCACATGTTTGAGACTGTTTTCTTTTTTTTATGCAATGCATTCAATGCTGTAACAGTTGTGACTTGATGATGCATGAAGTCCAAATGAATTTTGTCATTTTGGGAGGGATTTCTAGATGCCCCTCTGGCAAAAGTAAATATATTGCTTCTCGTTTTCACTCGTATATGGCATTGGCGATTGCTGATAAAAATTCAGAGAAATTGTCAGGCATACTACAACCCTGGTCGCCACGTATGGCTTGATTGGACTGAGTACATTTTACCAATTATGAGCTACCACTCGTCTCGTGTGCGATTGAAATTTCCATTTAAAATACTTATTCATTTGCACTGCTAAACTTTTTCAATTCATTTAAAAGAGGTTCATCTGTTTTATTCTTGACTTGGCAGTCTTTACGCCTCTCTTTGCTTGCACTACAGTTTCTCTTCTAATGAGTCACCCTCGCGATGAAGCGTATTTTTGCTGCCATGGCGCCCTTTTCTCAGCACATAGCTCAAGACACTGAAGCACAGTGTTTCCTTTGGGTAAACTCAGGCACACTATCACCGCATCTCTTATAAAATGCACTGGCACCTTGTTTAGACGTAGCTGTACTGAGCACCTTGCTTTCTCAACCTGAGGGTTGTTAGTGCCCTATCGCAATATGTCGGAGGGGTCGGTGTCCTCCAGAGGTGTGCTGGCTGTGGTCTGAAGCACACTGCTCACACTGCTTGTAGATCAAGCTTAATCTGCTCAGTTGGACAACTTTTTCTTGTAATGATAAAGGGGGTCTATCTTTTTTGTACATTTACGAATTTGACTCTTTTGACTCTTAGCTTGACTCTTCTTCTGGGTAACATTCTATTGACAGCCTATTCCAAAGGCATCAGTAGCACACACTGTGCAAAATAGCCAAGCGAACATTCTTTTTTTTCTTCATTGATATTCTTTTAGTGTTGGTTTGCTGATTTCAAAACACCCTCAAACAATGAATAATGGGGCAGGCAGCATTGGGCGAGTATTTTCTTCACAGCAGTTCTGCATTGGACCAATCGGTTTGTGCAATCTGTGCACCCGGCGTCATTTTGCAGATGCGCTTTTATTAATATAGCCCGATGAATGCCATAATGATTACCTGAGTCGTAGCAGAGCACCGTGCCTTTCAGACCATAGACAAGCAGACACCTTTGTCAAGGCATGCATCGGGTGCGACGGAAGCCGTCAGCATGATGTGTGTGGAAGCTGTAAAAAAAGTTCAGTTGTTTTGTGGTGTACATAGCGTGTCTGTCTAATACTGTTTTCCTATGTGGGCTATTCCTCGGAATGCCCTTTCTCTCTGGTGTTACTCGAGGGTCTGCCAATGTACATGAATCTGTATGCTTTTCCGGAGGTATCTTGTGTCCACGCTGTTGTCTGTCGTGCCGGTGGGAGTTCGGGCGCGTCGTCTGTTGCACCAGCTCACGCACCCAGTAGCTGCAGTATTGTCTCTATGTGACCAGATCTACTCTTTTTAATTTTTTTTTTTGCCACGTGGAGGAGCTTGCCAGTGTGGATGTCACGAGACTTGTTTCATTATATGCTTGCTACTTCCCCAATGTTCTTACATACCCTCTTCATTTGCGACTTTTTCTTGCTTTTCGTTGCCTGTGCGATTGTGCTATGGCAACAACCCACTTTCAAGTTAGGTGCAGCAGAGCTCCTGCAGGGCAGCGCGACAATGTTGTTGCAGCTTACATCTAGCAGACATGAGCGTCGCTACTGACCAGCTACACTTTGCAACTAGCTTGCCACTCTTGCCTGATGTGTGCACCAGGCTGAACCGGTAAATCTGGAATGTCAGCTGCTCTTTCATAGCTGAAGGTATTGGGCGTAATAATTGGAATGCATTGGTACACCATTGCTGCCACTTGCCAAATCTGTGCATGCCATCATGGGCAGTGTATCTATGGTGATCGCAAAACCAGTAGGAAGCTGTTCTACTTATGGCAGATGGTATCTATACAATGAAGTGACCTTCCTCTAGAAAAGGCCAGCCTAACACTTATTGTATGGCACTTTCTAAGCTGGCGCGCAAGATTCTGCAAGCTTTGCACAGTTATTGCTTCCCCGCTTTTGGCGCAAACTTCTTTTGGTTACATGTATGTTAATCGCAGTGATTCGTAGGCTCCACACCTTAAACGCTGACGCAGGGTAGAGTTAAATAAAGTATAGCTAGTTCTTCACGATTTGGGACTGGGCAAAAGAACACAGCCTGTGCTTGGGACAGCAATGTCCACATGCCCTCATTTTCGAATTTGAAAACATTGCCGAGCTGACTAAACGAGTGTCTTTTTGAGCACAGATGCTTTGTGATACGCGATATCGCATGCATCTTTCATTTAATTTCTGCACCCAACGTCAAAAGGAATAGTGCTAAAGTGTGTGTGAGCAACTCTAGCCTCTTGATAAAAGAGCCCTGCCACAGTGGTCTAGTGGCTAAGGCTGCTGACCTGCAGGTCGTGGGATCGGATCCCGGCTGTGGCGGCTGCATTTTTGGTGGAGCTGAAAACTCTATAGGCTCGTATGCTCAGATTTGGGTGCATGTTAAAGAACCCCAGGTGGTTGAAATTTCCGGAACACTCTACTATGGCGTCTCTCATAGTCATATGGTGGTTTCGGGATGTTAAACCCCACATATCAATCAATACATCTCGATAAAAGAGACGATGCCTAAAAGAACATCCTATTCACAAGAGATGCAAGGCTTTAGTTTGATTCATTTGGCGCAGTGATGTACCTTACATAAAGCATGTAACAGATTGATGACACGAGCAGTTGTTTAAAACCAATATTTTGGTGGCTAGTCGAGGAGGAGGAGGGTGGGGAACACTTGTGCAAAACTTTTAACATCGCATTTTTTCAGCCTACTTGAAAACAGTCAGGTATCCGATAAAAGACCACATTAAGGGTCTCCTCTGCTAATGTGGGCATGCCATATTAGCCAAAAAGAGAGGGGACTATTCACTGCGATTGGAAGAATGAATGAATCCTGCATGTTTTTGTTGATATTGTCGTTTTCTGTCTGTCCGCGTGTGTGCATGTGTGTGTCCAGAGATCGGCACTCTGCTTTATCCTCAGAATGCTGTACGAATAGCAGGTCCCTGCGCCCGCGTGTACATAGCCTTATAAATACGAAGTTGTTGGCGTTTCTTCGCTTGGTCCATAAGCGATGATGTTATCAAGTCTGTTTGTCCTCCCATCTCAAAGAACAAATGGGAGATCATTTTTTTGTTTCTTCTGCGACTGCGGTTGCACAAGTGTACAGCGTACTTAGAATAGATAGATATTTTATTTTCCTGAGAATCATAATTTTTTATCATAATTTATTGCAGTGTGTAATTAATGATGTTTAGATGGTATGTGTGAGAAGAGAGAGATACATATATGTTCATTATATATATATATATTATATATATATATAGGGTTGTCATAAAACAGGTCAACCATATTGCTATTCTAGCAGCGTGATGGAAGTCGACGTTTGGGAGATATACATGTATACATATATATATGTAAGTATATATACGTGCTACACATGTATGTTGGAAGCAAAATCATAAAAACAAAAACCTGTGCGACGCTGGATCTTTCCTGTAGTAATTTGAGATTCGCACCGGGCATTGATCTCGGAGCGTGTGTAATCGTGGTTGAACTGTTAGTACAAAAAAAAAATGTACGAATAAAAGCTGTTTTGCCTAAAACCATGTGTTCATTTGTAGCATGTGTGGCGTCTACTGTTAAACTGCTGCCGCGCAAAAAAAATGTTACACAGATGCAGATCCAAAGCACATTTTGGCATCTGCATACGAAGCAGCTTCACGTACAGGTTCCAAAATGTGCTAACATTCAATTCCCACACAACCAACTTCACCTCGCATTATGTAGCATTGGAATGACGTGCCCGCTCAGTGAAGACACTGGAAACCGTGTGGCTCAAATATGGAAATGAAAGTTTGACGTGGCTGAGTCGCAATTGTTCATGGTATTGAACAATGCACTTTTCAGCCTATCGAAGTGTCTGTTTGGGGGATGGTGAAATGAAGTGCAAATAATGGTTTTGCACACCATCTTTGGCAAAACTACAGTTGAGGAGGCTCGCGACAGCATCAGAAGTATGAAAAGAATACTTATAATGCTTATTTTCATAGCCGTTCACCAGGTTCCACATCAGAGGAGGGGAGCGAAGGTTTATAGAAGCGCCCCCCCCCACCCAATTAATGTATGAGACTGCTTTTGCCCCCCTCCCCTCTTCTTTTTTATATAGGGGCCACATCTTGTATGGGTAATGGTACGATCAACGAATTTGTACAGATTGCTCAGATGGAGTTACATATAGTCTGATTTGTTACACGAGTCCGTGCGGTACTCCTGACAGCAAACGAGTTTGTACAGACGGCTTGGATGGAGTTACTGAAGGTATCATTTGTTACACGAGTCCCATGTTGGGCAAGACACTTGCCAAGCCTTGAACTTCCCGCGCCACTCGTGACGACATAATAGGTTTACACGGCGTTCCTACGGAGTTCCTAATCGGCAAAAATGAAGCATATTGTCCTCTGTGGAAGTCAGAGACCTGACATACGAATCTACAGAAAATTTTGTTGAGTTAACGTGACCAAAACGTACAAAAAGACATTGAAATTTGTGACATCACCACGGAGGTTCCGGCGGAAAATTTAAATGAGAAACATTTGGCATTGATGTTCTCATCTATTCATGAGCATGAGACGGTAAAATTAACGACACTACTATTTCCAGAGTAAAATTTATTCGTTTACTTCATTCTATTGTTTCACTTTAATGTCCCTTCAAGCAGGGGTGGGCAAGGGGGGCTAGAGTGCCCTCCCCCCCCAAAAAAATAACATTTTCACCTGCCCCCCCCCCCCGTGTTGCCCCCCTCCAAGAGAGAACATAGTTGTAACACAGTAGCTGTTTCCCGCCTCCTTGCCTTCCCCCCACCCTGAAGGAACTCAGTTGTCGTGGGTACCAAGCCCCCCTCTCAATAGAAAGATTCTGGCGCTAGGCGAAAGCCTCGCATGTCTCGTGAGTAAAAAAAAAATGTTATTCGGCAGGTGGCTTGATCACGAATTTATCAGTTTAATTCATTTTATTGTTCATCAGTTTATTCATTTTATCGTAAAAACCACACGACCTCACAGAAACATGAAATGAAGCTAGGAGCAAAATGTCACATGACTCGCAGTGATGTAAGTGCTGCTCCTATTGCTCCAAACTACTCCAAAAGAGAAATGGTGCTTTATGCTGCTCCGAAGTGCAATATTTGCGAGCAACTACTCCAAACCTGCTTGGAAAGGATGTTGGCAAACCAAAAAGAATGAATTTGAACCATGGGACCATCGCGTGAGCCTAAGCGAAACCAAAAGCAAGCTGTATGCACTTTCATCCTTGTGTGCTACTCAATGACGTAAATCCAGAAAAATATCAAAGGGTGACACACATCAGGCCACGCTGTCCAATTCGTATTTTCAATATTTTAATTTATGTAAGAATTAAATCATGCTTTGAAACAAAATTTTAAAGAACGAGCGTGAGGTCCGAACTCGAGCAATAGCATAGTTCTATTCAGTCTCTCTCTCTCTCTTTTTTCACCTTTTTTCGATTTCCGTAGTTCACTCAGGCATTTAACACAGGTATATATACGCAGTAAAAGATTTTAAAAAAAAACTTTAAAAGGTAATAGTGCTACGCTTAACTGTTAACTCAATTATATGACGTGCTAAAGCTAAATCTCAAGTGGTACACTTGCAAAGGGTATCCTCCCCAGCCTGAACACCAGAAAAGTCCAAACTCTCCTCACACCCCCTCCCCCAAGCCCATGATTTACGCCAACTATACTGTTTGTATACTAGCTACATACTAGCACATGGCATGTTGAATAATAAATATAAATATTTATTAGAAGCTTAAGTGATTTTTTATACTTCATGGGTCGTTAGGAACATGCACCTGCTCCAAAAACACCAATAGTCACGTACCTTTCTTCAAGTTTTGTTATCGCCATGTTACACTATGTTCAGCGCAAAACGCGCCTACGTTGTTAGAGAAGCTTCGAGGCTGTAGTAGATCGTTTTGTTAAGATTACGCCGACTTCGTGAATCTTTAGGATTATTATGGAAACAACGTCGCCGCTAGCGATAACGCTACAATGTTCGATGGCATGGCAAGTGTATAAATGCCGACAAGCTTCTCCGCTGGTCAGTTGATCGATCATTCGATGCTCGGTTCGCCGCTATCAGTGCCAATGTGCATTGCTTTAAGCCTACTTTTTGTTTGCTGGTTGCAAGTTCAGCCCCAATAAACAGTTTCATCTTCGATCTATAGTCTGCTCCCTGCATCCCTGTCACAACGCCGTGACAATAGCAACCCTAAGCTATATCATTTTTTTCTTCGCCGAAGACACTTAAACCTGCTCCAAAGCACCATTTTTTATGCTCCAGGATCTGCTCCAAAAAGCAAAATGTCGCTTCCATCACTGGGCTCGTCATAGTGTCGCCATCAACGCGTGTTGAGTCAAGCTACGTTACAGCCGTCATTTCATAGCGTCATCGTATGATCACGGATGTATGAAACACCGGGGCAGAGGCCGTCGAATGTTGGTGTAAGGGAAGGGGCAAATCGATTGAGAATGTCGAAGTACTGAGGGGACGCTGAAAAGGTTTTAGACTTCTACAGAATTAAGCTTCAAGGACTTGCATTACTGTCGACTATGTCGTAATTTATTGCGCTGTTGTTACTGCAGAAGCTTTAGAATACGCTCCGGCCACCAGAGATCGTCGAAAGTGGGGGCGTCGAAACCTACGTCATCCTCGGTTCCTTTGGCAGAGTTGGCGGAGCCGTGTTGTTCTCAGACGAAATGTTCCCGCCGCTACCTGATCCGGACTACTGCAGCTTTATGTGACGGAGGCTCAAGTATTTATATCGAAACTGTGATTGGTTCCCGATATCGCGAATAACAAAAAACAGCCGAGTGCTCTACGTTAACAACCGTATCTCGCATCGCCTCACTTCAGCAGTGTCGCTGTTGGAGATAATACAGTGTACCGAAGATGACGTCACCACGTTCGCTGATCATCTCAAGACACCGTACGTGAGGCCAGAGCTTTCGTTTTTTTTGCCTAAAAGAGCTGTTTTCCTTCACTTTTGAGAACATCGTTTTTCGTATTCAGCAGGAACCAAGCTGTCATTACAGATTTCAGTTAATTTTTTTTTTACATTTTGTGAGCGTTTCGTGCGACCATAGTCTTTTTTTTTTGTGCTTTCCTTACCATTCATTGAAGGTGATGTCACTATTGCCCACCTTCTTTTCTCTTCATTTTCTTTTGAGAAATAGCTTCCGGAGCCCTCCACTACGGCGTCTCTCATAATCATAGAGTGGTTTTGGGACGTTAAACCCCACATATCAATCAATCAATCATTATGAGAAATAGCGGTGCACCATTCACTCGAGGCAGCTCAAGCATGCCATAGTTGTTTCTGTGGGCCGAGTCGTTGATCTTTGCCGTATCCTGGACGTTTTTTTTTTTTTTTTTAATGCGGAGTATTTCTATTAGTCGCTCGATGTCGCGCTTCGGCGTCGTTGCCGTCCACACCACCACTGCACATGCTCGCGTCTCGTGCCAACTGTCACTCCCCTCCCACTTTCTCTAAAGTTCTAGGGGCTTTACCTCTCTCGCCTCGCAAGGCCGACGCTCGGGTTGCACGACCGTTCACTGGTCCCACCGTAAATGTAGGCCTAGCGCTGAGGGCGGGCCCCTTGCTTCCGGACTGATGACGACCGTGTCACTGCTCACTTAATATTTTTCTCTTCTTTCCACTTTTCTCCCTTTTCCCTTCCCCGTAGGCACTGCGCCGTGCTCCCGACCGGGTTGCAGAAATTAGGTGCCTTTACTCATCTTCTAACCGCTACCACCACCTACATGTAGGCACTGAATCGCGCGTTCGGAATTCAGTCACGGGCGTCTTTACCTGGCTTTCGCTTGGCATGACGCTATGCTTGACTCGAGTAGACCAGATGGAAGCAACAGTACCTTAAACCAGTAGTGGGCACAAGCCAACATCAGCGTCCCATCACTCGTTGAGACAAGACCATCTGCGTGTTGTTCATAGCATTGTGGATTCATACATTGATTTTTTTTTTCATTTATGTTAATGTCGGCAATTAAAATGATTTATACCGTTTGAGATTTACTGTCCCAGTTACAAAACGGGGAACGAGGCATTCGTAGTCATTTGTAGAGAATTTCTGCTCGCGGTATATTTAGTAAAACCTAAAAAAATATAAAAGTTTATTTTTTTCCTGCTGAATAAGAATGACTGAGGAATATTTATCAAGATATCTCGTGATTACAGAGCAACACACATTAGAAAGCAGTTCTGTTGAACCCGCTCACTAAGAAATATGCGGAATTAAAGAATGAAGAAAACAAAGGCAAAGAAAACTTGGACATCCAGCTAGCGGTTTATGTACGCCCCTAATAAAATTGATGCTGTCATGAAACGAGCTCCAATAGCTCTCGTCGTTACGAATAGATATCTTCTTTCGTATAGTCTAGGGTTCGACGGAACACCGTCTGGCCGAGGGGCATACATTTCTTGCAAATGAACAAACACTCGCCAAACTTGTAACCAGAAAGAATTCATGACGTTTCGAGATCGCTATGGGTCTTTCGCTCCTAATTTTTGTTCGCAAGATCTATTGTCTGAAAGACGAATCGACAAGTCTGTGATCATAGCGGCCCTCCGTCAGCGTCGTCAACGCTATCAGCAGGCTGTCAGGTATCGATTAGCGTCGTATAGAATTGAGCCAAAGGAATGCAGTAAAGCTTCGTTAATTACGAAAATAAAATAATTCGGTCGTGTTCTCTGATCCGGCGAGCATATTGCGGGCCCGGGTTGGTCCCTACCCAGGTAATTCGGACGAACCTCGGAGCTGCAAGCACGGAACACAGCAAATGTGTGACAAAAAAGGAGAGAACATAGTTCACGAACAACTGAAGTGGCCACGGGCCTTCGAAAAGGCGTGGTCAACACCCAGAATGTTTCGACAATGGCGCTGTTGGCGACCAAGGTAAGCGAATGCGGCCAACTTGTTTTGCCGTGGGTGTCTCTACGATCGCGTCGACAACGACTGTGGTCAAAAATACGTCAAAGAGTTTTGTTTTCGCCACGCGCCTTTACAACGGCGTAGTCACCATCCGTGGTTGTGCGATTATGAGCCAGGTTTGTTCAACAGCACATGCGGCGCACATGTTCAGTCATATCTCGCCCAACGTTGAACTGCACTGTGCAAAGTGCGTAAAGGTGTTTTGCTCATTACCTCATATGCCTTGGCAATGTCCTGCGTTACGTAACGCAGAGTTTAGCGACGAAGAGCACCGGAAGGAATCTCTAAACAGCGGCGACCTCTGGGTTCAACGTCGGGCTGTCCAAAAGGCCTGCGAGAGCGCGGAGGGTCATGGTCTTCCGGTCCCTAAGGGGCAGCGGCTCACGACAGCTACGGATTCCGCCTAAAAGGGAGAGTCACAACGCAGTTCCTGAGGACCTCAATGCTGAATAAAGTTCTCTGTCGATATTTCGTCTCCGCTCTGCAGGCCGTCCGCGTTCCTTCAGAACTTCGTGCACGCCATGATCGCGTCTTCAGCGACAATGTTTTCGTCCACAGCGGACGCAACCCTAATTACCTTCGTTTTGACTTCGGGCAATATAAGGGCGCAGTGTCACAAAACTCAAGCATGGTGGAAGCTGTTGAAGATGAAGAGCTTCAACCATGGTCCGCATGCTGGCATAAGACTCACTTAGTACACTGTGATGGGCTAACAATCAGTTGCGAGCTTTTTTTTTTGTTTTCTGTGAAAAGATAGTCGACACGTGCGCATACGTGGTGGCGTTCGTGATGACGGCACGTAAAAAGGGAAGGTAATGTGACGGTTTGGCTCGAAACACGGGCGTCTTGAACCGCGGTCACACTGTGAACGAAGTCGCCAATGTCCAAACTTGCGGCTTTTGCACTGCGCTTATGCAACATAAGTACTGCATTTCCGTATATCAAGAAAATGAAAATACCTTAATGCAATAGACCGTGACTTCGTCGTTGTCATCTGGATAATTCTAATAACTCGGTCAATTCAGACTTTTTTTTCCGGTGTCGTGAAATTGGAATCCTCAAGCTTTTCTTGTAGCTGCGAAACTGCGACATTTTGTCGATTGTTCGTACCGCACCGAGGTGAAGCTCCTCAATACAGTCTACGGCGCCACGCGACAGGCAAAGTGGTTGCTTGTCCAAAGCTTGCTTGATTGCACTACTTTCTGGTTATTTGGGTATTTTTTAGAAATATAATGTGACACGGTATTGTTTACATTCGGTGGACTCCTTTCTTGTGAGCCTGAAAATTGAGCACGTGATTAGGACCCTGCTTAGAGTACGCAGGTGCGGTGTCGCCAAGCTATGCTAACTGAGCCCTTGATATTTAGAACAGTACAGTAGCTGCGTAGAAATATTAGCACCACTGACCGATAGCCGGATCAACAAAATCGCGAACATTATGCGCAATTCGCCTTTACGATCGGTCACTTCTTGCTGGTCACTTCCATTTCGACAGATAGATCGTACCTATAGTACTCTCTACTTGTCACGCCCACGTGTAGGGTTGCAAACCGGTTACCATCGACTGGTTCACTTTCCTACATTTTCTTCGCTACCATATCTTTCTACTCTCTCTCTCTCTCTCTCTCTCTCTCTCTGATACATTCGCGCTTTTTTTTTTGTCGCAACATACACTTCAAGCTAGACGATTTGCTATATTTAACTAAACATCTTAAGCACGAATAAACGGGACACTTGAAAAAAAAAGCATATTAGACTTGAATGAACAAACAAGGGACTGCGCTTATTGTTTGTCGACTTTTCTGTATTGTACAGACCCTTGCTGCAGTTATGTAACTTCGACTCGCCGTAACAGCAACTCTACTAAACAAATTTCATTGACGGTAAAAACTTACGGATGGCTACTCCTCTACTCTGTGAACCAGGGCCGGTATTCGCAGAAACGTCTCGCGCTAAAAATTTTCGTAACAGAATACTTCAGCCAGTATCGATGCGGTAATTAAGTAGCAGACGTGAATCCAGCTGACCAATGGGGAAATTCACTTACGAAATGGAAGTTTCGTGAACTCGGCTCCTGATTTTCTTGGAGCAACACCATTCTTTTCTTTTTTGAAAATCTCGCTGAACGATATTTAGGGTGCACTACACATACATCGTAATAGTGCAGAAAGAAGGAAGAAAGACAAGGCTATCACATCGAACAGGTTGTAGGCGTTTTTATTGTCCAAATACTGGATATTCGAAATTTACAGGGAGAAAGAAAAAAATCTTCAGGACGGGGTCAGATATACGTGATGTATAAGTTCATAAAAGGAAGGTCATAAAGTTAGTTTAGAGTAACAAAATTATGAAAGTTGAAGATATCAGCACATTTAAGCTTTCAGCTCTAAAGCAATATATGCACGTCTAAAATCTACGAAAGGGTGACGATCCCTACGTAATGCATTCAATTTTATTAATCTATAACGTACAGCTGCTTCCGAAAGGACTCACAGGCTTAAGACAATCCGAAGTCACAAGTGCAAACGTTCCGTGCTCAAACCGTATACAAACACCTGGATCACAAGGCATTTACCGCCGACAAATCCATCAGGTGTTTCAACATACTTCCGTTGAAACGGCGACGATGTTGAGCAGCCAGACGCGACCTTCACGCAACAGCAGGCCAGCGGGCAAGGTGACCGCAAGCTTCCGCGGGAGTACACACACATTCGCACGTGACAAACATGTCACCTCGTTTTAGTTAGTTGTTGGCCACCTCTTGCGAGGAAGACGGTTACAAGACGCGTACGACGATTACATAACGGCACCGCGAATTTGTAGACCTGACCAGCATAAAGTGACGCCCCGGTGCGCTCAACGCCGTGAGGACGGCGCGGAGCGCCACAACGCCGTGTCCATGGCAACCGCGCTCGGTGGACTTTCAAAACATACGAGCGCATTCCTGCTATCGAGTTTCGGGTGACCGCCACGTCCTGAACCAGGCCCACTTTCATGACGCACGTGGAATCGACGGCGCGAGCTTGAGCAACCAGACGCACGACTTACGTCGGCTCGGCACGCGTCCTTTGAATGTAGGCACGAGTGACACGCGTTGCGGACCATTGATAGTCACGTGACAATCGCGCGACGGTTGCCAGCGAATACTTGAGTGGGCCGTTCGGTCTTCGATTTGCGGCGGCCGCACCTTCGCCTCGTTTGTCGCACCTGGTGTAGGTTATCGATGAACCTTCTTGCACAAAGGAGGTGCCGCGCCGATGGATGGATGACGTCAGCGCGGCATGGAGTTGGATCCACACATTCGTGCTTGTTGTTTGCGCTTGAATGTGACGTCTGAAGCTGTCTTCTGTCCTGCTCCAGGTTACTGACATCCCTGTGGTGCTAACCAGCGACGACTAGGTGCTGAGGAGGACTGAATGCGTGTTGCGTCGTGCGGTGTGCCTGTGTGATCCGGCTGCAACTGGAAAACGCGATGTGCGCCTACCATGATCAGTACCAACGTGTGAACATTGAAACTACTGGTGCAAAGAAAATCAGTCGCTTACGCACATCTCTGCGCTGAGCTGTTTGGTGCGCCTTTGCAGTTAAAGCGTCTAGAGTGTCAAGAAACAAACTTTAGACCATTGTATATTGATCGATATCGCGATAACCAGCAGCAGCTTCCAAAGAACGCTGTGTATGTTTACCAAGTACCTGAATGAAGTGCGGTGCACGTGCTTCGTTGCAAGTCAGTATTGTCTCTTTTGAGTATCCCATTTGTTTGTAACCTAAAACGCTCGCAAGGATCTGTGTAAGTTGGAGCGGACACGTAAGAACCATGAGCAAGTTACGTCATCCTAAAGGGCTGCCGTCCGAGGACGAGGACAGTGGTCGTGGTTCCGTGGACAGTAGCCTGATATGCCGCGATTCTCCCGAGCCGAGCAACGACGTCCGAGAAGGCTGGCTCCGCGACATCGCTTCGGGCAGCTTGCCCGACGAAGAACTGCCGTGGCTGGACGGCCCGTCGCCAGACTACGATGATGTGGCATCGCCCGGAGGAAGCAGCACGGCTTCGGGACCTGTCTACGTACGGACGCCAGGATTCGAGCAGCACGGACACTCTGTGACTGCTGTGGCCACTTCTGGCGCTGTTCCTCGGACGAGTGCGTCGGAAAAGAAAACGGCAGCCGCCAAATGCGGGAACAAGTCGAACGCACTCCGCAAGGGCAGCGTTATCAGCGTCAATGACTTGAGCGCGCTGAACGAGGGACGCTCCGTCTCGACGCGGGTCAGGGCGAAACCGAAGAAAGGTAAGCGTCAAACACCGCTATGTCTAACTATAGTTTCGACATTGGGTATACCGAGGCGCATGGATCATTTGGTTTTGCATAAGTGAGCAGTGGGTGTTTTACAGCGGGGTTTGTCCTCCGTAAATCCAAGTGCAAATGACTTGCGCTTGCGTGAAATGCGATGAGCTCAAAAGACTGCAATTGGCTCCTTCAAAGAGTTGTTAACGCCACTCATAAGATTATATTTACAAAGCCATAATATCCCAATATTCTTAGTGTACTGCTGTGATAGTACACGTAATAATAAACTTCGTAGATTAGTAGTTTAACTGTACTTTTGCTGTGCACTGCACGGACTCGTCGGTCTCACAAGCTTGCGGTTTACATCAACATTTAAACCGTACTTATTTCCGCCCATGAAAGGCTAGAAATGCTTCAGCTAGGTCTTTCAGTCTCAACGCGGGAGCGGTCCTCTTCGAGCTATCACAATATAGCGCGGCCTATTGGACATTGATCAAGTAGTTTCATCCATCCATCCATCTAACTGCCCCTCCCCCGAACTTATCCTTCTATTAGACAAGGGTTGTGATGTGGACTTGTTAATGAATCATTTGAACAGCTTTGATGTAACGCGAGACGACACACTGACACGAGAAGGTCCTTGTTTGCTTTCGCGTGCCCATGTGTCCTTTTGTGCTACATTAAGCTTTCTAGTAATGCTTCCAGCCGTTAGTATCATCCTGACCTTGCAGTGCCATTACAGACTCCTTCTCTATCATTCTTTCGCGCCCCCCCCCCCCCTTTTTTCCCCAGTACAGGGTATCCAACCGGGGTTCTTCCTGGTTAACCTCCCCGTCTTGCCTCTAGTCTTCTTTCTCTATATATATCTCTAATAAATAACGCGTGCTTTATGGAGGCTATGCAAGGTTTGTCGTGCAACACAGCGATATTGCCACGCGCCCTTGTTTCATTATTGACCGCATGACCGGGAACGGTGTCACAATACTTAATCAGTAATACGATAGACTAAAACACACCATTTTACGCACGCCAGAAGCCACCGAGCAGGGTTACTCATCATCAATCCCAAGTAGCTCGCACTTCTCCTATATATTTTTTGCAGGCGCATACTATTTCTTGTCTTAGCATTCGGCTATGGATCACACTTCCTGGACACGTCGCAATTTCGTCCACTGCGGGGGGGGGGGGGGGGGCAGTGGTTGTCGTGTTCAGCTGCAGACCTGGAGGCCACGGTTCCGACCGTGGCCACGGCGGTCGCATTTCAATAAAGGCGAAGTAGAAAAGGCCCGTGCACTGTGAAATGTCAGTGCACTTTAAAGAACACCAGATGGTCAAAATTTTCGGAGCCCTCCACTTCGGCGTTCCTGATTATATCGTTGTAGTGGGACGTAAAACTCCAGATAATATTATTATTACGTCGTGCTTTCACTGTTATGCTGGGCAAACAAGAACGGATAAATTAATGCACCAAAATTAAGAATAAAGCTCACCAGACCCCTTTTTCGCCATTAAGGTCATCTTAGTCGCATATTAGCGAAGAAACAAAACAGTGGCCAGAAAACATTCACCGTCACACGCTCACTGCTGTGAGCGTGTGACGGTCTGCTATCACGACAGGCCTTTCATGTAACGCGTACTTGTTTGCCTGATCATTTCGTGCTTGTGGTGCATTGTGTAGTCGATAGGCGTCTTCCAGTAGTTCAAGGTCAAACTCGCGCTGCCTAACAGCGCACAAAGCTGCCCTAAGGAGACATTGATGTGATGGCTCCTTGCGTGCATCGCTGCCATTCTTTACCCGGTGTCTGCACATGCCTGTTTGACTCACCATTGTCTGACCACAAAGAAACAGTAAACCTTCAACTAGGTGCATTCCATCGTTCTTTCTGAGTGCAAGCGTAAGGTGAAGGATTCTTTTGACATCTGAATAGGCGCAGTTATCAACGTGACTGTGACGGCCTCTTCTGCCCTCATACGGTGTTGTTGTCCCCATCGTTCTTTATCTTTAAATACATTTCTGAATACTGTGACCGCTTTCTGTAGCAAGGTATGAGGATGAGACTGATTTCTAGCAATATTCTACGTGCCTTAAGCAGCGTCATTCCTTTTCTGGATGCCGTATATCGCACGAGACTGCTGCTCTGCTCTGCGACGTTGTGTGTGTGTGTATGTGAGTGAGTGTGTGTGTGTGTTTGTGCGCTCCAATCTCTTTCTGTACTCTGCTCCCTATCTCCCCCATCCTTGGTAGCATACCGGTTAAATCAAACCTGCCTTTCCTATCTCTCTTCTCTTCCTTTCATCCTTGCACATTCCGCGTACAAAGGTCAAAGTCGTACATTTCGCAGCATGGTTGCGATAGATAAACGTACTTTTATCCAGTTAGATCATTAACCCTGCATACTCAATAAGAACACGAGAATACATGTCAGCTCACGCCACGGTCATCGATGTCGCTCTCACAGAGAATTTACGTAAATGCTTCATCTAATATCGCCTGCTCGTTCTTTTCACGTCTTTAGAACAAATGTTTGACGATTTAGAGTATGATGTACTCTACTACTGGGGAGCACTAAGCTGTCCCAGTTGCGAGACTCGAAACAAGACGTGTATACAAAAAAATATTTGGGGACATCTGCTTACAGCTACTATAGTACTGTGCAGAGTATACTGTGACTAGACTATTTTTACTAAACACACCTCGTGATTGGAACATAAATTCTCGCTGATACTTCCCCGCCTTCAATATAACTGAAACGGCTATATACTTTCCCATAGTAGAGTACCAAGTACTGTAAATTTTGTAAACACTTTTTTGATGATTCAGAGTACAGTATACTTTACAGTGGGAGAATCGACCTTCAGCCAAAGATTTGTTTAAAACAAACGTTCGACGATTTAAAATACGGTGTAGTTTTCTATGAGAGAGCTTTTAGCTGTCCAGTGTGTTACGCTTGGCGTGCGCTTGGCGAAGCACGCTGCCGAAGCTGTCACTTCTGGAGATGGAGGTGGTTTAGAAAATGGGCTTAACAATTTAGAGGACTTAGTACTCTAGATTTAGAGTACTTAGTGCTCTATGGCAGAGCGTATAGCCGTCCCGTGGGCCTCACACTTGTTTAGATAAAGTGTCAAACAATTTCTAGTACTTCGTGCTCAACTATGGGAAAGCAGTAAGCCGTACCAATCATCCATATGCGTAATGTTAGTACGCCATACAGACAGCGAATGATCGAGGCAGCGTCTGTTCATAAAAAGTGGGGAGTGATTTAGAGTATTTGGTACTCTGCTATGGGAGAGCACTAGACCATCCCATCGGCCTCACACTTGACGAGGCAGTGTTGACAAAAACAAAGGCGCGAACAAGTTCACGCCGACGTGCCAGCAGCCTATACGAAAACGAAGTAACCGTGACGCATTCGCGCGTACGGTCTGCTTAGAAAAAAAAATATTGTCACAGATGTCAAGAACACTTCGACAGAACATTTTCTTCTTAGACATGCAATAACGATGATGACAAAACAGACTTACAGAACAGGATCGCAAACTGTTACGTTGGCTCTCCCGGAAAAAAGTGAATCTACGGCTGTGTACTTTTCCTTAAGGACCCACACTTGTGTTGCTGGTTCAGTAATTCTGGCACCACTTCTGAAGCCAGCGTAATGCTTTCGGCAAGGAAGACGAACCTTCAATTTTCAATATGCATAGTATTTACATAAGCTGCGATAAATCAACTAGCACTACTGTATGTCACTGATGGAGGGCATGCGTGTCGCGTTTCTCTGGGAGGATTTTACATCGTCTTTTTAGTTGTAATACAGTATGGTTGAAATTTCATGAAGCATCAGACATTGCCTAAATAAAAAGACTGAAAATACAGCGCCATCTTCATTCGCAGTAAGACCGATAAAAGAGCCCCGCCATGGTTGTCTAGTGACTAAGGTTCTCGGCTGCTGATCCGCAGGTCGCAGGATCGAATCCCGGCTGCGACGGCTGTAATTTCGATAAAGGCGAAAATTCTGTAGGACCGTGGGCTCAGATTTGGGTACACGTTAAAGAATTACAGTAGGTAAAAATTTCCGGAGCCCTACGCTATGGCGTCTCTCATAATCATATGGTGGTTTTCGGGCGTTAAACCTTTATCAAGACCGATAAAAGGGTGTGCAAGTCTTTAGGAAGTATAAATAACAAAATTTGAAACTTTCCACGAACGTAGCCTGCAAATACTTTTGCTTCTCCTGTTGAAGGATAAAGGTGAGGTGGAGCACGCTTTACAAGACGTAATTGCGTTGCCTGTTTTTGTTCTAAATGCGGAGCCTTTCTCGCACGATGTCGTGCTTCGGCGGTAGTGACGTCCACACCCTCACTGTGCATGATCGCGTCTTGTGCCAGCCAAGGAAGACACCCGAAGAAGTGTCGCTCCCCCCCCCCCCCTCTCTCGCCTCGCAAGGCCGACGCAGGTAGCGTCGGCAAGTAAGAAAATCGGCAGATCCCGCATGCAGCGGGAATCAATTATATGCGAAGTACGAACGAAGAAGGTCAATATGTAACTTTCAAATCAGCACAACGTTACGAGGCTGAGCTAAATTGTGCTGTACATGATTTCCATGTCATGATTATCATGTTTCGACATGTCATTTACCTTCGTCATCTCTTCACGTCACCTGATATCAAATTTGGTATGTGTTGAGCTAGCAAAACGGTCGCGAGCGCGTCATGAGCGTGGTATGTTGTCATGTTCTTACATGACACGCGTGTCATGATTATCATGTTTGCACCAGTCATATACCTTCGGCATGCATTGACGTCACGTAACGCCAAGTTTGGTACATGTGGAGCGAGCGTAATGGTGGCGAGCACATCATGAAGGGCCTAATAAATACTCCGACGTAACGTTGACGCGAACCCACGTTGGGCGCAGCGATTCTACCCTAGCAAAACGTGAGCACTCTATAGTCTGACGCCAAGCGCGACCGGTGCGACCAGAGTCCGCCGGCATGGCCCGGCGGCAGCCGGCTCGAAATGCAACATGCTGAATTTCGTGCCGAGGACGTTCCCCAGACCAGACTGCGTCTCCCTCTTTTCGCGACGGAGGGACGTCGGACGCGCTGAGACGCGCATGCCTCACAGCAACACAGCGCGGCGCGCGCCTGCGAGTATATGGCAGGCAGACCGGCGCCTGGCTTGGCATCGCCGGCGTGACGCAAGAAAAAGAACGCCGGCCCGCACGCGCTGGGTAACGTCGATGTGTATTGACGCCTTGAGTGTTTCATGAAGTCATGTTCTTACATGACACGCATCTCTTGATTATCATGTTTGCACCAGTCACATACCTTTGTCATCCATTCACGTCCCGAAGTACCAAACTTGGTATATGTGAATCTAACGAAACGGCTGCGAGCGCATCATGAGCGTTACATGTAGTCATGTTGTTACATGACACGCATGTCGTGATTTTCGGGTTAGGGTATGTCACTTGTGTTCGCCTTGCAGTCATTTCATAATATACCAGTTTTGCAACACGTCATGTGAACGAACCCACCGCAAGAGCAGCAAGACCATGAAATGTAAATCATGACATTCATGACATACATGTCATGATTTTCATGTTATAACAAGTCAAACATGTTTTTCATACAGTCATATTATGCCATACCAAGTTTGGTTTGGATATCGTTATCGAAACAGCCAGGAGAGCTAAAAGTCGTAGGCAGATAGACAAGATAGATAGATAGATAGATAGATAGATAGATAGATAGATAGATAGATAGATAGATAGATAGATAGATAGATAGATAGATAGATAGATAGATAGATAGATAGATAGATAGATAGATAGATAGATAGATAGATAGATAGATAGATAGATAGATAGATAGATAGATAGATACACTGGCCACCCCGTATATGTAGGCACTGCATCACGCCTTAGGAATTCAGTCAATGTCGTCTTTACTTGGCTTTGTCTTAACGTTGAAGGCGATGCTTCTCCTTGATTCAATAAATAAGAATAAAATAGAGAGAATATACTAATTAAGTGTTCTCAAACCATACCCAAATACGCAACAATCACGCGATCTGTGACGCACTTACTCGAGTTCCCACCGTGGGAAGATGGGGGCAGCATTTTTTGTTTTTGTTTTCTTTTTTTAAATCGTAAAACAGTTGCACAGCTGAACTATTCTAAAGGAAGGTTCATAGTTTGTCGTTCACAAGGACATGTCACGAATGTCTCATGGTTGCGAAATTTTCAATGTATAGTTGACGCTGGAGCGAAAGCTCTTTCAGGTCCCAGTATAAGAAAACGTTGTCGCGGTGCGAATGATGTATACGTTGTGAGAAGGAGAAAATAGTTCTTTAAATTGATTAACTGTTCTACCCCTTTCTTTCCCTTATTCGTGTTCCTAAATTACGTGAAGTGGAAGTAATCTTTGAGGAAATGAAAAAAAAAGATTCATTTTTAACTCAACTAGTGTAAAAGCTTCGCTGTCTTAGAACTTGACGTCTAAATTTGTTACAGCAGGGTTAAAGATAAAAAAAAAACACTTCGCCTTCGTTTTCTGGTCTTGTTTGATAAACAAGGGCGGGAAAAGAGTTTGGAATTTTTGATAGAGGTTTGCAAATGTTACGGTTTTGCAGGTTAATACCACGATGTGGCTAAGAGATCAGCCGCTTAGTGTGAAAAAAATCACAGCATCCACGGAATGAATGATGATGAGTTATCAAAACGTCCGTCATTCTGTCCGTCCGTGCGACCGCGTATCCGTGCGACCATCCATCCGTTCGTCCGTGCGTCCGTCAATCCATGCGTCCATGCGTACGTCCTTGCTTTTGTGCGTGCGTCCATCCGTCCGCCCGTCCGTCCATTCATTAAACACTCCAAGTACCGCCATCTCGTATATTTTCATCATATGTTCATCATATACAAGTACCGTCATCCAGCGGACATTCTAAGGACTAAACGAGAGGTGGCTATACTACATACTACAAACACGGGACACACAGCCCACAACATAAGGCGTTTTTTCGCCTTGCCGCGGTGGTCTAGTGGCTAAGGTACTCGGCTGCTGACCCGCAGGTCGCGGGCTCAAATACCGGCTGCGCCGGCTGCATTTCCTATGGAGGCGGAAATGTTGTAGGCCCGTGTGCTCAGATTTGGGTGCACGTTAAAGAACCCCAGGTGGTCGAAATTCCCGGAGCCCTCCACTATGGCGTCTCTCATAATCATATAGTGGTTTTGGGACGTTAAACCCCACATATCATTCAATCAAGCGCTTAGCCTCTAAAATATTCTTTCACCACTTCTTCTACTACGTCTACTTGAAGTACATTCTTCAACAGCAACCTAATCAATGGGCGATCTTTTGCGACTCGAGGTCGGCCTTACAGACACTATGGTTCGCTCAGCTTCGTGGACTACACGAATTATCCGTATATTAGATAAGGCACGGCTACCTCGAAGCGCTCGAAGAAGGTCGCGATATTGTATTTCAATGGTTGCTGAGTAATTGCAGAATAGTTGGCAATGACCGCGTGGATGAAGCTGCTCGATCGGCTCATGACCAAGACGCGCGTACGTCCATACCACTCGTGAGAACGGACGCTGCAAGGCGACTACAATCACTTGCTCGCCGTATAACTATCCTACAATGGAATACACCGGGTTTCTCCCACGCGCACCTGTATTCGATCGACCCAACCTTGCAAATTTGACATCCGAGCTCGCATGACGCGATGACACTTTTCTGTGTCGCATAAGTCAGGGCGTGGCATTTACGAATGCGTATTCTTGTCTCCTCGGGATGGCGAGCACTTCGACATACAACATTCGCGCCTGCGAGGAGACGCTTGAGCACATTCTATGCCACTGTCCAGCATACCAGTCTGAACGACGTATTATGTAGGCCAAGCTCCGTCAGCTGGATTCACGACCTCTTACAGAAAGGAAGATCCTGGGACCGTGGCCGATGGTTTCGCATAAGCGCACAGCCACGAAAGCCCTCTTGTTCTTCTTAGGGACCACCGGACTTCACGAGTGCTTGTGAAAGAACAGCGTGAGACCGTGCTGTGTAGTTTGCAGCTGACTATTCATCCTTCTATTTCTTACTCCTCTTCTTTTCTATATCTTTCCCTTCTATTATTCCCCCTTTCCCCCACCCCAAGTTTAGGGTAGCCATCCGAGCCAAGCTTGGTTAACCTCCCTGCCTTACCTCTCTATTTCTCTCTGTCTTTCTTTCACCACGAAGGATTTTGTAGTGGATACCTGAATCCAAGTCCGCATGTGTTTTTCAATGACCTCTCTTATGCAAATGCTGTCCCTGTGGCAGGGAATTGAACCCTTGGCAAAAGGGACAGCAGAGAACCCTCCGCAGAGCAACCCAAGCGGCTAACCAACACGACGGGTCAATTAGAATAAAAATTCTTGGCACGCTGCTCACGACTTGTTGGCCGCTCGTCGCTCCCGTGCACTGTTTTGCAGGCGTTGTGCACTGATAGCAAGCGCCGCTACGTTCGTGGAGCCATTAGTGCAATCTGGGGAATCCCCGGCCAATTCAGGTGAGAAAAAGCGGGGCCACTACCTGGAATCGCGGCAATTCTCCAATGAGCGCAGCCGCTGGCTGACCTTCAACATGGGATAGCGGGGTGTGCTTTGCAGTCACGGCCAATCAATACGAGCGCTACCAGCGGCGCATTCGTTATTGCAGTCTGCGTGGCGGCGAGAGCAAGGCCACCTCTCTGCGCGTGGCTGGTGAACATGTTTCTTGTGCTTTTAAACTCCAAGTCCATTTTTTGTATGTGTGCGTTTCCTACCGCTTCGATTGACTCACTGTCGTCGCCCCATATTCTCGAAAGCTGTTTTGGTGGTAATGGAAGCACAGAAACAGCACGTTTTTGACATTCAGGTGTACTTTGAGAACAGTCTTTTTTTTTTTGTTTTAATGCGTGGCACTCTCCGACTGATATTCCGAGAATCTGTGCCAACAGCTTGACCGAAATTTCTGCGTTGCGTACGACGAAAAGGCCGCCGTGCTATCAACATTGCGGGTGTGCAATCATTCGAAAATTTTGAATTCTGTGTCGAATACCATTTGATTCGATTTGGAACTCGAACCTAATTGCACATATCAGAACTACCTGATATTCTTCGAATCTCTCAAGAAAAAAATATCAAAGGAACAAAACGTTGGAAATGCGATGAATAATTTTTGTTAGTTTAATTAGGAAATCATCAATCTGCATGCCGGTCAAGCTTTTACGTCATTACCAAAACTTCACTCATCCTCGGATGAAGGAATTTTCGCCTGGGGGAGAGGGAAAGAGAGAAGGGATATGAGACGTGGAGAGGTTAACTATAGACTACGTTCAGTTTGCTACCTTACACATGGGGAGAGGGGAATAAGGAAATGGAGAGACGCAAAAGAGAGAAGGAGATGCACATTGCACAGTACACACACAGTACACGGTTTCACAGACGGTCGCTCAGTTATCTTCAAGAATCGCAGAAGGGTTGACGTGGCTTTCTGGGGTGATGCGCTGTGATACGCAAGATTTTTGCCTAAGTGAAGAACTCGCTGAAACGAATGTGTCCTGAATCCAGTATCATCGTGAGATGCATAATCTCCCTATACCAAATATCATTTAACTTTTATGTCTTACTATTTCTTAAAGGCTGGCTACTAAGTGCCGCCTCGAATACTAAAGTGCAATCAACCTAACAGTTCAAAAACACCCTTTCAGCTTTATTCGTTACCGTAAACCAGCTTAGCTCAACTCCCATAACGGTAATATCTTTTTTCGGAAAAATGTAACGGTGATGTAACTGTGTTGAAGGCTGTGAATATCTTTCTGAAATCAAAATTGCAGATTTCCAGGCCTGTGTTATAAATTCCAATTGTATTTGATACGTATTCGTACTCAATTCCCATTCAGTTCGGTTCTAAACTTCTTCATTCGCAGATTCCTAATCAATATCTTTGCAGCTCCATGTGAACTATACCTTTGTAGAAAGGCCGAAAATTGAATTGGTCTGATAAGGGCTGTGAACACGGACACAATAAAAAAAGAGGAGAGTTGATAGTCAATGTTTTTTTATTTTATTCATTTCCCTCGTGTCTGTGTTTGCATGTGCTGACTTTTTTAATGCGGAGCATATTTTAAGGCTGTTTCACAAGCCGCGACTGCAGCGAAAAAAAAAATTATTCCATTCGCTCTATTCGCTCTGTTCGCAACCGCCGCTAACGGAGGTTTCGTTTCACACGAACTGAAAATGCTGCGCGATTTTCGCTCTGCGACTGGAGCGGCGAGTTCTTGCCACCGTTCTTTGTGGCAGACACTGCGGAAATTTTTAATGTAATTCAATGTAATGATTTGTGCACTATGATATCATTAAACTCCCATGAACGATAACGAAGGGCCCGCTTGTTTCGTCATTTCAGAACACTTTCCAATATAAATTAATTTTAAAATGCGCAGCACCGGCCATTACGAAAACAAACACATCGACCCAATTTCGACGGCTTGGCCGGCCCGGCCCTATTTCGACGGGTCCCGACCAAAAATCAATCCCGCCACTGCGATCACAGCGAAAATTTTCAACATGTTGGTAGCTCGCCGCATACCGCTGCGGCATGAACAAACTGCCCTTTTTGGGGCTTAAGCCGTGTTCGTGCGTCCCGATGTATGTAGTAGTAGCAGTAGGTAGCCACCTCTCGTATAAATAGTCTTTGGATTTTCCGCTGGATGGTGGTACTTGTATATTTATTTTAAATGCGAAGCATTTCTTAGCGACCTTCGGCAACTTTGAATTCAATCAACCAAAGGAACAAGCAGGATTTCGAACAGGCTACTCAACAATTGACCACATTCATACTATCAACCAGGTAATAAAGAAATCCTCAGAGTATAACCAACCACTATACATAGCCTTCATAGATTACGAGAAGGCGTTTGATTCAGTAGAAATATCAGCCGTCATGCAGACACTGCGGAATCAGGCCGTAGATGAAGTATATATAAACATTCTGGAAGAAATCTACAGGGGATCAACTGCTACCATAGTGCTTCATAAAGAAAGCAACAGAATACCAATCAAGAAGGGTGTAAGGCAGGGGGACACAATCTCCCCAATGCTATTTACCGCGTGCTTACAGGAGGTTTTCAGATGCCTAGAATGGGAACAGTTAGGGATAAGAGTTAATGGAGAATACCTTAGTAACCTGCGCTTCGCCAATGGCATTGCATTGCTGAGTAACTCAGGGGACGAATTGCAACTCATGATTACGGAGTTGAACAAGGAGAGCAGAAAGGTGGGGCTTAAAATTAATCTGCAGAAAACGAAAGTAATGTACAACAACCTCGGAAAGGAGCAGCGCTTCGCGATAGGTAATAGTGCACTTGAAGTTGTAAAAGACTATAACTACTTAGGGCAGGTAATAACCGAAGAGCCGAACCACGAGATTGAAGTAACTAGAAGAATAAGAATGGGGTGGAGCACATTCGGCAAGCACTCTCAAATTATGACAGGTAGATTGCCACTATCCGTCAAGAGGAAGGTATATAACAGCTGTATCTTGCCGGTACTTATCTACGGAGCAGAAACCTGGAGACTTACAAAGAGGGTTCAGCTTAAACTGAGGACGACGCAGCGAGCAATGGAAAGAAAAATGGTAGGTGTAACCTTAAGAGACATGAAGAGAGCAGAGTGGATTAGGGGACAAACGGGGGTTAAGGATATCATATAGTTGAAATAAAGAAGAGGAAATGGACATCGGCCGGGCATGTAGCACGTAGACAGGATAACCGCTGGTCATTAAGGGTAACTAACTGGATTCCCAGAGAAGGGAAGCGGGTTAGGGGGAGACAGAAGGTTAGGTGGGCAGATGAGATTAAGAAGTTTGCGGGTATAAATTGGCAGCAGCAAGCACAGGACCGGGTTAACTGGCGGAACATGGGAGAGGCCTTTGTCCTGCAGTGGACGTAGTCAGGCTGATGATGATGATGATGATGATCTATCTATCTATCTATCTATCTATCTATCTATCTATCTATCTATCTATCTATCTATCTATCTATCTATCTATCTATCTATCTATCTATCTATCTATCTATCTATCTATCTATCATCTATCTGCCTACGACATTTAGCGCTCCTGGCCGTTTGGATAATGTTCCAGACCGGTATGGTATGACATGATTGCATGGCGAACACTAGCGACAGACCCTAAGTTGAAAATCATGGCATGCGTGTCATGTAACAGCATGACTACATGCCACGCTTATGATGCG
The DNA here is from genome assembly GCA_013436015.1 of Rhipicephalus annulatus. NCBI lineage: Eukaryota > Metazoa > Arthropoda > Arachnida > Ixodida > Ixodidae > Rhipicephalus > Rhipicephalus annulatus. The sequence continues at coordinate 271,473 of WOVY01011256.1, read as the reverse complement.
CTCCCGGCCATTTCGCTAGTGTCACGTATATAAAATTTGGTATTACGGGACTTGAATGGATGACGAAGGTATGAGTCTAGTGCAAACATGATAAACATGAGATGCCTGTCATGTAACAACAAGACTACATGCTACACTCATGATGCGCTTGCAGCCGTTTCGCTAGCGTCACATGTACGAAACTCGGTATTACGCGAAGCGAACGGACGACATAGGTAAATGACACATCCAAACATGATAATCACGAAATGCATGTCACGTAACAACATGACTACATGCCACACTGATGATGTGCTAGCGGCCATTTCGCTAGCTTCACATATTTGGCATTACGTGACGCCAATAGATGACGAAGGTATGTGACTGGTGCAAACATGATAATCATGAGATGCATGTCATGTGAGAACATGACTACATGCCACACTCAAGGCGCCAATACATTTCGACGTGACGCGGTGCGCGTGCTCGCCGGCGTTCATTTCGTCGACTCACAACGGCGTTGCCACGCCGGGCGCCGGTCCTGACATGTACTCGCAGGCGCACGCCGCGCTGCGTTGCTTTGACGCATGCGCGTTTCAGCGCGTCCGGTGTCCCTTCATCACGAAAAGAGGGAGACGCAGTGTTGTCTGGGTAACGCATCGTTGCGAAATGCAGCAGGTCGCATTTCGCGCCGGTTGCCGTCGGGTCACGCCGACTAGGGAACCTTCATGTGCACGCGTCTCCGTGTTTTAGGGTGGTGACAACTTCGATCATGGTTGCTTACAACGGGCTAAAATGGCCGTCATACTTGACAAGCCGCCATGTTGGTTCTGAGTGGTCCCTCATTTAGATTAAAGGCAGCGTGGGTTTCAACAACAAGGGGGTAGTTTTTTTTTTATTTAGAGAGCAAGTTCTGAAAGCTGAAAGGTTGTTTTCTGAAGATAGCCGCGGTTTTGTAGAACAGGAAATCGATGTTCGTTGCTCGAGTTTGTATAAAGTACTCTTAAAACATTTCCTTTCTCCCACCTGGTAGACCCACCACATTGGTGTAGTGAGGATATTTAGGGAGCCTATATTTGCGAGGGAGAAAACCTCGATGTCACTGTGAACGGAATTTAATGTCTGCGCGGCATACTTGAAGCAAATTCACCTTATCACTGCAGACACCTCAGAGGCCTTCTTGTGTAAGGCTTGAGACCGTGCTGTATTTTATGACGGTACGTGCTGTATTTTATGACAGTTCCATAACGACAAGGAAGGCACACCAAACAACCGGGTTGCTCGCGATGTTCTCTGTAAACCACATAACTCCGCTAGCCTGTTTCTCATACCATAAATATTGCTTTTGTCCGTAATCTATTTTTTGCAGCAAGTTTAGTTCCCACGAACGTATCTGTACGATAGACTGTTTAAAACCTTACAAGATGTAAGCATTGCCAGAAATTAGTATACAGGGCACTCAATCATATTTCACCTACGCTCCCCCTTCCCCCACAAACCTGTATAGCTAGAAGTAAAGCAAAGGGAAGAAACAAGAAACAAACCAAGTTTTTCCAGGTCAGATTTTATTGCAAACAGCATCCAAATGGCATCTGGCCCTAATTTCTTCGAACCACACTGCTTCCTTTGCTTAAAGCTTGGGACCTCGCAGTGGGCCTAGAATAAAACAATAAGGCGAAAAGTCATACACGGCCCCGACCACATATATAGGAAGTTCATACACGTTTTTTCTACAAGCACTAAATAAAAAAAACTGAGTTTACGATATCAAATCGTTTGTGTGGCTGGTTATGAAACAAAAGAACGACCACAATAATGATGCATAATAATGGTGCAATAATGAAGTCGGGAATGACGTACATGCATGTGACGTGTTTATCTATGTTCGCTTCGAAAGAAAATTTTTCAGTTGCTAGTAAGCACTTGTCTGTGTCCTCTCTAAGTGTGTGTATTTTTGCGCTTGTTTCATCATGAATAATGATACAGCATATAGGGCATATTTGAGTTACGGGCCAACAACTGATTTGCTTAGTGCACATGTACTGCACTGTTCAGGACCGACAGACAGACAGAAGAACGGACGGGCAGGAACAGTAAATCTGTTGTATTTTATGCTATTAAAAAGAAATCCTTTTTGCAATAACTGAGCGAATTTTGGTGTGGTTGCGCGTGTCATTGAAAGGAAGAAGCAATACCTCCTGGCAAGCCGCACAAAATTTAGTTGTGTTGCAACTGTGCAAGACAAGCACCTACAGGGAACGCATTCATCGGCTCGTCTGTCTACATCTGCAAATGCCCTTCTTCAGTGACCGAGGTGAAATTGCAGGAACGCGAACATCTGCCAGCAAAAGAAGACGCGAACACGAGCGTCTGTAGGTGGTTGACGGGCCTGGCGTTTTCCGCGATGAATGCGGCGACGGCTTCGGAAACCGATAAAGCGTAGATTGTGAATGCATGCAGGACCACACGTTCGACTATAGTTATATAGTTCGATTGGTGAACTGCGCTTCGACTACGAGTATAAACAAGCATACTCAAGTTTACCAGCTTTCACTCGCATAAAACGGCGTATCCGAACGAAGCCTGATCCATTTTTCACTGTGCAAGTTGTCATGTTTACTTTGCTCAAACTGCTGTTCGTCGCCTAGCCAAGTCGGCCATTTCACGAAATGTGCGGCGTTATACTCAACCTACTCGCAATACAACGGGTACTCACCTCACAAACACGGGGAGAAGCAGTCGGCTCCAGGCAGTCTCACATCACTTGTGTAATCCCGCGTTTCCGTTGGCTAGAGCAAATCGGGAACCGGGAAAGTCTCCCGATGGTTTCGCGTTGTGGCACGCAGCACCCTCACATTTACACTCCAAAGTTCTTGTAGGTTCGCTTAGTGCGAGGATGGTGTTCGTAGCGGAATCTAGGTCTATGGTGCAGTCAAACGCAGCTTATACCACAGCTTGCACAGCCGCGCCAACATGCAGCTGGTGCAGTGTGGCGGAGCATGAACGCCTGGCCGCGAGAACCAACATGGCGCTTGTTGCCATGTAAACCCGAACTGGCAACATTGTGTTTTAGTCGGCGGCGGCAAGTGGTGGGTCAAAGGCTGACACCATATGACTGACACCACCCTAAAACACGGGAACGCACGCACATGAAGGCTCCTTAGTGCGCACGGGCACGTAGCGGCCTCCCGCGGCCGAAACAGTAACTATGCAACCCTACACCTATTGTCTCCGAGATTGCGCATCGTTAATCTCGGAGACGGTAAATCGGCTAATGGCCGTGACTGCGGGTCAACGGCGCATTCATTCGAGCACAAGGCACCACAAGAATCCTAAAGAGAGGAATGAGCGATTTTGAGCTGACTTTAAGAATTCATGGTCGATTCCAGGCCGCGTGTGACGCTACACTGTTTGGTTCACGTTTACTAAGGCACTTCGACAACTGGTCGGGAGCGTTTTCTTGCCATACTGAAAAGTGTTGTAGGGTTCCCCTAATATTACTCCCCGAGTTCTTGGGGTGCGCTATGCACGTATTGATCATCAGGAGGCAAGGCTGATCGGGATCCACCTTAAGCGCTGGTGAAGCTCCAACACTCATCGTACACACACGAACCAGAACTATTTTAAAGGCCCAGGTGGAAGCAACAAGCTCTGCCATTTCCACTGTTTTCGTTGACAAGGCAGCGTGATAGCACAGATATGGCAAATTTTAAAACTTGGCTTTCGTATCAGATGCCAAGCATTGAGGGCACGAGGCCAGCTGCCTGCAGTAATATTGTGGTCTAGCAAGATAACTAACCAGTCGAATCTAAATAGAACCGTTGGGATAATCACGGGACGCTTACATCTGAATTCCGACCAAAGGGACACTGGTAAAGAAAAAAAAATTGGCAGATCCCACATACAGTGGGAATCGATTATATGCGAAGCACGAATGGGAAATGTTGATGTGTCACCTTAAAACAAGCGCAACGTTACGAGGTGGAGGTAAATGATGCTGTACATGACTTCCGTGTCATAATTATCATGTTTGGATGTGTCGCTTACCGTCGTCCTGTCTTCACTTCACGTGATACCAAATTCAGTATATGTGGAGCTATAGCAAAATGGCCGCGAGCACGCTACGAGCATGGTATCTTGATGTGTTCTTACATGACACTCGTGTCAGAATTATCATGTTTGCACCAGTCATATATCTTGTCATCCATTGACGTCACGTAACACCAAATTTGGCATATATGGAGTTAGCAAAACGTCCGCGAGCGCATCATGAAGGGCCCAATATAGTCCAATGTAGTGTTGACATGCGCGCACGCTGGGCACAGCGACGCTATATATACGTTAGCAAAACGCGAGCACTCTAGTCTGACGCCCGGCGCAACCAGCGTCCGTCGGCGCGGCCTGACCGCAACCGGTTCAAAACGCGACATGCTGCATTTCGCGCCGGTGCGTTACCCAGACAACACGGTATCTCCCTCTCTTCGTGACGGAGAGACGCCGGATGCACTGAAACACGCATGCGTCAAGGCAAAGCAGAGGCAAAGCCTGCGAGTATATGGCAGGACCGGCCCCTGTCGTGGCAACGCCGTCGTGACGCCACGAAATGAAGGCCGGCGAGCACGAGCACCGCGTCACGTCGAAATGTATTGGTGTCTTGACTGTAGCATGTAGTCATGTTCTCACATGACACGCATCTCATGATTAGCATGTTTGCACCAGTCACATACCTTCGTCATCCATTGGCGTCACGTAATACCAAATTTGGCATATGTTAAGCTAGAGAAACGGCCACGAGCGCTTCATCAGTGTGGCATGTGATCAATGTTACATGACACGCAAGTCGTGATTATCATGTTTGGATGTGTCATTTACCTATATCATTCGTTCGCGTCGCGTAATACTGAGTTTGGTCCATGTGAAGCCAGTGAAAGGGATATGATCAATTCAGCATGGAAAGAAGGCAGGGTGCCAGAGCAGTGGAAGCTGGCCAGCACGATCCTTATTCCTAAGCCAGGAAAGCCCCCTAACTTGGACAACATGAGGCCAATATCCTTGACATCATGTATCGGCAAGGTCGCAGAACATGCCATACTGCACAGGATAAACAAGTACTTGGAAGATAACAACATATATACACACAATATTGTTGGATTCAGGGCAGGGCTATCCACACAAGATGCATTGAAGCTTATCAAACACCAGGTCATTGACAATGAAACCAGAGACGTGAGAGCCATTCTGTGCCTAGATCTAGAAAAAGCGTTTGACAACATCCACCACTCATTCATACTCGAAGCAATTTCCAAGCTTGGTCTAGGGAAAGCCTTCTATGACTACGTATGGTCCTTTCTTACAGATCGGAAAGCCGTGATGAAGATTGCAGATATCGAGACCGCAGCAATCGAACTAGAAGCAAGGGGCACGCCACAAGGGGCAGTGATTTCACCAATGCTGTTCAACATTGCCATGATTGGACTGTCAAAGAAATTATCGAGCATTGAAGGATTGAAGCACAGCATCTACGCAGATGACATTACCATCTGGTGCACAGGTGGAAGCGAGGGGCAGATTGAGAGCGCTCTGCAAGAAGCTATTGACACCGTAGAAGACTACCTTCGCCCTTCCGGGCTCAAGTGCTCCTCGAGTAAGTCAGAACTTTTGCTTTATCGGACTGCACGCCGGGGACCGAAGCCCAGGGGATGGAAGCCGTTAAACCAGATAGACATCCATCTCCGTACAAATCAAGGGGATGCCATCCAGAGGGTCGACTCCATCAAAGACCTGGGAATGCTGATAGAGTCTACCGGCGCCAACAGCAAATCTATAGCCAAGTTAACTCGGAAAACAGACAGTGCGGTGCACCTCATACGCAGAGTGGCCAACAAAAGAAATGGGATCAAGGAAGACAACCTCATCAGGTTGATGCATGCGTTTGTTCTAAGTCACTTCACATACGAGGCAGCAATGCACAACTGGTCAAGAGCAGAGTCCGAGACACTGAATGTGCTCCTCAGGAAAGTTATCAAGAAGGTCCTGGGCCTACCCATACATACCAGCACCGAGCGTCTGCTTGAGCTTGGCATACACAACACGCTCGAAGAAATAGCAGGAGCCCAAGAGAGAGCACAGTTTGCAAGGTTATCTACTACAAGGTCGGGGAGAATGATCCTGCAGGAGCTGGGCCAACACGCAATAGCAATCAGACGCAATTACAATGATATCCCTGACAACATCAGGGAGACTATCACGGTATCTCCTATACCGAGAAACATGCATCCAGAACACAACGTCGGGAGAAGAGTAGCGAGGGCCAGGACTATACATCGTCAAGTCTCAAACGAGGAACGAGGGGTCGTATTTGTTGACGCGGCTTCCTACGCCAATGGGAAAGCGTTTGTGGCAGTGGTAGTCGATGGGGCTGGCCATGTCGTCAACTCAGCGACGGTCAGGACGAAAGACCCAATCATTGCGGAACAAGTGGCCATCGCCTTAGCACTCAAGATGGATAACATTGAAGTCGTCTACAGTGATTCCATGGCAGCACTACGGGCGTTCGCCAAGGGGACGGTCTGTGAACAAACGCTGAAAATACTGCAAGGCAAGAACATAACACATCATCTTCTGAGTTGGTTCCCAGCTCACCTTGGACAAATCAACGATTCCCCTCCCAATCTCAACGAAGCAGCACACGAGGCGGCGCGAGAACTCTCCAACCGCGCCTCCCCGGGGATGCGTTCTACCGGTGAGGGGGATAACCGGGAAATTCTTACAACATATAACGAGCTCACTAAACATTTCTACCTGTCTAGAAGGATTTTCCCTCCACCTCACAAAAATCTAACCCGGCCCCAAGCACTTACATTAAGGCTTTTGCAAACGCGGATGTACCCTACTTTGAAAATGTTACACATCATGTACCCTGACCTATACCCAAGTAATCTTTGTCCACATTGTGGGAAAATAGCTTCATTAGAACACATGCTCTGGCAGTGCACCAAATTCGCTCATTTATCGCACATCACCTCTGCCAGATGGGAGGCGGCAATCCGCAGCTCGTCCTTGGCAGATCAGCTCTGGGCTGTCCACCAAGCCCGCGAGGCGGCTGAGGAGCTTGGCATCTCAGTCCCCACGTGGGAGCTGCCCGCAACACAGTGATCTGTGTTTTGGAGGACCAAATAAAAGTTTATCCAATCCAATCCAAGCCAGTGAAATGGCGGCGAGCGCATCATGAGCGTAACATGTATCATGTTGTTACATGACCTGCATCTCATGTTTATCATGTTTGCACCAGTATCATGTATACCTTCGTCATCCATTCACGTCCCGTATTACCGAATTAGGCATATAAGTGAAGCTAGCGAAATAGCCGCCAGCACATCATGAGCGTAGCATCTAGTCATGTTGTTACATGACGCGCATCTCATGATTATCTTGTTTGCACCAGTCTCGTATCTTCGTCATCCATTCACGTACTCTAATACCAAATTTTATATATGTGACGCTAGCGAAACGGCCGCGGGCGCATCATGAGCGTGGCATGTAGTCATGTTGCTACACGACATAAAATTATGACACGCATGTCATAATTTTCATGTTAGCGTCTGTCGCTCGTGTTCGCCATGCAATCATGCCATACCATATCTGGAACATGCCATGTGAACGAAACCACCGCAAGAGCTGCAGGATCATGAAATGTAAATCATGACATTCGTGACATGATTTTCATGTTATGACTAGTTAAATATGTTCTCCATACAGTCATGTTAAGTCATACCAAGTTTAGTATCGATACCATCATCGAAACGGCCAGGCGACCTGAACGTCGTAGGTGGCTAGATAGATAGATACGCTCAAGGCCGCCGAAGTTCGCTAACAAATGCTTCGCATTTAAAATTACAAGGCAGTGCAAGATAGACAGATTACCATCTGAAAACAGCCCTCCCTAACTTCAAGCTACATTGTGTTTGGAGTGTAAAACCGCAAGAGCCTCCTCAAAAGAGATTAGCGTCTAAAGAAAGAGGGAAACAATCTCTTCCATTGTGTCTTTATTTCACACAAGTCTTAATTGCCAAAATAAATATCAAACCGAAAGTTCAAAAGGACCACTATAACTGCATAGGTCCAAAACACACCATCGTCAACTTAGACCAACACATCGCAAATAAAGCTGCACAAACCACGTTTGCACTGGCCGCTGTTTAAGCCACAACGTCATCCCAGGGACGGGGTGCATCTTACACAGCCGGCGAATCGCCTTCGTTCAGACTGCCTCTGTTCTTTGCCTGCAAGTAGTGCTCTTCCTCGACCTCTACGATCCAATTGCGAACATCGTTGGTGCCGGCCCGGTAGGACTTATGACCCTCCCGGAGGTAGCAGTCTCCGTCCGACGTCGTGTACACGACACGGTGCACACCACGCACCCACACTTCGACCACGTAGTGATGCGCCTCGTCCAACTTGTCTGCCGCGTGCTGCAGCACAGGCACGAAATCGGCGCCGAAATTCGTGGAGGTAAGCTGCGGCCGCAGGTTGCCCACCATCAGGTTGATGCCACGTCGCAGGGCGTCCCGTTCCTCGTGGTTCAACATGACTCCACGCACAAAGCCCTCCGGGCTAATGCCGTAGTAGATGGAGCACGGCTTCCGCGTGTTCAGGAACGAGCAGGCCACATTCGCCAGAGTGCGCGCAGACGCGTTCTTCATGCTATCTACAGACTGAAGCTCGTGTGACTCGTCCGAACGAAGGGGCACCAGCGTGCCGCGGATGTAGAAATGACCGCAAGGCACCGCGGTGGCCGCTGCGCCAGCTGTGCATGCTGAAAAAGGCAGCTCGTTGGCCATCGGCTTGGGAATCTCGGTCGGCAAAGGACGACTTTCAGCTTCCGCCGCTTCCGCCGACTGCAGGGACTCTCTCATCGGATAGGAGCTCAGAGCGGTCGTTTCCTTCAGCTTCTCGGGGGCCATGGTCACTAGCTTGGCTTGAGCCGGGGGCGCAGTCTCTCTATCATGCACGAGCTGAGGGCGACGCTGCGCTCCAGAGCTTGTCACTTGGTTCTGACGAGAACCACCATAACACTGCTGACTGTTGCAGTTCTCAGGCTGTCGTCGTTGCTGCTGCTGGTTCTGGCGCTGCCGCTGTGGACTGTTGTGCCCTGGTGTGACACCTAAGATGGCGCGTAGGCAACGCTTGACGTCCTGGAGAACGGTGCAAGTTGGAGGCAGGCTTTTGTGGAGCCTCACGACAACCGCAAGCAAATCCGTCTCGGCGAGTTCCAGACGCAGCTGTTCATTGCGAAATAACATGAACTGTAGCAGGTTCAGCAAGGCTCGCATTTCTTCCGTCACCTTCGCGATGCTGCTGTCGTCGCCAACCGGGAAATGACTGCGCGTAAAGTCAAGACGTAAGAGGACCTTTTTGACGTAGGCAGCCCTGGCAACGGCCTGTCGGCCATCTTGCCGACAGCAAATCTTGATGAGGCACTTTGCAGCGGTCATCCTGGTAACGTAATCGGAGCAGCAGAGTAGGTCGGAGAGGACGTCGACTATTCCAAACGCCGTCATTTTTGTCACGATGTATGTGTAAAGGGTTACCTCATGGGTGCGAAGATCAGCCACACATCGGAGCACCTTCACGCACTCCCGCAAGAGCTTCGGGAAAGGCACGGCTTCCACGTCCTGGAGGACGGCGAGGGCGACAGTCGGCGGCAGGCTCCTCAGCGACGGCGCGACGTTGATCAAGTCTTTCCAGCTAATGTTGTAGAAGCGGCCATGGTCGATGGACCATACCGAGGTAACGTCCTCGATCACTTTGACAACGAGCACTCTTCGGACGCATTCGCTTGACAGCACAAGACCGACGACGTCGCCAACGTTAGGAGGTTCAAGTCGAGGTTCGTGATTCGGCGACGCCTGGTTGCATTGGGCCAGGAAAACGTCTATGGCGGCGGCGTCTTCCTTAACCTTCAAGCTCTCGTACACCATCATGTGTCGGGCATCCAGGCAATCCGCTATAATCAGCGAGTCGGCCTCAGTGGGAGGGTCAGCGTTCGAGTTAAGCGCCCGTTTACCGCGCTTCGCCGCCGTTTCCAGAAAATCGTCGACGCCATCGAATCCGGCGCGATCGGTACGATGATTTCCCCGGAGTTTGACGGTGTAGGTAATCTTCTTGATGGTACTGGCAGCGGCGCCGAAGAAGCGTTTCCACAGCTTCTCGCTATGCTCGTCCTCCAGCAAAGACACGGTGCCTACGATCCCGCTGGACGCGGCTGACTGGTAGTACGCGCGCATCTCTCGCGAGCTGACGGTACAAATGCGAGTCGCGTCTTGTGATTCAAGTTTGCACAGCTGCACCAGGAGTTTCAAAAAATCAGCGTTGCTGAGTGCCTTTATAAGTGCATTATTATCTCTGCCGATGGCTTCCCGAATTTTGGCGAGCGTGCGCTGGGCCGAACTGCAGGCGACACAAACGTAGACGCCGTGGAAGTCGCACTCACGTTCCACGTGCAATGTGGTGAATTGATGCGCGAACGTGCGGGTCATCTCATGGATGGTCTCGAACTTGAGAATATCTGAAGGAGCCCGCCGCTGTGCCACGGGGTAATGCTTTCGAACAGCACCAGATGACTTATCGTCGGGGTAGCAGTAGTCGATGCATAGCGATGGTCGGAGGTGATCTTCGGCACGGAGAGCTTCTTCGTCGGTTGAAGATTCATCCGAACAAGAACAGTCCTCACATGACGAGCGCACGGAACCCGCTGAGCGACGGTCGTCCTGCTGTTGCTCGAGTTGAGCGTCTTCAACGTTAGCTTCGACGTTTTCAGCCGCGACTTCACCTCGATGTCCAGCGATTACCGCCCCGTTTGTGGCCGTCGCGTCGCCACCATTTGCGATGCTCCGAGGCTGCTGCTCACCCGTGCAAAGAGCGTCGGAAAAGGTCGGTGAAGCGTCCATCGCTGTGCCAAGTATTTGCTGCAATTACTCCAAACTTGCGAATGACCCACGCCGATGCAACTACACGTGTTATTCTGCGAAAACCGGCGTCTCGGCGCGTTTCACACAAAGAAAGAACAACGCAGCAATCAGCGGAATCACAGCAAGCCGGTGCTGCCATCTGGCGGATCACACGCGAAAGAACTCGAGACGTGATGTCAATTTGTCCGCTCGCAAGTCATACTTCACTCATCCACAGTATATTTTGCGGTGCTGGCTGTGTTGACTAAAGCTTCATAGCAGATATTTTGCGTAGTTATATCACTTTTCGCTCTTTCACCCAAAAATACACTTGTAATACAAGGGCAAGTGGCCCGCTATTATGACAACGGGAGCCAAGTGCGGGAGCCCCGGATGTTCATTCGTCTGCTGTACAATGTTAACCAAGCTGTGGCTTCCGTATGGTGTTCTTACACGTGATGTTGTTAGGAGACTAGGGAGAAAACTCGCGTGTCCGGCCGTGGCACGGTCCAGCGATTTGTCTTCGATCAGCGCAGCTATTTTTCGCTGCAAAGGAGCGCTACCGTTCACGTTTACTCTCGTTCGAGCTTTTTGAATAGCGAACGGATGTGGTGCTGGTGAAAAAACACGAGGTTATCCTGTCCCTGGCACGATGTTGGTTTCTGAAAGGTCCATGAAATGTGCGGCTCCAATTTGAGGCCTCATGAACATTTATTTTTGCTGCCTGCATGGCTCGCGCATGAGTCATGCCTATAAAATGAAATTGAGGGTTTTATCTAACCTTCACGATGGTAATGGTAGCCACCGTCAAAGCATTAGAATGTTGTGATGCGCTGAAACAAATTTAATTAATGTTTTAAAAGCATAATATCCATGCAGTGAAGCACCTCAAAAATGGGAAGCAAGAAATCATGGAAGGATCACTTCATTCATGCATGCAACGTCTTCGGCCACAGTTCATACATTCGCCTCTCCGTAACTTGGAGATTCAAAGAAAAAAAGAAAGATAAGAGGATGTTCACGGAGTTTTTTTTTGTCTTTACTTAGCGGAATAGAGGATGTGATGGGGTGGAATAAATGGGGGATGTGTGTGTATGTGTAGGGGGGGGGGGGGACTCCACTCATATGAGTACACGAGGACGATGAGGAGCGAGATTAGGGAGGCCGCGCCGTCGCGTCTGTGCTTTCAGTTCGCCAAGGGCACTTGAATGTTTTTTCTTCACTCAATCTCGAACGAAATGAGGACACAAACACACACACACACGTGTGTGTGTGTGTGTGTGTGTGTGTGTGTGTGTGTGTGTTGTAGAGAAAAATGAGAGAGGAAGAACGGCAGAACAGAGAGGAGAAGGAAGGAAAGGGAGGGAGAAAGAAGGGGCGAGACAACAGAGCGCAGCAATTCGCAAGGGTCATCACTGTAGATGGTGGCCGGCTAAGATAAGGTCTCGCTTGTCCCATCGCAGAAACTTTTTTTTTTTTTTTAAGGGGTGAAGCTTCTTACGCCGTGGGTCGTAAGTCCCGTGTCATCGTCATCGTAGTAGTCAGTTTGCAGCCACATTTAGCAAGGAGCCGTCCGTCTGTTTATGCGTCCATCCATGCGTCCGTCCGTCCGTCCGTCCGTCAATGCACCTGTCCGTCCGTTCATCGGTCTGTCTGTCCATCCGTCTGTCCGTGCTTGCTTCCGTGCGTCCGTCCGTCCACTTCGCCCCACTCGTCATCATTCATTTCGCGCATATGCTACGTTTTTTTTTTTTGTTTACCTTTACCAACCGTCACTAATCGGTGGCCTGGGCTGTGCTTAGACCGTAGATGGACGCCTTTCTTCTAAGCTTCCTACCGCATGAGACGGCGTCCCGATGCTCCTGTGAGGAGGCACGGGCACGAGACAGCTTCCAAGGAACTGTCTCGCCTACCAGGCGAATACCATTTTTTTCTGACAATCTGCCTTCGGAAGCTATTAGATGTGTATGCTGTGGCTGTTTGACATGTCAGGTTTACAATCATGATTGGTTAGTAAGATAGATAGAAGTGGACGACAGTAGTACATTGGAAAAGGTAGTCACACTGAAAGATACTCACAATCTCCAGTCATCGTCGTCGCAGTTACAACACCGCAAAATTTTGAAATGTCATAATTATTCTTATTATTTTACAGTGCTTTAATTGCTGCAAGTGTACCCGGACTTTCATTTATGCCTCTTTCGGGGGTGTTAAATCGGTGTAGCAGGTATTACTCACGTTGTTCACGTTCCCGGTTTCATTTAAACCATTTTTCTGAAAGCGCGACTGACAATTTGTCGAATGAATGACCAGGAAGGTTAAGGTGTATCAATAGGGGTATATATGGGGCTAATATTGCGTGGGCTCTCTGATTATTTAAACGAACTCTAAAGGGTGTTTCTGTTTTTTTTTTTTTCAATGTACTCCATGCCACACACGTTGCATTCAAGTAGATATAACACATAGAGGAATCGCATGTTAGATTTTCTCGTATGTTAATTGAAAACTTGGCGCTGGATTTCTGGTTTTTGCTGGTTGCTTTGCTGGTCTCTCGCACCACTTTACATACAGGACATAGGCTTTAGACAAGGTCGGCATGAACTTTTGGAAGTTGAAGCTTTGATTTGGGAGTTTATAAGTGTGTCTTTGAAGTTGCGCGATCGTTGGTAAACGACGCCAGAAGCCGATGCGAATGCGCGTTTCAGACGTTCACTCTGTTCTAGTATGTTGTAAAGGATTGTGTTATCACTGGGGAAGTTCGTGCTGTAAGTGCTGTGTTCGTGCTGTAACACAGGTTTGTCTGTTGCAGGTTATGTTGTGGCAGCCGCTTCATCAGAAGGTCATCACGTTTCAGTTTTCTCGCTTTTTGAGTAGCGTCATCAATTGCATGCGGAGGAATATTTCTGTTTATCAAGCATTAGTTTTAGTCTGATTGAGCTCGTGTGGAAGTCAGCGTCTTTCGAGCGAATTCGCTTTAAACAAAGGGCCTGGGCGTGTGGAATTTTGTTTGTACAATGGCATGGATGAACACTTTGGTAATAGAGGTACTGTTGTCGATACGTTGATTTGCAGTAGAGGTTTGTGGAATATTTGTCATCTTTTATTTTCATAGTAATGTCAAGAAAATTCACGGTTACTTGCGAGTAGGTGTGTGCGAAGAATATGTTTGGATACACATCTCTCTGTAAAACTTAGCAGTTCGTCCACGCTGTGAGTCCAAATAAGAAAAATGTCGTCAATGTACCTCCTATAGGAGTGGTCTCAGGGGAGTTTGGGACAGAAATTCGGATTCTAGTTTTCGCACGAAAATGTTGGCATAGTTTGGTGCGAGTTTGGTACCCATGACAGTTCCGCCAATTTCTCGAAAGTACTATTGGTTGAAATTAGATTAGTTCAATACCAAAACCAACCTCGTAAGCCTTGCGATGGCAGGAAAATCTTGGGTGTCAGGTTGTCTATGGTGTGCGTATGTTTTATTTAATGCCACTAGATGCCATCATCGTGGGGAATATTTGTATGCAATGAGGACACATTAAGAGTAGCTAAGTAGGAATTTTTCGGAACGCGCATATTTGCAATATGTCGAAGAAAATGGATAGCGTCCAACACTGTCTGGCATACGACGCGAGAGTGCAAGTAATCTGGCCTATTAATTTATCTACCTACCCCGATATGGCCTTGGTTACTGTAACTATACCTGATATGATTAGTCGGCCTGGACTACCGGGTTTAGGAATTTTTCGGGAGTATGCAGAAGCGACAAAGACAAGGGTATACTGTTCGCATCACTTTGTGCTTGCTCACTGCATGTTATTCTTCCTGCGTCTAACAGCTTCTTCAGTTCTGTTACGATATACGCACGTGTTTGTCTGTCGGATACCCTGGGAGACGTTCGTAAAATTTTGAGTGATTCTGTTGACGGCATGCTTCTTAATCGTTAGCGGTGGTATTCAAGACTACGATAGCCCCTACTTTGTCAGTTGGTTTTATTATTATATCAGTCCTAGGCGTCAGTTCTTGTATACTACTTTTCTCAAATTTTGTTGAGTTTTTCTGCTTTCCTTTAAAAGCGAAGCATTTTTAACGAATTTCGGTGACTTTTAGAGTATCTATCTATCTATCTATCTATCTATCTATCTATCTATCTATCTATCTATCTATCTATCTATCTATCTATCTATCTATCTATCTATCTATCTATCTATCTATCTATCTATCTATCTATCTATCTATCTATCTATCTATCTATCTATCTGTCTGTCTGTCTGTCTGTCTGTCTGTCTGTCTGTCTGTCTGTCTGTCTGTCTGTCTGTCTGTCTGTCTGTCTGTCTGTCTGTCTGTCTGTCTGTCTGTCTGTCTGTCTGTCTGTCTGTCTGTCTGTCTGTCTGTCTGTCTGTCTGTCTGTCTGTCTGTCTGTCTGTCTGTCTGTCTGTCTGTCTGTCTGTCTGTCTGTCTGTCTGTCTGTCTGTCTGTCTGTCTGTCTGTCTGTCTGTCTGTCTGTCTGTCTGTCTGTCTGTCTGTCTGTCTACGACTTCTAGCTCTTTTGGCCGGTTGGATAATGGTATCGATACCAGACTTGGTATGATATAACGCTACTGTATGACGAACAAAACTGACTAGTCATAACATGAAAATCATGACATGTATGTCATAAATGTCATGATTGACATGTGATTGTCTTGATGCTCTTGCAGTGATTTCATTCCCATGAAGCGTCATGTGGATGTCACGTGGATCGGCCACACGTGACCACGATGGAAAGTTCCAGTATTGCGCTCTTTAAGATATGCAAACGCACATGTACGTGTGAAGTACTTTTCTTGCCCTGTGGTAATGTTCGTATTCCGCTTCTAGCAATGTTGCTATGAATTACATACGGCAGAGGTCATCGCAGCTATCATCGCTCGTTCGATTCCTGCAGAGCCTCTGCCGATGAAACTTCGCGCACTGCCGCAGTCTTTCTGGCAGCAACCGAACGAGACGAGCGGAGTGTCACCGGGAATCGTGATGCCAGTCCTGCCGCCTCTGTTCAAGCACGACACGCAAGAAGACCTCACATGTGAGTCTGCACGTTATCGCAGATAGCTCGTTTCGTGTTTGGTCACCTGTTCTATAATGCCTGATTTCCTTGCGAATAGCGATACAAGTTCAATAACGTAGCTTGCTGGGCGAGTTGGTTCCTGAGGTTTAAAAGAGGAAATGAGTGATTGTAAAACGAAGACGGTGTTGAAGAATAGACAGTACAAGCGCGCAGACACAACGATCAGTGTTTGTCCTGTCTTACTGCAGAGCACTTGCAAGGACAGGTATACAACAGGAAGGACACAATGCAGATACCATGTCCCACCAACAAAGACGGACATCAGTATTTGACCAGTCTGGTTGCTCTGCATCATAGTCTTCGTTTTGCATTCGTTGGTTTCCTCTTTTTGTCATAAAAATGAAATGAGAAAAAAATCTTTTAATACCAACCGGACTGTTTAGCGACATTTCGGGAATTTCGAAAAACAATTAAGTGTTCCTTTTGAGGGAGGAAAATGGTCAGACCTGTCGAAGCATAAGACTTGTCGAAGCCCTCTGCACCACAAATGGTAAACCGTCCATGTGTATAATATGGTATGGAAAAATTTTATTTGGGTCTGTCGGGGCGTGAACCAGCACGCAGCGGGCCGCTCCCACGTGACTGATAGGCCTATAGCCTCTTCGCCACATTTTGGGCCCTAAGGACGTAACTGCCTATAGTTGCGTCCTTAGATCTATACTGCGCAGCGCGGCATCCCACTTGGACGATGTAACGTCTTCAACTTGTAGCGCAGAAGACCGCCAGAGCCTGCATCTATAAGCAGTAGAGATTAAAGCGGCGCGAAATACCGAATACAAAAAAAGAGGACACGCACCACAGTGTTGTTGTCTGTGCCTTTCTTATATCGATATTCTGTATTTTGCGCTGTCTTACGTTCTAGTAAATTGGACCAACTGATCTCCGCATTCACTTCAGCTGCAACTAAAAGATCTTAAGGCTGAGTATAAATGCAATTTTCAAGACATTGTCACACAACAAAGTTGAATAATTTAGAAAGTGGAGTCAGATTACACGTGTCACATCTCTCTTATACACTTCCCGTTGAAAAATGAGTTAACAGAGTCCTGAGCATGGTGTGACAATGGTCACAGATGCATAGGCGGGTACAATTGATAGCTCGCCCAACCAATCTTCGATAATTGATGTCACGAATGGGTATTCGCTGCCATTGAACCTCGCTATATAGCAAATTTTCGGTCATTGCAAACTACATATGAGCTTTGATTGGTTGCCCTTTATTTTAGTGACATTTATTCTTCTTAAAATGAAAGCGAAAACGCGAGAGCCACAACAATATTTGTTGTAACGAAGACCCATTCCGTTTAGCGAGGCTCAACGCTTGAAAAGCGAAGTAAACATTCAAAGCCAATCCACAACCACAACCGTATTTCTCGTTTTTGTCAAACGAACTTTGTTTTTTTTTGTGATTTCGTCGTCTAAAGTTTCGGTCTGTTTAGTTTGAATTACCACACCGTGGAAATTAAGGATTATACCTCAGTTATAGTGAATTCTAAGCCTTGAATCACGCATTTCTCTGCCAGCAAATCGGCAATTTTCTACTGTTACGGTCAATGTCGGATATAACAAATGGACTTATGGTCGCGATGTTATTTCGTTATAGAGTCGTTCAACGGTACCATTGAATATTGTGTTGTTTGTATTGGTAACTGTATCTTATTCATCCATGCATCTGTGACCTGCATCACACCCCGAGTAATTGTTTCCATACACATTTAAAAGTACACTTAACTGAAACGGAGACTTGTTTTAAATTGATAAACTACATTCTGAGAACTCCAATGTTACAAGTTTCACCATCATGAGTTCATTATTAGCGGAGAAAATCAAGGTTGAGGTCTCACTTTTAAACTTCGCGCCGATGTCTTCGCGCGTGACCTCTCTGATTTCAGAATGTATATTTCCTACTTATGCGACATTAGCTCGATCAAGTTTTCTGAAACTTCTTAGGCTAGGTTCATGTCAGCCAAAGATGCAACGTGCTTCATCTTTATCAATTTTACGCTACATAGGACCCAGTAGATGCCGCCGTAATCTATGACGTCATGGTGTTTAGTGGTGAAATCTGAAGGGGACATCTTCACCCGCATTTTATTTTTGCGCGTTTTCCAGTTTACCAGGGGTTGTATCGTGAGTAGAGTGGCGTTTTAGGGATTGCGAAATTGTACTTTACTTACATGTGGAAAATCGTTTTTTTTTGCTTTATTGTCCCCTTAACGCACGGGTATAGAGAATTGGGAACGCAAAATTTTGGCTTTCCCGCAGCGGTCCGACCTCTGACTCCTCCCGAGGGGTCTGTAGAGCGTAGGCCCCGGTCCCCGGAGCGAGTGGTCCGAGTGAAGAACACCGAGCTGCTCATGCGGCTCTTCGACGAGGTCGACCCAGAGAGGAGACCCATGGCGCCCGTCGTCAAGAGGGGAAGGTGAGTGCGGACAATACAGGCGCACGCTACAGGTTAATAACTTAAGATGTTTGTGCAACGAAAACATCGGTTCCGCGAACTCAGTAACGGATGCGGACTCGCGAGTATGTTCATTGTCTCTCAGAGACTCAGAGGCTCAGAGAATTCGCCTTATAATCGGCCAATCCCCTCCTTTGGGTACGAGCCATCTGCACAGGGAAACAACAACAACAACAACAACAACAACAACAACAACAACAACGACGACGACGACGACGACGACGACGACTCGCGTCCGCCTTTGCGTGGAACTATGACACGGTTGTTCTAACTGCGAACTATTCTTAGTTTTATGAAAAAAAAATCTCATAATAGGCTCTCTTATCACGCTTCTTTTTTCACGTTATTTACACCATTCGTAGGTCCAAAGAAATGTTATTGGATGTCTAACTGATCATGTAGCGCGAAATTTTGCGCAACGTGATCAATTATGCATTATTAACATGCCCAACCTTATGCTTACGGTGGATGACTCGATGTCTTGTCTCGATCCCTCTTGAAGTTTGCCTGCAGCAGCGTAGTAGAGCGTAAGTCAGAATATTGTAAGTAATAAAGTTTCAAGTTCATCCCCCCAGTTGTTACTCTATCGCGAGAACACTTAGTGAACTAAGTGAATTGTTTTATCATTATACTACAATTATCCTTGTCATGATCATCACTCTCCGTCTTAAAGGTTGTGCTACCAAGACAGGCCTCCACAGCGTTTCCCATCCATCAAAATGCAAGCGCCACGGCCGGGATAGAACCCGTGACCTGCTGGTCAGCAGCTGCGCACTGTAACTTGTACTACCGATGCAAACCTTATGGCGGTGCGACCTTCGTACGTGGAAATTGGGCAGCACCGTTAAGCTGTGAGAGAGACGATGTTGCATCTTCTATATATATGAGCAGTATGAACACGGATGAAACTAGCAACCATTTATTGTACAAATTCAATTGTATGTAGGCCAAGCGTATGTATCGTGCAAGTGCAACGAAGCCGTCTATTCTTCTCTTCCTCTGTTTCTGTCCCTGTCCCTATCTCTGTCCCTGTCTCTGTCTCTGTCTCGGTCTCGGTCTCGGTCTTGGTCCCTGTCTCTGTCCCTCTCTCGCTCGGAGCGTGACCTCAAGGTTGGTCGCTTCTGATCCCTGACCAACCTTCCTCGCTGTAACCTGAACTGTGTTTGCGGCTGCGCCGTCATCTGAGGCATCGGCACCCTGCGAACATGCCTGACGGGAACGCGCGTCATGGCGGCCTGCTTTCTGCGGAAGGCCCTCATCTGCGACGTCAAATCGGCTGAGCGCTCGTCTTCGAGTTCGGACACCGTCTCGCTGCCCGGATATCTCTTGGCTTTGCCCCACGTTATCCTACGGGGCTGTTGCGTTCCGGGCGAAGAGCTGCCACTCGCCACCGGAGAGCGGTCGTGGCTTATTGCGCTCGACGCGCTGGGTTCATCCTCGTAGCGTTCAGTACCACCGTGGTTGGCTCTCCCGTCCGTGGACGTGGACGCGTAGGACGAGTCCTGTAGGTGCGAGTCAGGCATCATGGAATACGTCGACGCGTCGGGGTAGGCCACAATGCACCCGGTTGTCTCATTCCCGCCGTATCCCTGCGTGGCCGACGGGGACTGAGAATCCATTTCGCTCGAACGAGGAGTGTCCGTGTTGTCGGGATTGCGCAGTAGCAACTCTAGCTGGCCCTGTATCGGAACGGGCGCCGGTGGCTCAGAAGACTGTGCCAAGCACGTCGTGGAAGAAGGGGTCTCATTCGCGGGGCGTGCCTCCGTCAATTCTGCTCCATCAACGGATTCCTCACTGAGGGGGTCTTCGCCGCTGCTGCAGCTGTTCCTGCGATAGCGTGCACCGGTCTTGAAAGTGTGATTGGCGGGATTTTGAGATTTATCTCTCAATTCGGTCGCTGGCACCACAACCGAAGAAGAGTCGTCGACGTTGGTGACGCTGCTGTCGTCCTCGAGGCTCCTCACGGAGGTTTCGGCACTGCCCTGCAAATGGCCAGAGGCAAGGGGCCGGGCTGGTTTCGGTGACTCGTCGATCCTACTGCTGCTTTCGCTGCAGCCGCCGATGCTGGACGCATCGTCGTTCCCGGAGGGCCGTGATGGAACGATCTTGCCTCCGCGCTGCGCTCGAGCTGCCGTCGCCCTGGCGCACTTTTGGGACAGACGAGACGCGCAGAGAGCAACGCAATCCGAAGAAGAACTGCGCGCGAAGACGACCGGCTCACCCGTCACTTCTCCTGTCATTTGGCCAACGACGGAACGAGGCAGCTAATTTGGCTGGGCATAGCCCAAGGTGAAACGGCTGTGGTGGCGGCTTGCCTGCCTGCGCGCCGATAGAATGTCGATGATGGAATCAGCCGGCTGTGCACCCGTTGCGCGCGGTTGACAGCGACATCATTTCCGAGGCCGAAGAAGACGAGAGATGGCAGCGCCTCTGGCCATTAATTTTGTTCCCGGCGTTGGTTCCTGCCAGCTGCCAATATGGACGTTGATGTTGCTGGCGATGGGGCTCGCACAGTTGAACATTTAGCCTACGACGGTTCAAACATTCCCACGACCAGATCGAAAATGTGTGATTAACTGTATTCGTTACGATGACATAGTTGACATGGCGTGATAAATAGTTACGCCTATGTAATCACGAATGCCACCTTTGTCGCTTTCGTTCATAGAATTGTGCATCTATTAGAGAAATGAAACAACCCATATGTGCAAAATTATTGAGCAAATATTGGCAACTCACAAAAACAATGTATAAATTAAAGTCACATTGCCAATGCAGATTAAAGAGGAACTAGATGCTGCGCCTAGAAAGCTTACGAAGTATAGGCAAGCATTATCTTATGGAAGACCGTACAGACATGACCAACACCAATCATCATCGTTGCATCAAAGTAGGTGAAATTAATGTGAAAGCGAATGACCGACTTGGGATGAAGCTAGCATAATAGAGTTGGATATGTCGTTAAAGGCCAACTCCGGAAATTTTGCGACCATGTCAAGGTAATGGTGTAGTTTTAATGTTTCTTCTCACACTCTTGTCATGTACCGATAGCTGAAATGCTCAAATAATTCGAAAATAATTCTTAATTGACGTGAAACCGCAATACCGAAAAAAAACACAACCGAGTGTGGTTCTACGTATGACGTAATACTTTGCCCGAACCTACCTGGTTGCGCATTACGCCGTCAGATAGCACTGCTTGTCCAGGTCGTCCAAGTTTGTGACTGCGGCGATAAGCTAAAATGCTTTTGCTGTTATGGGGAATATATGGCGAATCGTGTGTGGCCTACAATGCAACATCACTTGCCACCAATCACATGCTCACCAACACGGAGAAGTAAATCGTACGCTCAACCAAGAAAGCGCCGGCCAAACCCACAATATCCGTAACAGGCAAGCAGGCTTCTGTGGCACATCAATTTCTTCACTCGCATCGCTCGCAAAATTCAACGTCACCCACATAATGTTGTAAATAATTCTGGAAAGTCAAGTGGCGTTTCGAGGCAAGCTATAAATTCATTTTTAAAGAATCAGCGAAGCTCTCATGCCTTCAATCGGGCATGACTGGTGCAAACGTGCAAATGAACTTCAACGCGCAGAGAGCTTCATTGAGATTCATTTACCTCGAAAAATCGCCGACGCTGGATTTTAAACTTCATCTACATGTTTAGTATATGAATGCACTATATATAAACTGTGTAATATAAGCGCGAAAAAATTGCTTGTGTATTTATAGCAAATAATAGTCACAATAAAAAGCATGAAGTAGCTGTCTCGCACTTCATCGGAAGCTTCCATGACCCAAAGAACACTTATGCTTTCCCATAAAATTAAAGGGTGTTTTAAATGAAGTGATGTCCCCTCACCCTTCGAATTTCCGGTACCAACTAGCCGCTGAGTAATACATCTTGCAATCGCCGAGCCGAGACTTGTCAAAGAGCTTATTAAGAAGCATTAGACTTTGCACCTCGTACACTGGTTAGACGAAGGCCTTAGTGTGGCAACGTTATTGAAACAAAGTGTGGGATTGAGCTAGTTGGTAATCCATTATTAAACTTCTCAGTGCAAAAACTTCCGACAACGAACACAAAAGACCAGTGTTCGTTGTCGGAAGTTTTTCGCGCTGAGAAGTTCTTTGTATGTGGGGCTTAACGTCCCGAAACCTCCATATGATTATGAGAGACGCCGTAGTGGAGGGCTCCGGAAATTTCGACCACCTGGGGTTCTTTAACGTGCACCCAAATCTGAGCACATGTACCTATATTTCCGCCTCCATCGGAAATGCAGCCGCCGCAGCCGGGATTCGATTCCACGACCTGAGGGTCAGCAGCCGAGTACCTTAGCCACTAGACCAGCACGGCAGGGCTGAGAAGTTCTTCAAACATCTGATGTGGCACAATGACGTTCTAGTCAGTATGTTTTTTACTGATAAAAACTTCTGTTTACTTGAGGTTAGTTGGATTTAAAAATTTAAAGTAATTCAATTTAACTCCGGGATAATTACTGCAGCTAATTTTGACAGCGCAAGAGACTCATTCCGGCTTGGCGAGTTTGCTGCAGTAATTGGGCTCAGAACGAGTGCTGAAGCGTTCCAGACAATAACAAGGAACTTGATTCTTTAATAGTGTATCTTTCGCAACGTAAACAACTTGAAACGGTGAGGAGGGGGTCGGCACATATGTGATAACTCACATCATTATAATTCACACGCGATTTCTTAGAGAAACTGCATATGTCATGGTCAGGCGCATTTTAAGGATAACCAAGACACTACAGAAAGAGCTTTGAAGCAACGCATATAGTGTACCCAGAATTTGTGCGCGTAAGCCCGCTTTCGTGGGCAACATCGCGTCTCAATCACCACCAGCGGGTACGATACACATCTCTGGATTCGAAACCGCACACTTCTGGATGGCTGCTTCGGCTACGGGTTCTTGTACCGCCACAGCGTCAACAGCGACCGCATCTGCTGCAGTATTATCCATGGCATCAGGGATTTGCGCAACAGGAGTTTCGGGACCGGCAGCGGGGATGCACGCATCGTCTGGGGCGACTGCGTTCTCCGGAACTTCCATTAACGGGGGAAGTGGCTGGTTCTCCTTTGGCACCACCACCGCAACCGCTGCCTTTTTTTCTTTCCGCCGCTGCTGTTTGCTGCTTCCCTTTGAACCGCTCGGCGACCCTTTGCCGCCGGGTTGGCGAGAGGCGGTAGATTGTGGTTTGGCGGGTCGTTTTGCAGCGCCCTTCACCTGCGGCCGCGTTGGCACCGGGGTCGTCTTCTGTGACGAGCTCACGATGCCCAAAATGCTCCGAAGAAGCGATGTCCCTCCTTTGCTCTGCGGCTGTGCTTCGGCAGGCTTCTTCTTCTTCTTGATCCTTTTGAGTGATCTCGTCTTGCTCGTTCCGGTGCCGTCATCGTTAAGCTCCGAGAGAGTAACGCTTCCAGGGTACTCCTTGGCCTTTCCCCACGATATCTTGCGGTCCATGGCTACCAGCAGCTCAGTGTCCACAATCTGACCGATGGAGTCTCTCCTGAGAGGCTGCTTCGACTGCGACTGCACTTTCGTGGAGGCTGCGGCGGCATTGCTGCCGGGTTTGGGTGCAGCGTTGACCCGGCTACGATGGAAGGGCCACAGCGAGGTTCCTTGTTGCGGCTGTGGTTGCTGATTCTTGTTCTTGATGATCGGTACTTGCGCCAAGGCTGTCTTTGCGTTCTTGTTTGGTCTCGAGACCGAGGCTGCACTGTCGGGTCGCGACTGGGCGGGATCGTCGCTGTCGGCGAAGCGAACCGTGAGGTCGCAGCTAGCCCTGTCGACTCCGGAGCGACAGGCGGACGGTGCGAACGTTGGGCACAGGTCGGTGGGCATGTCTTCTACGGCGGCTTCGATGACGTCCTCCAGAAGAATCATGCCCTGCTGATTGTCTTTCTTGGAGGCGCTCTCGGCGTCGAGGCAGGCCAGCACCTCGCCGAGCAAGTCTTGGACGTTTCGATAAAGCTCGTCGCGTTCAGAATGCTCTTCCGTCCTTCTTTCCTCCAGCGATGACGACGATGCAGTCGAGGATGAGGACAGCGACTGACGCTTTTGTATGACGTCACCAGAAAGCGATTGCAGGGGTTTCTCTAATTCGATGGCCGCTGTATCCTTTGTGGCCGTCGAGTCGCCCCCGTGGCTCCTTGCGGATGCCGTGGCTTTTGCCGTAACACTCTTGGCCTGCGATGGCGGCGGTGATGGTGAAGCAGGCGCCTTCTTGTCGCTCTCGCTTCTCTGATCGCTGGAACTGATCGGTGGCTGAAGCTTCTTCGCTGACGCCGTTGGCATTTTTTGGCTGCTGGCCTTACCCGTGGCCACGTTGCTTCGAAGCATGTTGATCGCTGGATTTTGTAGGGCCCGTAGCGAAATAATAGGCAGGCGTGTCGAACAACGAGCATGCTAAATTTGAAGAACGCCAATGTATGTCGATCCCGCCGAACGGGCGGCCATTTTGGCCTTGGTGATGCTGATGGAGATAGAGATGGTCACAATTTTTCGTGTATCAGCGAGCTGGACTGCGTTCGTCTAGTTTGCTACTTTTCATATTAGCCCTCTGCGACTACTATAGTTGTGATGGTATAATGTCTGAGTGCTACGCACTAGTCAGAACATGCACAGTTGAAGATAACGAAGCAAAGCTTGGGAGCCAGTGGCTTAGGATGCAAAATTGGCTAAGAACCAGAAAGTTTTATTAGATTGTTCATGGTGTAATATTTATCGCCTCAATAAAGGCAGTAGAGATATAATAAAAGTCACTAAAACAAGGACATATTAAATCCGATATTCCTGTGCATAAACAGTATTCTTGGCGTGGTCTTCTTCTTCTTTCAAATCATGAGCAAACCCTATCAGTTCTCAACGTGGTTTTTGGTTGCACGAATGGTGAAGTGCGCTGTGTCACAGAAGTTACAGCTTCATACAGAACTCTTCTGTTTCCGCTTGAGAGTTGCATCTCAACTGACGTTCTCTCTTTTTTTTGCACCTTTGCGGTGCACTTTTTCGTGGTGGTTGAAGACGTCTAGTCAGAAGAGAGCTGGAAATATTTATGGTATTCATGCCTAAGCTGCATTCCACAACAGCGTTCTAAAAGACGGTCCACAATGATCAAGCTCTTTCATATTGGGTGATGTATTCTGGTCATTCAATAAAACAAGATATTCCGTTGGTAGTTCAAGAATGGTGGAGTAACATCTTAAAGCATGCAAAGGGGAAGCTCTTTAGTGGGTACTTGACGGGTCTGTACCGGCGCATGATAGGACTTATTAAAGGGCTGCCTATTTGTGAACAAAAGTCGAACACAATGTGGATGTTATTAACAGCTGAATCGATGTCTTTATGCTATGGCTCTGCTGTACTCTGGCTGTCTGTTCTTGTCTATAGATGGTTGGGACTAACGTCACTAAAACCGTCATTTCGGAGCACCGTATGGTTGGACGCGAAGGATGTAATTTCACGTTAAGGTTATTAGGGCATCGCATGAAGGCTTTCTTGTTATTCACGCCCAGGGGGGCCAATGACATGCATGTTGCGTTGTTCATTGAATCACCTTAACCACAACGTTATTACGTTGTCCCTACGTCATCGTTATATATATATATATATATATATATATATATATATATATATATATATATATATATATATATATATTACGAACCGACCTTTTACATGTGCCCTCTGTAATGATATCTTATGCATACACTGTTCCTACACTGCCACAATTGTGATTATTCGGGGCATGGGTGCAGGCCAAAGAAGCCTCCTCCAGCTGCGATGAGTCGCTCCTTGCGGGGCGACGATCCTTGCATGGTGAACGCGGCCACCGAGGCGTTGCTTCCGCTGCTGCCGTTTGGGGGACGAGGTGCTCAGCGCGGGCAGCCGGCAAACTCCATGGCAGCCGCTCTAGCGGCACAGCACCAGCAGCATCCACCCACCATCACCATGGTAACGCTCAAGGACGGCGACAAGACGGTGTCTCTACCATCGCTCACCGTCGACCACAACTACCCCCAGGTACCGGTTTCAGATTCAGCATCACACACATAAAAAAAAATCACAGCATATCTACGGAGTGAATTATGATACGTGGGGTGTAGCGTCCGTCCGTCTCTGTCTGTCTGTCTGTCTGTCTGTCTGTCTGTCTGTCTGTCTGTCTGTCTGTCTGTCTGTCTGTCTGTCTGTCTGTCTGTCCGTCCGTCCATTCATCCATCCATTCCTTCTTACGTTGGTCCCTCCATCCGCCCATCCATCCACGCGTCCGTCCATGCTTATGTCCATCCGTCCATCCGTGCGTCTGTCTGTCTGTCTGTCTGTCTGTCTGTCTGTCTGTCTGTCTGTCTGTCTGTTTGCCTGCTCGTCCATGTGTCCGTCCGTCTGTCCATCCACCCATCCGTCCACGCGTCCTTCCATGCTTCTGTCCATCCGTCTGTCTGGCTATCTGTTTGTCTGATACGCCGGTTACGCATGACGCCGGACAAGGTTAGACTAAGAGGAGCTTCGCCTCTAACATCTTTGATTTCAATGGAAGCTGTTGAAGCTCGATGTCGTCTTGTGTGATGTCGCCAGAAAGCGAGAGAGAGAGAAAGAAGAAAAAAATATCAGAAAGGTAGGGAGGTAACTAGACTAAGTCTAGTTTGCTACCCTACACGGGGAGAGGGGAATGAGGGAGAAAGAGAGAGGGAGGAGATACACATTGCACATAACACGCACGCCGCACACACAATTCAGGTTTCACAAGTGGTCGCACAGTGACATTGCCCTCAAGAATTGTAGAAGGGCTCGTGTGGTTTTCTGGGCTGAAGTACGTGAAGGCCACGCTCCCAAGATTTTCTCCTGAGTAAAGGGTCGATCATCCAGCCTCCTTAAGGCACACTGGAGAGTCCTGTGATCTTCTTCAAAGTCTGAACAATGGAACAATGGCACAGGGCATTTTCAAGAGTTTCTACACAATGGCAGTTATCACATTTGGGGGAGTCAGCCATACCAATGCGATGACTTAGTGAATTGGTGAAGACAACGCCGACCCACAACCGATACTACATTGTAGCGTGCCTTCGCGAAGTCTTTCATGGCAGCTGTAATTGAAGTAATCAAGCGAGGTTCTGTGGGCGTCAAGTAGAGTTTAGTAGAAGACTGCAATGCAGAAGTGTGGTAATATGCTTGATGCGGCGAATTTTTTTTTTTTTGCGGCACCAACCCTTGACAGGGGTGTGAGCAGTGTGGGTGCTCCGTCGTGGGCACAATGGGCAGCGTATCCCACAGTGACCAGGCAGCCATTGAAAGATTATATCATGTCCTTTGTTAGTGGCTCGATGACAGATTTCATTGATTTGAGATACCATCTGATGGTAGTTCCCGCGTCGTAGACTTCGCATACATTGAAGGGCCGCCTTGGAGTCGCAGAAGATGGTCCATTTAGCAGGAGATTCCCGCATAACAAATCTAATTGCGCCTAGAAGGGCGGCGAGCTCGGAGCCCGTAGATGTTGTGACGTGTGAAGTCTTGAAATTGACGGTGATTGACCGAGATGGAATCACAAAAGCGCCTGTCGAACTTCCCGAGACTGAACCGTCCCTATAGATATGAGTTCGGTTTTCGTAAGATACATGCAACAGGTGCAATGAGATCTGCTTGAGGGCTGCAGATGACAGGCTAGCCTTTTTGGTTATCCCAGGGACACAAAGGTGTACAGGAGGTCTTTGCAGGCACCACTCCGGGCAAAGCGGTATGGTTAATGCAAAGCGGTATGGCTAATGCTGTTACGAAGAGTTGCATTCATAAAATGCAAGATAGCATTACTGAGCAGCAAAATAGAATTTTGCTGGCAAGATACCCGAAGTCGTTAATAGCTTCTGTTGCTGAACAAAGGTTTCAGCGCCTCAACGTAAAACACGGAATCGGTGGTGATGTTGGAAAACACAGAAATTGTGGAGCTGGTCGAGAACAGAACTTTGTGGTTATGCCATACGTCCATGGCATATCACACAGATTGAAGAAGGTTGCGGCCCGGATTGATGTCCGACTGGTCTGTTCTGTACCCAGCAAACTCGCGGGCATTTGCAAGAGGGTTGCGCAGCTCAGCACATTGAGCGGTTTGTATGACATAAAACATGTGAAGAAATACTGCGCATGTACGTGCGGTTTATGGCATCCCGTTAACTTGTGACATGTTTTACATTGGACAATCTGGTCGATGTATCAATGTTCGGCTGAGGGAGCATGAAATTCTTCTACCCTCGGGCACTAGTGGTAACTTGCCGTTGCACTGCAAGTCATGTGGTTGTACGCCCCTCTTCGATAAGGTTACAATTTTAGGTTAGGCTAAGATGCAACGTGAACGGGATATTATTGAGGCAGTTCTTATCTGGAAACTGGGCCCGGAGAAATGTGTTAGTGCAGCCTCAGTTTATCTCACCAAAAAGAATGTTTGTTTTTAACACAAATGGGATTTAGTTAGATTAGGTTGCTGGGTGTTATTTGGTTTGTTATCTGCGCATGCGTTCTACCAACTTGGGAGGAAGGTTGTTCCGAAATAAACGTCAGTTGGTAGTGCCACGTCTCTGCTCTCTGTCTCTGATTCTACTGCTCTGCGTTTTCCGATTTCGACGTTTTGTGGTTTTTGTAGTTCACTAAGTATGTACTCAATTTCCCAACAAGCTGCTCTTCTAAAAACGTCTCTGTTTCTTTACCTCGTCGATAACGTCTCACAAGGAAGCCGAGAAGTGTCCCCATCTAAATTGTCTGTATCTTACATCGTGGGGCGGGAGCAGAAGAATAAATTAGCCGTTGAGAGCAAAACCATTTACATATTCATAAAAAAGTGACTCGAACATAATTACTAATAGCATGCTTGTGGAGTGACTTTCCGGCAGAGTAATGTTTGCCAAGCCCCGCACATGCACTATAGCGAGGTGATGAAGGTGGTGAAAAGCCTTTAGAAGGGTGTAGTGTAACTAGTTGGCGTGGTCGGTGTGCTAAGGAATGCGACATGGGGTTTTTTGAGCTGTCTCCCACGTAAAAAAAAACTATGATATTGATCTTTAGATGATTCACTCTGCTATGGGAGTGTTAAGCTGTTCCTTAATAAATAGAACTTATGACTTATTCAGTAAAAACTCGGAAGGCTTTGCCATATCTATCACATAGCCACTCCTCACAATTTCATTCGTTCATGCTGATACTCTAACTTCCATCTATAGATACTCAGCAGAGTGACACTTCGTCGGCTGGTTCGGCTGCTGACGACGGCAAGTTGTCCTTCACATCTACATCACATTTACTGCAATGCACTTTGAACAGTACAATTAACGTCCCCGATACTCTCTATATAGTGAAGAGCAATACCCGGCATTACCACAAAAAATATAATGACAACACTAAGCCGAAAGCAGACGCTTTGTCCGAACCCAGTAGCAGCAGCCACTGGCTAGCAGATCTAGCTCATGCTTCGTGCAGTGCTGGCCATGTGGCTGCTGTGATGGGCATTACTCTTCTCTACACTTCCTGGGCTTGATTATCTGCTGGTTTTCATTGAAGTTGTGTCTTTACCCATCCCGGCGAGAACAGCAAGTGAGTTGCATTATTTAACCTCCACCTACCCGAAGGGAATCGTGATGAAATGCGAATGCATTTCTGGAGCCGTGGGTACACGGCGTAGTAATTTTAAAGGCGTGAATTAATGACGATACGAAGATTTATACCATAACCATTTATTTACACATTCATCAGCACCTGTTTGTGTCATTCTACCTGATGACCGTAATCTTACCGTCTTATCAACACAAACGCTCTATGCTGGCAGCACAAACGCTACAAACGCGTTTCAAACGCACTGCATTTTGAGGTGGTGGCAGGTCACGGTCAAGTCAAGGAGGAGGGAGCTCCGGTTGCTAGGGGCGAGGATAAGCGCGCGCACCCGCCGCTGTTGCTGGAAGCTGCCGACACCGAAGCATGACATGGCGGGGGCTCCGGTTGCTAGGGACGCGCGCTCCCGAAGCTGTTGCTATGGGAGTGGGTGGTGGACGGATACCGACAGACGGCTGACATAGCCCGACTAAGCAATGCATTCGCGTTTTAAAATCCGTCAGGTTTGCGCGGTGCGTGCAGCACAGTCACAGCGAAAGCCGGAAGAGCAGCCTTTCAGAGCCTTTTCTAAACATTATCTGGGTAACTGCTACAAGCACGCCTGCTTGGTACCCACTACGCCATAAATAATAATTTTTGTGTAGTATGCCGGCATTCATTGTGCTATCCTACGTCCTTCTTCGGAGAAGCGTTGCATCCGCTACACACTAGCTTTTCGTGCAGTTTTTTAGAGGCGAAGCTCCTTATGCCCTGGGTCGTACGTCCCATGTCGTCATCGCAGTATCCACCTCTCTTTAGTCCTTAGAATTTCCGCTGAATGGCGGTACTTGTATATAATGAATATAGGATGAAAAGATGTGAGATGGCGGTTCTTGGAATGTTACTAGATGGACGGACGGATGGACATACAGATACACCGACGGAGACACGGATGGACAGACAGACGGACGAACGGACCGATGCACCGACTGACGGATCGACGCATGGACGGACGGACGCTTCGCCCCACTCATCATTCACTCCATGGGTATGCTGTAATTTTTCATGCAGTGGCTGGCGACAATGAAGAATTGTGCATTGGAGGCTGTGGCAAGTCAAGTTCAAGTCAAGGAGTGTTTCTGAATAAGGGGAATGAAGAATTGTGCATTGGAGGTTGTGGCAAGTCAAGTTCAAGTCGAGGAGTGTTTCTGAATAAGGGGGTAACAGGGGTTAAAGCACGGTATACTATGAAAGAGCATTAGGTTTTCTAACACAGCGGAAAACATACAGTTTATTGAATGGTGCACACACGGTGAATACAGAATGGTGCATACAGTTTATTGAACGGCGCGACAACATAACAACAAAGTTTGTTCGTCCTCAAATAATGAACCGATATAAAATTTTTGTTGCGTGAAATCTTTTCTTGGGGGCAGGTGTCACAATTTCCAATTGTCGAGGCGAAAAATTGCAATCGCTATTAAACAGGGGCTTATTTTAAGTGCATGGTGACGTGACATTTCTGGTTTGTATTTTCGTTGCTTTTTGCATTCCGTGAAGGTCCAAATTCTCTAAGTAGCTTAAAAAAAAGTGGCCCGCTACCTGCACTAAGCCATGCAGAGCTTCAAACAGTGAAGCCGGACGCCTGAGGACTAATCTGGTTGCTTCAAGATATATTCGGGGCTTTAGATTGGGGATTCAGGTTGTTTTGGGGTTTCTTCTGAGAGCAGGATTGTTCGATTCAAACTACAAACGGCCGCAGACACGACACTGAGATTGATGAGCCGGTAGTCGTTGGCGTAGCGGGGTGTTCTAGCTCTCAGCTGCCGTTGCCTTTGGCGTTCCCTAGTAATATCTTGATGTACGTAAATTAGGTCTTCGGTGTGCCATCATCGCTTCTCAGACATTTAGTGATCTAAGTGTTGCTTCATTTTGCTAAAATAGAAGAATGGAGGATGGGGAACGTAAAAGCTGTGATGAAAACTTCGTAAAGGGGGTGTATATGTGCCGCAGCCGACGTTTGGACAAGTTGTCTTGTATTGAAAAGACAAGAAAAGGGAACTTAACTTGTCACAACGTCGGCTCCAGCCCACACACCCCGTTTACAAGTGTGTCGTGGAAATTAGAAGACAGGATAGAACACCAAATAGAGCGCTGGTCTTTTCATAGAGTTTCCTAATATACTTTAGAGGGAACTCTGGCGCTAGTGTATATGGAAGCTGCAAAGCACGGCGCTTCAGCGAGCATGGGAATGATTGGTAGTACACACATTTGTCTTATTTTCGTACTTCTGGCCTGCTTCTGGCTCCGTGTGTGTTCGTGTGGCTTAGAGCTGTTTTTTCACGAAAAATAAATTAGCAAATGTTTGGTGTTTGCGCTTCACAACCTTATTCGTTTAGGATTATCATTTTGAATCGAGTCACAAAGTTCAAAAGGGATCGTCCTCTCTTACAAGAAACCGTAACCAGCAATAAACGAAGCCGCAAGTACGATTCGCCACCAGCAAGTACGAAGGCTAGTACTTGCTGGTGTGTACTACCCATCAACGTGTGTACTACCCGTCACTCCCATGGTCGGTGAACGATCGCAGCGCCAGAGTCCCCTCTAGTTAATTTGAGGAAACTCTAGGGGTCTTCTATCTCGTCTTCTTTTTTTCTTTCTCCTCGATTGGCCCCGCCGCGCTGGTCTAGTGACTAAAGTACTCGGCTGCTGACCCTCAAGTCGCGGAATCGAATCACGGCAGCGGCTGCTGCATTTCCGATGGAGGCTGAAATGCTGTAGGCCCGCGTCCTCATATTCGGGTGCACGTTAAAGAACCCAGGCGGTCAAAATTTTTGGAGTCCCCCTCTGCAGCGTCTCTCATAGTGATGTTATGGTTTTGGGACGTTAAACCTCACATATCAATCAAATCAGTCAAACTTTCTCCTTGAATTTTTCTTGGTTATCAGTTTACGCCACAAACGTTTTGTTAAGTGGATACCTGAAATCATAGAAAACGGTCGTATAACGGAGGCCCACTGTCTCCCAAGTTGGTCAAAGGCTCGACTAGTTGATGATTTCGGCCAGAGACGATGACTATACATTTGTGCGCGGGGTTCCCCTTTAGTGGGAGGGGGGAAGGGTAAAGTTTTATTTTAGCCTCCCAATTCCCCACCTTTACTAGTCACCTCTAAAAGTCAACATGCTTCACTATGAATGAAACTGAAAACGGGACAATGACATTCTTCTCACAGTGGCCTACCTTTGGTCGCTCGCTTTGCATGAGTGAAGATATGTGAAGCAAACATTTCTTGGAAATCGCCACATCATGGGCTTCATTCTAGCCTCCCCCCTCCCCATCCTTGTTAGTCAGCTCTAAAAGTCAACATGCTTCACTATGAATGAAACTGAAAACGGGACAATCACATGCTTCACACAGTGGCCAACCTTTGGTCGCTCGCTTTGCGTCAGTGAAGATATTTGAAGCAAACTTTTCTGGAAAAGCGCCACATCAGGGACTTCAATCTAGCCTCCCCCCTCCCCATCCTTGTTAGTCAGCTCTAAAAGTCAACATGCTTCACTATGAATGAAAACTGAAAATGGGGCGATCACATGCTTCTCACAGTGGCCTGCGTTTGGTTGCTGGCTTTGCGTGAGTGAATATATAGGAATCAATTTTCAAGAAGCTCGGTATCCATAACTTATCTCTTCAAACAATTGCACAACTGGTCTGGCTGGGTAAAAGTACAGGGCACAAAGTATGCCCCCCTCTGCTTTGCGCGCATGTCTATAGACTATTTTTTTTTGTAGGACATACGGTTGCCACCAATCTCGAGCTGTTAAGCCGATGTTTTCTCGTTTTTATATATCTCGACGAGAATTAATACGACTTTGAAGCATCGTATGCACCAACTAAACCACTTTCACACGTATTCGTTTAATAACACTGTTTAGTTGTTAAAGACACAAAACACAAAGGCGCAATATGGTGGCACTCAAACCCGTTCGTATAGAAGCGGAGACGCCCCGCCGCGGTGGTCTAGAGGCTAAGGTACTCGGCTGCTGACCTGCAGGTCTCGGGATCGAATCCCGGCTGCGGCGGCTGCATTTTCGACGGAGGCGAAGATACTGTAGGCCCGTGTGCTCGTATTTTGCTGCACGATAAAGAACGCCAGATGGTCGAAACTTCCGGAGCCCTTCACTACGGCGTCTCTCATAATCGTATGGTGGTTTTCGGGCGTTAAAACCTACGTGCCAATCATATCTATGAGAAGTGGAGGCCTGGTTATATGACGGCCACGAACAATACGTCCTCTCGTCGAAACCTTGACTCCAGGCTGGAGGCATCTGTTATTCGGCCATCTTCTTATCACTTTAATCAAAGATTCTGTAATTTATTTGATTTTCTAGGTTTTCTAGCGCTCTCCGTTCAAAAGCCGCGTTTCCTCGACTCTTTTTCCAGGTGCTGTCAGAGCTGGTGATGAGGCTGTGATGCAAGCTATCAAAGGGGCAACCCATCGTTTGATTCTGCGTCTCAGTACGTGTTTTGCCGACCACGGTGTCAATACCTCACCGCCATTACGACCCGTCGGTGACTGAGCTCCGTCCCGGTGCTCGTAGTCTCGGATTCTGCCATCAATCCTCGTGCCATTCACTGGTGGAAAGTTATCACGGTGGAGAGAGATCATTCCACGAAAGCCTTCGCTGTTTTCTATCGATTGTGCGCATCGAGTTTTTTTTTTTAATTTTAATCACACGTGGTGTCACATTCGCTACGGATCACGTTCTTCTAAAATCTGGGACACAGCCAGGCCGTGAAATACAGGTTCAATCAGTAAGGCTGAGCCCTGGGCGAATTGGTGAAGTTTCATTGTGGCTTTACAGCGTGACAGAAAAAGCCAGAAGGCAAAGAAATGGAGGCAGAGCATCGCCGTTTCTTGGCCTTTCGTCTGTGTCTTTCTCGGTGTAGCCGCAATCATTCCTGTAGAAAGTGTACATCAGTTACGCAATACACTGAGTCTTTGGACAAAATCGCAGCATTGGGGCATTCCGATGAACACTGAACAGCAGCCGTTAAGTGCCTGTTTACTTGTCTAGAATAAAAAATGTTTGACGATTCAGAATACGATGTACTGAAGAGCGCGAGGCTAAGCGTCAGCAAGCATATAAGCTGCAAGCAACCAGAACAGCATACACACACCATCGCTGAGATCAGACTTGTTCAGAAAGAAAGTTGTTAACGATTTATAGTACTTGGGACTCTGCTAAGGGAGAGCAAAACGCCGTCCCCTTATATGTTTAGAAAAAGTGGGTGTAACAATTTAGAGTACTAGGTACTCTACTATGGGAAAGAAAAACGCCGTCCCGGGAGGAGCAGAATTGTGTGTTTAGAAAGAATGTTTAACGATTTCGAGTACTTCGTACTCAACTATGGGAGAGCACTGAGCCGTCCCGCTAAAAGAATGTGTGTTTAGAGGAAGTGGTTAACGATTCACAGTACTAGGTACTGTACTATGGGAGAGCTGAAAGACCAAGGGTGGGGGGATTAGAAAAAGGAGGTAACGATTTAGAGTACTGGGTACTCTACTATGGGAGAGCTTAAAGCCGTCCCGTCAAACAACCGGAGTACTCATTGCTAGCACCCAACGGATGCTTTGGGGGGGGGGGGGGGGGTTAGAAAAAAGGGGCAACGATTTAGAGCACAGTGTACTCTACTATGGGAGAGCTTAAAGCCATCCCGTGGCTAACAACAGTCATCTACGCATATCTACTAAGACATGCCCTCCATTTTAAAAAGCAAAGGTGATTATTGCTGTTGGAAGTAACTGCGAACCTTACGTGCTACCGTATCTTTCAAACCCTAGGTCATGCTCTGCTTTTGACAGGCAAAGATTGAATCAATCGAGCTATTAGTAGTTTGCTTAATTGACGGCACTCAAAATCTGGCACCATCATTGAGCTGTGCAACGAACTGTATATTGATATCAGGCCATAGAGGTTCGTTGCTCATGACGGATTGCAATATGTCGGCCCCCTCATTACTTTGGCAACAGGTGAGCCCTGGTGCGCTGAAGGTATCACTCCGCGGGTGCGTCTAGAAAACGCGCCCTCTTTTTCACGCCTTGGCGTGTGCTCTCGTTCAATCTTGAGTGTCATTTTGTTAATCGATCGATCGAGGCGTGTCGGTGTCAAAAGAAACACGGACAGAAGTCAAATCTTGAGACAACAACGCTTGAAAAGGTGTATAGTGTTATTATGAACGCTATCTGCTCAGAGATAGTTACTCTTACCAGTTAGAATTATACATCATGCTATTCAATGCTAGCCTTCACTGTGGTTTCACGTCTGCAATTTGCCGGAAATTATCAGGGCCAGTGGAATCTTTTAAAATACTTTTTGACTCTTGTGGTATTACAAAGTACAGCGATAAGTTACTCATTATTAATAATAAAGAGAAATAGCATTCTCCTCCGCCGTAAAAGTCTGACGACGTGTTCATTTGGTCGTAATGAGAATATAAAGCGGAGTTAGCTTGTTCTAAGCTCGATAGTTCGATTAGGAACACCGTAAGAGATACGCTTAGTTCTGACAAGCTATTCTTTTGTAGTCATCGGGGCTTCGCGTAGTCTAAATACATATAAAAAAACAGGAAACGTATAATCAAGTTGTGCTTTCCGTAATGCAAAGGGTAATTATAGTATGGCTGATTGGGTGAGTTGGTGATACATTATTGATACATGAAAGCGCTTGTCCCTGTATTTCTGTTCGCGTATAAGTAGTTTGCTCTCATTTCAAAACAACAGTTAATTATAGTTGACATAAGTTCCCAATTCGGCAGAGTTTGTACATCTCCGTAACATATATATTCTCTAACGGAATGGGTAGCAAAGAGAGAAATGTTTGCTAGACTGACTTTATTATAATAATAGGAATTGTAGTATCGCCTTCATTTACGCATCAGTGGTTTCTTATGGTTCATAATATTCCATTAAAAAAGCGTTGGTGATTCGGTCATACCTTACACCACAAATTCGGCCATACATTGCAGAATGTTCATACAGGCCTTCCCACTTCCAAGTTTTTTTTTTTTTCAAGTTTCAAGTTTATTTCAGTTATCAGTACAGAAAAGGGAACATCGTACACAGTATATATGCAGGAGGAGGTCCGAAAGCACAAGGCTGCAGAGGGACCTCCTGTTCGAAATTGGATAACAAAAACTACTCAATCAGCAGTAACAGAGAAAACAAGGAGTTGAGTAAATTGATAAAAGCAGCATACCTAAGAAGCAAGTAATGAAAAAGAGTGGCGTAAGCAGTGTAACAGAAAAAAACAAACAGCTAGTAGTAGTTATAGGTTGTCTAATGATTATGCGATAGGGGCCCATTTAAGAAGAATTCGTGCAAGCAAATTACTGTGGATGGTACGAGTCGGCAGTATTTGCTGGTGGCCACCAGTAGCCATTTCCCGACATTGCCTTTTCATGGTTCTCTTCGCCTCCCCTATCGATCGGAGTCGTTCAATCTTGTAACAGTATTTTATGCTTGGTGTACATATACATGCTTCTTGATGTTACTCTGACGATTGCTAATCCAACTGGCAACTGTTTCAGTATTGTTTATGATGCGCGTGTAAATAGCAGCGTAAACGATCCGTGCATTGCTTTTTTATTGTGTGTTTGTGTGTACGTAAGAAGCTACGCCAAAGTGTCGTTCATGACAGTGAACCTTGATCGAGCACATAGTTAAGCGCACCTACTTCTCTGTGTCCGTTCAATTGTTTTGCCCATGTTTTGTCTCGCCCACGTTATGCCATTTCCTCCCATATAATTTACGGGTTCCTTTAAAGGCAATATTTCAATGTTTACTTATATCGATTGCATTTTATGTGTGTGTGCATGCGTGCGTGGTATCGATCAGATCAAACTACAATGTGAACTGATGTGAAAATATTAGGGTTTAAAATCAATTTTCATCGCTTTATTACGACTGAAAGACGATAAATGTGTTAACGCAAGTAAAATGTCAATAATGCTTGCTTTAATGGGGTTTAATACGTTTCAAGGACTAGGATTTTGAATGTATACGCTTGCATGTACGGAGCTAGGTCGTGGAACTTGCGTTTGGTTTAGAATGTTCTTGCGTCCTGGGTACTTCAGCACTACACCCAATCGAGAGGTATCTTCCCCGGCGTTGCTGGCGTTGAAGTCTGAAGTAACATTGAAAGTAAGGCGTGACTAATTTTAAATGATATTCTCTTACGCATAGGCGGCCGCGTGTGGAAATTTTTCTTTATGGTTTTTGGTGTACAATAATGGCAGATTCGACATTGCGAGTGCATTTCGAGATAAATACGGCCACTGCCCATTGTTGCGTTGTTGGCTGGGAAACATAATTCTGTAGACATTCTCAAACGAGTACTGAGTCCGCTGTTCTTACAAGTTTTTTCCTAGCCATGCTCGACCATTCGCTCTATGTGTTAGCGCGAGCAAAATGAAGCAAGGGGAAGCACCTGCGAGAGTTACGCGATGTACCCGCCATTCAAAGAGTACGGCTTTCCACCACGGGAATGTCTCGGTTTAACCTCGGAGGTCTCTGACAAATAGTTGCAGAGTCACTGCTCTCGAGGCTTGTCCCAGTTATTCAGTGTACGGCCCATCAAGGAAACCCTGAAGCAGTAGCAAAGAAAGGCGAAGAGCCAGCAGCGTTGGCGATTCTAATTATTTCGTTGAGCAAGGCGTTGACCACGCACCTGTGTGAGTAATACGTATGACGTCGCACATTCAATGTGAAAGCGCTGTGAACCCAAAGCGCGTTTGGGCACACAGGAAACCGACGAGGACAAGCGCTTCTCGTTGGTTCCTTGTTCTTGTGCGTCTCACGCGCTGTTCACGTCGTCACCGACGGGCTCACTCGCCTGTTCGAGCCAGCGAAATGCCTGCATCGTTAGTTAGACGTCCTGCCCTCGGAGCAGCAAACAGCAGGGAAACATTAGAAAGGAGACCATAGAATAGAGAAAAGACAATCGCAAGACAGATAAGATAATCTGAAGTACAGAAAAGGATAAAAATTACACAATAATTGCACGAAAATAACTAAAAATAACAGAAAAGAGCACATAAACACACGAAAAAACACGGAATAGAACAGAGCAGACAAACAAAAAAAAAACAGAGATATCTCAAGCGAATCATGCCGTTCGTACATCTTTTACTTGCGGTGGTAGAAATTGCATTAATTTTGATCAATTGTTGAAGGACTTCGGCTCTACGCACTTTATGAGTAGGAAACCTGGTAGGAGATTTTCTCGGCTAACGGCTACCGGCGGTATACACGCGCTTCTATGCTACTGTTTTGGGATTTCAGATCGGGCCATCGACTACAACGGCAGTTCTTCGTCTTGAAGTTTGCCGACATGGTCGACAATCATTGCAATGGACACGATACGGTGCGAATATTTTCTCTCCTTGTGTATCGATGGCGAACGGCACTTTGCTGTGAAAAATTGGGTCTTTTAACATTTCAGTAATCGGCGTTCAAATCACAGTGAGAATGGATCAACCGAGTGTTTTGAAAACGCGATGACGTGCCCTGTGGCACAAGGATATCAATCTTCGGTGAAAGAGCGTCCCAAGGGATTGTCGCACTGCGGGGGCCTCTAAGCGCGAAAGAAACTTTACTACGCGGAAGGAAAAATCGAACGGATCAATGCTATGCTCCGCGCACCGTGGTCCTATTCACATGTGGTCGTCGCTGCAGAGCTGCGTTCATGTCTTTCTGAAAAGAAAAGACACGCGCCTGACCTACTGAAATGATAAGCGAAACGTACTCACACGATCGATCTGTAGGGTTGACAACGTATTCGATGCAGAGTGTGTGTTATACGTGGTTTGGCGGCGATTCTCGCCACCTTGTTCTCGCTGTTTGAAAGACAGCATCGACCAACCTGAATGTGAGCCTGTTTAGCCGATGAGAGTCGACGTCCCTTGACATGTGTATGTTGATACTTGTGAGTTCTGTTGTCGAGAGTTGCTTGCAATCTTTCGTTGTTGACTGGTTGTTTGAAGAAGTCAACATTTACATGTTGTTGTTACTCTGTAATCGTGATTGAATAAATCGGCTCACTGGGCTTCACGTTTCCTGCGTCTTGGAGTTTTATAGTTAGGGCTGTACTGATCACCCAGCGCGAGAACGTTTGCGAGTGTGGAAATGTCAGTCACGTGCTTGGCCTGGATTAAAGCTGAACATTATTCTGACACGAGAAAAGGGGGGAGGGAGGACATACGCCTGCATGAAAGGACATGCTGGTTGACGGGACGCAAAGTATGACTGTCTTTCGTTAGACGAGGAGGCCAACACTTGAGCAGTATTTTGATTCTGGCTAATCGGTGCATGATGTATACTTTTATACGGAGTATGATACTTATTATAACACCTTTCTCGGCAAAACGTTTTTAATTGTGCGCTTGGTTATTATCATAGCCTGTTGTTCCTCTTTCTCTCACGCATGCGTGAGATATTTTAAAGTTTTTTTTTTTATCTTTCACTGGTGAAACCAGCTTTGTCTTCGATCTTCTAGCCCACTCATAACCGCGCTCATTTTCGGCGCATATACCAGACGTTTCAAGAAATAGGTCCACTATACTTTAACAATCAGGAAAACAAGGTATTTGCTCACTGTCTTCATAGTTACCTTTCTCTGTGGCGGCAGGCATCTTAAGATGGTTGAAGACATCATTTGGGAGAGTGATTAAGAAAGTTAAAATATTTACCTTTTTGCTTTTTCACATAAATAATAACGACTTGCCTAATAATATTTCCTCTAACGTCAGACTTTTCGCCCATGATTGTGTCATTTATCGCCCAGTTAACAACACATAAGATGTTCATGAACTTCAATCTTACTTTCATAAAATTGAAATCTGGTGCAAAACATGGTTAATGTTCCATAACGCAAACAAAACGTCCTTAGTCTCTTTTCATCGCCGACAGTACTACCCATCTCCTGTATACTTCATCAACAACACTCAAAGTTCATACGTGACTAATTACAAGTATCTAGGTGTCCATTTTTGTTTTCATTTAACATGGTCTCCTCACATAAAGCACATTACTAACGAAGTTAACCGTGCTTTTGGCTGCGTGCGCCGAAGCCTTCATCTAGCTCCTACCCCTGTCAAACTACTCGCTTATCAGACACTAATCAGACCAAAACTTGAGTACGCATGCGCTGTTTGGAACCTTCATCAGAGTAACAATACTAAAACACTTGAAACGGCGCAAAGCCGGGCGGCCAGAGTCATCTTTTCAGGTTATTCATGTCAGTCAAGCTTGTAACCGAACTTAAATCTCGTGCTAACCTCGCCACCCTTTCGTCACGCCGATGTGTTGCTCGTCTGTGCCTGTTTTTCAAGTTGTTTTCATGGATCACCTCGTACTCCCATCATCAAGCCAGCCCATTGTCATTCAGGCTGCATAATTCACGGGAAAACTGTTTACCGCCAAGTTCTCACACCACTGCGCACCTTTCACCTTTTTTTGTCAAGACTGCACAAGATTGGAATGGCCTTCCTCCTCACGTTGTGCACCACTCCAGTATTATCAACTTCAAAGCAGCGACAGAACATCTACCCCTTTAATCCATTATAATAGTCCACCCCCTCATGTAAAACCTCTTCATTAGGGCCTTTGAGGTATTGTAAATAAATAAATAAATAAGATGAAATATGTGTTCAAGTGACACGGGAGAATTCGAGTTTTTCTTGTGAAAAACCCATTGCATTTTTTTTTCTGACTTCGTAAAAGTGGCCTCTAGTAACATTTGAGAAGTAATAAAACTCTCCCGATTCTGCGGTAAAATTGAAACCGTGAAACGCGAAAAAGCGCAGGTGCCATATTCTTCCGACACGCCCAGAATGAGTGAGCGGGTTTATATCAAGCATCAACCGAACTTCGTTGTGCAGGTGTGTAAGGTGCGCTTGTAATACAAGCACGCACGACGTACATACGTTAACTAACGGAGGAGAACTGCACCTCAGTAATCGCTGTCCTGAACAGTGACGTCATTCTATAGTCGTTAGCTTACTGCGCTTATCGGTGCTTCAGTTGAATTCTCCGGATTTTCTTTACGCCACAATAATTATTAGAGGCGGCCTGTTCCACATGTCAGAAGTGCGATGAGTTTCTCGCATGAAGAATTTGAAGTATCCCATTCGACATAATTAACCGCGCAACCCACCTTATTAAAGAGCTAATTAGTTTTAATTATGATCGTAAAATATTTATTCAACTATCTTAAAGGGGTCCTGCAACATTTTCTGAGCATTGTCAGAAAATGCTGCCGATCGGTAGTAGAGGCTCCCGACAACACACGAGCCAAATATTATAGCGCAGCACGCGGCCCGGAATTCACAATAAATTACCAAAGTTAGCTAAAAACTGCTTTCTCCTTTTTTTTTGACAAATCACTCAATATACCCAAAAATCACACGTAGCAAGCCCATGTATCAGCCATTGGATGATTTGAACATGGAGTGCTCGCTCGTTAGAGAGATCGCCGCGGGAGGCCGCTACTTGTCCACGCGTACGCGTGCAATCACACTGAGAAAGCCACGCATTCGAAGACAAAAAAAGAAAAAAAAAGTGCTCAAGGTCACAGTGCTTGCGTGACGTTTCTCTGTGGCCCTGCCATCCCTCCCTGCTTAATTTCCAGCGCTTTCGTCGCGACGAGAGAAGAGAGAATGCGATTGCAGCGTGTAACAAATATTTGCAACTACGCTCGTACTGGACGGATTCTAAAAATTTTTGCGGTGTTGAATTCGTGAGTAAATAATAAAAAAGTTTGTCAGGGCCCCTTTAAGATGCAAGCATCTTAACTGCTGCGCGAGATCATCGTGCTCTCTCTTTGTCATCGTTTTCATTTTCTGCTTCACTGAAAACAACCTTTAGACTTACTATCCATGGGATGTGTTTAGATCTATAGTCCACTAACTCAAAGATCCGGCCGCCTGGTTCTTGGACGATCCCCCTTTGTGGGTGAGCGCCAGAAGCGAGAAAGGGGCATGATCGTCATCGTCATGAGTACCGATTGCCCCGTTGCGGAATTCTATGGACAACGAGGACTACAGAGAGAGGAAAAATATACAGACAGAGGAAGAAAGAAATTCTAGGAGGGGAGGGGGGATCTTCGCAATGTTAGATTCCAACGCACAATTCAAAGACAAGTATCTTAGCCACTCAGCTATCCATGGCACGCTAATAGAGCATCGATTAGCCTTCTACAGCATGGTATAGACAGGGGTAGAAAAGGGAAGTCAGTGACAATAGGAAAAAGACAGTAAATCACAGCATACGAAGAAAGAGAAGTTTGAGAGAAATGGAGAGAACGAAAGAATAAAAGTAAAAAGAAAAAGGAAAAATCACAGAACGAGAAAGAAAGACATAGGTAAAATCAGGAAAAGATAAAAAGAAAGAGAAGCTACAAATACTGATAGAAAGACACCGAATATAAAGAAAAAAATGAGAGAAAGACCAAAAAAGGACACAGTATCACCACAAGGGCGATGAAATGAATGCGATAGCAACAAATTGGAATGTCACATCAAGAATGGCAAGCAGATCGAAACGTGCTGCACGTTTCTGACGCACAAATGGTGCACGAAATGTACTCACAGGTACAGATAAACATGAACTAACAAATGTCACAGCTGTCACCTCGCTGTGTCTGAAAAGCACGCCCTTTTCGCCAACAGAGATTGCACAGCGAGCGAAGCGACATTTGTGCACCGGGTAAGTATACAACGCCATCGTTCCGGTGAAAGCTCAAGGTGTATTATTCTTCCCACCGCGAGATCATCGCGCGCGCACATGAGCACATGTCGGCGTTACCGATAGGGCGAACGAGTACGAAATAGGGTGAACTCTGAGTCTGTCGATGTCCACTGGCCTCTAGCCTCACCTTCTTCCTTCGTCGCACACACTGGCTTCAGTGGCCGGAGTTCGTGCGCAAGCAAGGCTGCAGCGCATTGCGGCGGGCTTCCCTTGCCCTAATGGGACTGTCGGCGTTTCGCTTGGGTCGCGACACGAGCAATTCACAGTGTTGTGCGTAGTACTCGAACGCTGGTAGTTTCTATGGCAACATGTTACAAATGTTACATTAAAAACTTGAACCACACTTGGCGTTGCTCCAACCTGCGCTCAGAATTCGTATTAGGGAGTATGTAATCATCACTGAACTTTTTTTACGTTTGTGCGCGCTGACCTGCTACAGTTTCAGCTGATTTTCTGCAACAAGGTTCTGTTTTAATATTTTTAGTGGTAAAACGTACAAAACCTGCGCGACGTGGTTCCGACGGAAATTTGATCTACATTGTCAAGCTGTACTATCGAGCTCCACCTGAAACTGATGAAGGTTTCGTTTTGATCGTTTGGTGTAAAAAGACTATGCCGAATGACATCACTTTTTTAACGACGCACTCAAATTTTCTTGTGTCAGAAATCGTGTACAAGCAAAGTGTTTTTAGCGGTACGCTAGCACAGCGGCTATTAACGGTTAAAAATCGAGCCTACAAAATTTAACCAGGCGCTTTTTTTTTAACTCTCTGAGAATATTGTTACGGGGTCGGTGACTTCTGTACAAAATGCATTTACAGAGGAAAAACCACAGGCAAGAGTCACAAT
This sequence comes from Rhipicephalus annulatus, assembly GCA_013436015.1. Classification (NCBI taxonomy): domain Eukaryota; kingdom Metazoa; phylum Arthropoda; class Arachnida; order Ixodida; family Ixodidae; genus Rhipicephalus; species Rhipicephalus annulatus. The sequence goes on along the minus strand of WOVY01011256.1, from coordinate 226,735 downwards.
GGCTGATTGCCACACTCGCGCACCTGTTTGTTTGTTTGCATCCTTTAATCAATGGCTCGTACCCACTCTGGGGGATCGGCCATACTGTCAACTGATTGTGTCCTTCCTCTTCCTTTAGCTCATCTCCGTGACAGGACCCCTGGTCGTTGGAGCGCCGTCTCGGCGCGAGTCCGGAGAAGTGCGGCAGAAGTAGGGTTTCATGCGCGAAACATGGACAATGTGAACAAGTGACGAATAAGTCAGTTGCCTGTGGTTTTTCCTCTGTAAGTGCAGTTTGTACAGAAGTCACCGACCCCGTAACAATATCGTCAATATATATATATAGTATAGCACTACTGCTAATAATAAAATAATCCACACATCTTTTGGCCAAGCAGAAGGTTAAGATGAGTCGAACCACGCCGAACCCTGGGGCCCTGGGCGACAAAACGAAACGTGCGGTGCATCACATCGGTGTTTTGAAGGGTCAAGAGTATAATTACTCTTAATCCAATGGTTTAAGAGTATAATTATGTCCGAGTCAAATGCTACAGCAACAACAGAAAGAGGTTGCAGTGCCATCCTCACATAAATACAATGTACTTCATAAACCTACCGTGTTCCATCTAAATACCTACAAGTATTATATTTCATTTGGAACTTTGAAAACTTGTTTTTGGCAACGTAGCAGTCCAACTCGCCAGCGCACAATCCCAACGAAAGAAAGAAGAATGCATTATGGTGCTGAAATCATGATAATTTCATGAGAAGCAGATGTTTCTAGCTCATGTCACAAGATTACGCTCCTGCATCAGCTTTTAAGCCTTAGTCACCGAAGTAGCCGCTATTTACTAGATGAAAATACTATATAGCCCACGTAGCAGATCCAGTACAGTTATAACGCCACATGACGCAGCCTATGAAGGATGTGCGCTTCTATTTTTTACTGCGCGGAACGGCACTTTACGTTCCTTGCATCAAAGTAGGAAACAGAAACTAGTATACTGCTAGCGCCAAGCTAACACGGCGGCGAACGTGAACTGTTAATATTCAAAGTCAGGCTTGAATGGACAGCGCGGATGCTGAACGTGCCGAACGAAACGCTTCGCGCATCACGTCGGCTCCCCGGCGTTGATTTGGCGTTGTTTTGAAGGCGTGAGGCTCAGTGGTGGAAGCGGCTCCGACGTCCCATTGACATCGGCGTCTAGGGTGGCAGCCGGGTTCATTCTTCGCCGACAAAAAACAGCGTACCCGCCACAAAAATGGCCGCCCGCAGATTTTGTGTTGGGGGAAACTGGAAGATGCACGGCAGCAAGAACTCCATCCGCGATATCTGCAACACTCTCAAGGGAGCTAGCCTGGACCCTAACGTAGGTGAGTAAAGGTGAGGTTTCGGTGGTTGTTATGATGAAGCCTTTACTGCAGCGCGCCTAGGTGTATAAGCTCAATATTGGTTGCTTGTTCTACCGAAACCCCTTTGCCGAAACAGCGTGAAAGCCAAAATGATGTTTTGTCGATGATCGCCTCAAAGCGCTTTCATAACGACGTCTTCTTTTTTCAGAGGTGATCGTCGCCTGCCCGGCCCCGTATCTGGACTATTGCCGGAGCCTGCTTCCACCTTCTGTGGCCCTCGCTGCACAAAATTGCTACAAGGTTGAGCAAGGCGCTTTCACTGGCGAAATCAGGTGTGCTCTAACTTGCCCTCTTGTTCTCTCTGTGTAATGTCCGTGTTTTACTGTGCACACGGTCGTGGCAGCACGTTAAAAACCTTTCGTTGACCCGTAAACTCGTGGTAATTGCGTGACATGTAATGTGTGTGAATATTTCTCTCGCAGCCCTGGCATGATTAAAGACTGTGGTGGCCAGTGGGTCATACTGGGTCATTCGGAGCGCCGACACGTCTTTAAGGAAGATGACGTGGTGAGTGATTTTTCGCGTGCTGACCTAACCATTTGGCCGCCTCGCGTAATCCTGACAGCAGTTGGCTGCTTTGACCTCCACCTGACCTTGGTGCAAGGCGGCTTGAGAGATTGATGTTCGTGGCTCCGCCTCATTTCTAAATATATCAAGCGGCAGATCGCTCGTTCCTTGTACCGTTGTTGTTGTTTAGGAGCTGCTCTTTTTTCGTTCTTGTTTTCGTTCAGGTGGTGAAGCGTTATCGCGAGATGGGTCTTGGTTTCGGTTTCGTGTTTACCTTAATTGCTCGTTATGGTAGATCCGCTTCACTCTGCCATTTCATTAGTATCAACTACTATCAACCAAGAATGAATCGTTTGTCATATTTTTCAAGCATTGAGTGCACGGTAATCTGGGAATCAATCCAGTGAAGATTTCCTTCAGAAAGTTGTTCATTTTCTGCTCACAATTTTTTTTACCCTTTTGATCAGTAATTGCTAAGAAGAAAAGCAACATACATTGAACTGTGGTTGAATACGGCTCCTTACGGGCTTCGTTTACGTACTTAATGTTATGTTTAATGGACTGTGTGTTGTGTATTCTGGAAGTGATTACTTCGGTAGTGAAACTTCCACATATCGCAACATGTTTGACCTGACTGTAATAACAGTGAAACAGTAATTGTCTTTCTTATATAGCTTGCAGCCAATAATTGACGTGCATGCATTGAGTTGCTGATTACATTCTTGTCATGCATAAGCATCAATTATTGACTGCTCAATAGATATTCAATTAAACCTTGATTATTTTGGCTCTGAAGTTTTGTAGAAAGCGACCATATGCTGCCTTGACATTCTTTAAATGTTGAAAGTGTTGTGCAATAAATTATTGAAAGTGTGACCCATTCGTCGACGTTTCACCTGCCACGGAGTTCTGGTTGCTATGGTGCTCGACTGCTGACTCGCAGGATCAAAATCTGTCTGTGGTCGTCGCATTTTCGATGAGGGCAGAAGTGCTTGGCATCCGTGTACTAAGATATAGGTTCATTTAAAGAACCCCTGATGGTCCAAATTTCGGGAAGCCTCTACTACGGCATCTGTTATAATCACATCATGGTTTTGGGATCTAAAACCCCAATTATTATTTGTCAACATTTCCTCATAATTTGTTTCCAAAGGTGATAATTGTCCGTGTAGGAATATATCATCCTAGCAAATTTTATATGCACTAGCTTAGTAGTTGCGTAACACTATCAGCATTTTCAACTAAAGAATGCAAGGTTTGGTATGATGCTTACTCAAAAACCTTTATATTGATTTTTATACCTTGATAATGTCCTTTCTGTAGTTTTCAGATGTGGCCGATGGCCGCTTGAAAAGCAGTACAGCTGTGCTAAGTGAAGTGGAAGCCTAGCAAAGCCACCTGTAAAATCAAGGGGATGGGAAAATGATATTTGGTTGAGGAGAGAAAGGATGCATAGCCATACATAGCACAGTATAACAAGGGGTGGGAAGTGAGAGGGATGAGAAAAAGGTGAAAGCCATGAGCTCCACTGCCTTCTCAGTTTTTGCACCGCCATTGGGTAGCTGCCTATATTTTTTTTGTTCCTTTGCTCAGGATGCAGATTGCGATGCAAGGCCACTTCATCATGTAATTGTTTTTCGTATCTATCCCAGCTCATCGGGGAGAAGATTAAGCATGCCTTGGAATCTGGCCTCAACGTCATTGCTTGCATTGGTGAGCTGCTGGAAGACCGAGAGGCCGGCAGGACTGAAGAAGTTTGCTTCCGGCAGATCAAGCATATTGCATGTAAGTTTCCAACTTCACCTACTCGATGTTGTTTGCAGTAGCTTGAGCAGCCGAGCTTGCAGTGTTAATTTGTATTGTTTCAGTAAAGTACCTCCCCAGCCAAGGTACTCCCCACCCCATCTTGTAATTCGAGTATGAAAGAAAATGAGCAAAAGTAAAAAAACACCGTCGACAGTCTTCTCGCAAACACCCACCATTGGCTGGTCCCTATATTTCCTATGTAAAGGTAGCAAGCTTTTCGAATGTGACGTAAGGGGTCTTCAGTCTCGATTGTGAAAACAATTTAGACACTGTGCATTAAAGGGGTTGTGAAAGATCTGACTTATTGTTAAACATGGGCCAGAATCGGCTGCCCCTTTAGATAGGTAAGGGGGGGGGGGGGGTGTCTGCTTCCTTCGCCCTCCATGTGCATGTCTGCTCCAGTGTTTACTTAGTGTCACATGTATAACATGGTATACTGTCTAATGCAATGCTGCCTTATCATTCTTTCACAAATATTTAGCATGACATTGTTTCATTGCATAGTAGAATGTTCACAGAACCTGCAGAAACTTCAAAACGTGCTCGATTTTCTGGGTTTTCAATGACAGTATTGTAGGTGTCGGAATGTAAATACAAAACAAATGAAGCTAGCAGTGATTGTTTTAGTGAAGGTGCAATTCTGTTAAAGGTATGTTCGTTTACCAAGATGGTACTGTACGTATTTAGGACTCCCACATTGCTGCTGCAGTTTGCTTCCTATGTTCTGTGTTACTTCAGCTCTTGCCAAACCAGTTTTAACTAAATACATTTAAAGAAGTCAGCTTTTTCTTTTCATTAATTCTAGTTGCAATGAGGATTTCTATATCTGTGTGGAAAAAAGGCTACAAAGCCAATGCGAGGAGTTTTGATAATCAACTTGCGTATGGCAGTGTGACTTACCACTTTTCCTCCCATTGGCAAGTGTAGGTGTCATGGGATTTTGTGCTATAATGACAGATGCTGACTTTAATCATCATCCATAAAATTTTGTCCCACGTAGATATTCAAGGGCTACACTTGCTGTAGTTTTCTTTCTCTGCACTAGATCTACGCTCTGCTATTTTGTGCCATTTGTGTCTGAGCGTTTATTTTTTAGCCGTAATTGTATCGTCATGTGGTGAAGCCATTTTCTAGTTATTACTTTAGATGAAGTGAGGGAAGCCCATTGAATTGAATGAATGGTATGGTCTTATTCAGAAAAAAAAAAGTACTGTAGGTAAAGGGTTAAATGGAACAAACTGGCCAGAACAGATTAAAGTGTGATTCAAAATGGCCCGAACATGATTAGTATAGAGGCCACACCAGTGGCGTCTGTACATGAAACACATTGCGCAGCCTTTTTGTTTCCTTTCTAAGAGTGGCCAATAAGACACCAGCATTTTTCTGTTCAGCCAGAGAGAACCACCGCAAAAGAAATGTACAAAAATGTGTTTATACTTCTTTTGCAGCTAATGTCAAGGACTGGAGCAAGGTTGTCATTGCCTATGAACCGGTGTGGGCAATTGGTACTGGCAAAACTGCTACTCCTGATCAGGTGAGCTTTTGATAACCACTTCATTGATTCAATCTTTAACACAGGAGCTATTTAGGCTATGCAAAACACCGTGATCATCCATGAAAAGCTATGCAGTTATGCACCACAGAAAGCGGGGGTATGCCAAGCAGCTCCTAGCATAGCATAGCCATGCTTAGTATAGTGTCATCACATCATATGGTTAAGTAGCACACTTTTTTACAAGAACAACAGGGAGAAAAAAATGCACTACTTTACCATATGGTATAATGATTAGTCACCAGCTAATCAAGCTGTCAATCTTATAGAACTTCATTAGTGTAGTATACCAAGTGAAGGAAAGTAAGGGTGAGTGATGGGGAAGGGGGAGGGTAAAGCTTTGCTTAGCCTTATATTGTGCTGTTTAGTTAAACACATAAGGATGGGAAGGGGATGTTAAGAGCTGGAAGGACTGATGAGAGGGTGTAGAAAAGGAAATAAAACCTAAAGGCGGGAAGGTAAATCATTGTAGCAATGCAAGAAGTGGGGAAAGAGAAGTGTCAAAAAGTTCATTGCGTAGAATTGCCATGTATAGACGAGAGCACGTCTATCTCGCACCCAGGGGCCTTCGGCGGTATACCCTCGCTCCCAGAGATGCCATAATTTGTTTAGAACTGCCAAGGCGTGCCTCGTTAACATGGCAAGCAGTGGCTCTGGGAGTTTAAAAATCGGAAACGTGGCTGTTCACGCCGCACCCGCCTATAAAATGTCATCTGGGTGTCATCTGATGCGACAACAACCAGCGCAAGAGAAAGAGATTGCTGAGCACTGCCTGTGATGTTCACAGCACATCGCGGGAATCGTGCAGGTGCGGTGTTTCGCGATTGCACAGATTTCCATCCACAACGAGAAACGCTGAGATCCACCGCCTTTGGGTATAATAGCAATCGACAGGAAAAACTGCGAGCCCAGTAAAGTGTACAAGTAAGCATACTTATTGCGTTTATTCAAGCGCAACTCCAGCTTTTACAGCGGCGATTTGCATGCAGTGTGCCTGTAGTATGCGGCACAAAACTGTTGCCGTACTCTTTCGCAGGCCACATGTCAATAATGAGATATGCGTATTACGACTCGTGCGTGGATGCACGCATTGCGCATGTTTAGTATAACTGTAATGGCCTACTATTGCAATTCAAAGAGACTTGAACGGAGCGAAAATCATGGCTTTCGGCTTGGTTGAACTGCGATATGCCTTGACTGTCCCTAGGCGAATCTACATGTGCTTTCAGCCGGCGTCACCGTAGCATTTTAAAATCTTGTTCTGGCTGGCACTTTTGCACCACGTGTGTGTTCCGAGTGCCCGGCAGGACTAGCAATTGATAAACATTCAGTACATAAGCGTAAGTTGGAACCAGATTCTAGCGCTACGTTGACGCCGGCTTACAGCACAAATTATGCCTTGTCACAGACAAGGCACACCGAAGGTTAACGCTCTCCACGTTTCTTTCAGTCGGATACTGATGACGTCTTCCACAGTCTGCAATGCACGTGCTGCAGACATTACAGACTGTCGATTAAGTTCTCGTCGACCTTTCACTCGAAATCAGCACAAAATTCCAGCAAAAAAAACAGCAGGAAACATGCTTACAGCCGGACTCGGGTTGTGAAGTTTCGCGTTTGATATGCAGAGCGTCTGCTTGCGTGGCAGTTGAAGATTTTGCTTCGCCGTGCTTGCAACAAATGGCACCACGTGCTCCTCAATAGGGTGGCAAGCACTGAGCTCGCTGTGTTCTGGTGTATAGTGCGGTGTAGCAAGGAGTGCGAAGGAAAGTGAGGGTGAGAAGTGATGCGAGTTTGTTGAGGAAGGAAAGGAGTGCAGGGAGAGAAAAGCATAGCATAGTCTTGTATCATGACATGACTCGGAAAAACCATGGCAATGACCCGCAGGTGCGATACGTGGACGCAGCCAAATATGCTAGACGTAACGCCTTCGCGATTACCGTCGCAGATTACAAGGGCGCGGTACTGACATCGGCAACTATTCTTGCCAAACGTGCAGAAACAGCTGAAGAGGCTGCTATAGCACTCGCCACTGAGACGAAAGAGGATCCCATCGTGGTCTTTACCGACTCTCAAACAGTGGCACGGAAATACCTTAAAGGCAGGGTCTCCACTGTGGCGATCAGGCTACTAAAGTGCATGGGCAATCCTCCTACCTACACATGTGTCGTGTGGATTCCGGGTCATGAAGGTCTCGAGGGAAATGAAGCAGCACACACCGCAGCCCGCGAATGCGTCAACCGGGCATTCCCGTACGAGATTTGAGGCACCTCCCACTCAAAACAGAATCGGAGGCAAGAGAACCCGTACCACTAACGTATCATCCATTGCTGCAACATTATCCGCTTGAATGCAAATCATACCCTCCGCAACATCCAAAACTCTCAAGAGACGAAGCCATTGACTACAGGCGTCTTCAATGCAACACGTTCACTCACCGCATACTATTTCACCATATGAGGCCAACGTTGCACTGCTACATCTGTCCACACTGCAATGTGGCAGACTCTCTGGCGCACCTCCTACTGCAGTGCAAAGTAAGCATTCCAAGGCTACAAGCAGCAGCACCAGATGCAGACCAAGACTTTCTCAGTGAAGGGAGGCTGCGATCTCCCAGCCGGACCTGGTCAAGCAGCGTAAACTCGTCGCTCGAGCCCGTCGGGCTGTCCAGGCCAGAGGGTTCTTGGAACAAGGGACCTTCCCACCTTCACTCACAAGCTTAATTTAATAAATGTTTTCTCTCTCTCTCTTTTGCATTGTCAGAGGTCCGTGGCAATGTCCATACATTTCCCAAGATGATCACTTACTTTATTCTTGACATTGACTCTTGCCCTACAATTCAAACTTGTCTCATTGCACAAGCGTTGTCTGTCCCTAATAGTAACTGTGATCACGACCTCTGTGGCTGTGCTGTATTGTGTTTGCTAGAAGATAGTGAATGCATTGAAAGTTTGTCATCTTTTACTAAACTGATAGTGAATGCATTGAAAACTTGTCATCTTTTACTAAAACTGTACCTTTTAGGTCAGCAGTAGAAAGATTTCCAGGAAAGAACTATAGCTAGCATGTGGCTTTCTATGCTTCTTTGATAGGGGTCCATTAAATGGCTTCACATTGAAATTAGCGGAAGTGACATTGATAGCATTAACAGCTGTGTTAGTATAGTCATAGACAAACATTGCCATTACCGAAATGCAGTAGAACAAGCTCTTATGCTGTATGCCAATCACGCACCACTTTCCGTTGCCAGTTAACAAGCTTATTGAAAGTAATTGTTATTTTACATGCTGCACTCAGTGAAAGATTCTTTTTCTGAGGTTCTTGCTTATGTGTTAGACAATCAAATAATCAAACATACAATTATATTTGGCAAAGTGTAAAAAACTTCAATTGTTCCTAACTGTGGGGCACTGATTGTGATGTAAATGAAGTGAATTGAAGTGCGCAAAAAATGGCCTTTTTCTTCATATCGCACCAACAGAAAGAGCAATTTTTGCATCCACTTCAATTCTCTTCAGTTCCCTTCAATTTACTTCAAAATTAGTACATGACAGTTTAGAAAAGACATCTCTGGGGTCTCCCTGGCCTAAAAGTCTGTTTGATTCATTTGAGTTGGTCTAACATGCAAAACTAGAGCTTTGCTCGGCTGTGAAGTGAATTAAAATATTTAAGTGTGAGTGCGACTTGAATAGAATATTTCTTGAATATTTCGTGAATGGTTTTAGAATAAATTTCAGAGTTCGAAGCCAAATGGTTAATAAAAAAGTTAAGGAGGATACCTAAGCAACACAAAAGTTTTCTTGTTTTGGCTACATTGATAAGCACTGGCAGAGTGGTGTTTTATAGTTGTCCTATCAAGAATGAGGCAATGCGAAGGACAAATTGTATTTATTTACATGGTTTGGTGCAACCACAGTGTTCCCGACAACACTTTGCATGTGAAAGGCAAAGATGCTATTTACTCAGCGTCTCCTCCTCTTTCAACTTTTCTGGTATGTGGTGGTCAAGGTTGTGCTCCTCCACTGTCTGCCTCGTAGAGTTCCAAGTCTGCCTTGTAGACGTTAATATATAATAACATCTGAAATATTGGATGCCAAAAATTTTCGGCGTCTGATTTTTCATTCTTCATGCCCAAATTTTAGGTCCAGAAAAGCATGAATTGAGCCCTCCCTTCCCTTTTCACATCGATCATTTGCATTTTGGAATGGTTTTTCTCAGTCAATGCATTTGAAACTATAGCAGAGCTTGAAAGGCAGTTTTGCCACAATACGAGAGTTTGATGGGGTAAAGCATATTGGAAATGTGGAAAGGCCACTGCCAATTGGACGTCATCTGTGTTTGTCTTTGGGAAGTTCAAATAGTTCGAATAGTGAAAATTTCAGTGTGAATCAATTCTAATATCAAACACTATTTGAGAAATATTCGAAATTTTGAATATTCACACACCCCTATGCAAAAATAGTGGCATAAAGTCGCATATGTTTTTGGTGTTCAAAAGTTTTCTGCTTTGCAGAATAACATTTGCCTAAGTCATCAGTCTAGGTGCTGATGGCGGTGTTGCAATTCTTGCTAATTGCCTTGTGAAAACTGAACCTTCTATGTGTTGTGAACACTGTGCTGGTGAAACATGTTTCTATTCACATGTTTCTAGTCTCTGAGGGGAAAACATTGTTGTAAGCAGAGGCATACTGCATTTTTTTATTTATGTAACTGGCCACGGAACTAAATTTATGCTTTGACGCATCACAGTTTGTGAGACTTGTGTTGTACTTTTCGTCAGCTATGGCAATGATGTAGAGGTTGTGCAAGTCTTTTTTTTTTTTTCCTCAAGGAAAAGATTGACACACAACAGAACTTTAAATTCTATCTTTAAATGGACTTACTCACAAATATTCAACATACAATAAATTTTGGTTGAATCAGTATAGAACATTCATTCTTGCTTCAATGTGCATAGTCCCCAATCTGTATTATTGTGGTGTGCCGATTTACTTTCTCTCTCCGTCCAGAACAGAGATCTTGTTCCATACAAGCACATATTGGGAGAGGGTGCATCAGCAGGGGGGGGGGGTACTAAAGCACCACTTGTCCCTTCTCCACACATGTTTACTCAATATGAAGTATTTCCTATACACATGCTTGAACTGCTTCATATTTTAAAAGCTACATATTGTGCTAAAAAAACAATTGCACATTCACAAGCAGCATGCAAATGTGTATTAACTTGGCAGGTCTAATCAAAATCAATCAAGAACTTAACAAGCTTTTCATAGTTGGGAAGGCTTGTATGCAAATGTAGCCAGGAACGTATCAAAACATAGGTGCGAGGAAGTTTGGCATTCACTCTTCCCAACTTTTTGTTCGCAGGCTCAAGAAGTCCACTCCAAGGTGCGTAACTGGCTGTCTACCAATGTTTCCCCTGATGTGGCATCCAAGGTCAGGATACAGTATGGAGGTGAGGATTATAGTTGTTGGTTTCTCACTCTGAAAAAAAAAAATAGAGAAAAAAAGACAGAAGTGTCTGCAAACAAGTCTATGTGCATAGCAGACTTATTGTGTTGGTATTCGACTTGCAAAAAAGCGTTTGTGTACAGTTGTCAACCAATTTTTCTGGAGGCTCGCCTTTCATATCTTGTGTTGTATCTTAGCAGAATTTATCCGATGCAAGCAATGTGCAACAGTGAATGGTACTGCGGATGCCATATAGCAGGCTTCTCAAACAGGTGGCCTGCTAGTCCCTTTGCTAACGGTCTGCCTGCACACGACTCTCTTAGTTTCGTATATTTATTTCTTAATATGCAGCATGAGTGCTCAACTTTATGCGAAATCGTACTCGCATTATTCAGAATACGATTTGAGACTCTAAAAAGTTTTTTTAGGTACGTTACGCAGACATGAATAGTTTCAGGCATTTTTGTTTGTTTGTGAGGCACTCCATAAGATCACCTTGCACTGAAGCTTCAACGTGGAACACAAGCTCAGTGTTTTAGAATTGGCATCCAGGTTTATGATTAAGAGATCGTTATCAATGTGTTTAATTTCTCATATCCTTCAATAAAAATTAAAGTGGTTTACTATTAATGTTGTCCTGTTTCTTTAGGAAAAAACGCATATGTGAGATATGGGAAAAATGTTTTCTTCTAATGCCAATGTTAGCTGTAGCTGACGTTTTGTCTTGCAATTAACTGGCCAAAGGATTGATTTCGTGAAGGTTTTATTAATTGGTACCTTACAACATCAATGGGTAACCAAAATCGCATCATCTGCCACTCAAGACTAGAGTTGCTGGCATGCATGATTCTTCCACAGGGTTGAAAAATTGTTACCTTACTGTATCCGTTTTTAGCTTCTGTTTTCATTAATATTTTGAGTTCTCGCTCCCTCATCAAAGTAAAGGGAAGCAATGCCGTTGCGGTGAAGTGAGCACCTTTACACATTATGGGTCCACCAAACGTGCAAGTTTGTTTCTAACGACTGGTCGACAGCGTGCACTGTACCATCGTTTGGGCTTTGGGCACACGGTCCTCTTATTCCTCTTAACAGATCTTGGCTTTGTACTTTAGTTAAGGAGCAATGCAAGACTTCATTGTGCGACTCAATCGCCTTTTAAAAAGCCATGATTTTTTAGTGTGTGCCTCGGTGCATACTACTATCATTGTAGCACTGAAGCATTGAAGAATACTTTTGTGTGCCTTCTTACTTACTGTTTCATATTTATACATATTAGGTAACTCAAAATCATATCGCATTTTAACCAAGATGAATAGGGCGTACAGTTCGTGAGACATAAAAAATTATTGAGTGGATGTTTATGATAGTTTTCTGCATAGATCAGCAAAAAAATTTGGAGCTTAGAGACTCTCTCAAGCAGTATATGTTCTGCTTACCCCCGTATTCAGAAACGCTCCTTGTCTAGTACTTGCCTTGCCACCGCCTTTAGTGTAGCGCTATAGAAACGCCTTTGTGCCGCATTGAAGGCAGCAACAAGTCAAGTCGAGGAGATTTTCTAGATATGGGGGTATTCACTCATATTCAGATGACAAAAACTTTCTTCAACCAGACTCGCTCGGACTCAGACTTGCAAAATATTACCCGAACCTGTTAAGGCTCATTCTTGGGTCAATCAGACTCTGAGTGAACCTGAGTCGACTCATCAGTACATTATTGTATAATTAGTCTTTTCGATTGCATCATATCATGTGGTGGGTGCTCTGTAATGCACTATTTGATGTCGTAACCCCAAATACGACAAAGCAGAGTTTTTATTTCAGTAATGACCTTTTTAGCGAAAGCCATGACACACACTCATACTTTCACAAGACATATGCAGGGTGTTTTCTTAGGCAAACAGATTCTTAATAAAAATTCATTGACAGTCAGGCCCTTGCCATGTTTGCAGACGAAATCCACATTGAAGAGAAAAAGCTTTTCCACATTCAAAGTTATATTTAAAATGGTAATTAAGGCAAATTTATTAATTAGATATTTACTGATCAACTTTAGGGCCATTGTCTTTATGGGAGAGTTGTAGGACGCCACAATTGGGACATCCTACATGAGAAAGGACATGAAATTGAGAAAGGACGTGAAATAGCCTTTCAGTGGCTTTCAAGTTATTGTGGAATAATTGGCAATGAACAGGCCGATCGAGCTGCTTGTTCTGCCCATACTGAAAGCGAGTCACCCATACTGAAGCGCAGTCACCATATACCCTATAAACCGGGCTATAGGTCGAGTAGGAATATAGGTCGACCCCCCCCAAGTTCAGATTACTGGAAAAAAAAAAAAAAGGAAAACTGCCCAAAATTGCCGAACGACATTTATTTGCGAATTCGACGCACCACACTCCGATCATCGGAGCTCCCCTCAACCACCATCGCAACTGTTCCTATTCGTCAGACGAAGCACCACTGTTTTTTGAAGACGAGAGTTTGTCGCTGGCCGCCTCCCACAGTGCATTGTCTTCCGTGCCATACAGCGAGTTGAAGGAACATTTTTTAAAAGCATTTTTCACCATGGAATCTGGCAAGGAACACCAGGCGGAAAGCACCCAGCCACAAACAGTCGCAAGCAGAGGCCTCTGTTGGCGGCTTGTCGGTGTCTTTGGGTTGTCGCCAGACACCCACTTTTGGTACTCCAGCCGCACTCGGTTCTTGAACGGCTTGTTTAGCATAACGTCGATCCGTTGGAGGGTTGACGTCATACCACCTGGTATCACGGCGAGGTCCGTTTTTTCCATCGCCCAGTGTGCGCTTCACAGCTTCGGTTAAGTGACCACAAAATGCATCTTACGCCAGCATGCTGCAAAGATGCAGCAGTGCACCTGGCTGACGGTTCTAGACTACTCATATTCATTCGAGCATCATGGCTTTGTCCATGTATCCCCTTTGCCGACATGAACGACAACACAGGGTGGGAACACTTCCTTCAGCATTGTCTTACGTCTGAAAATGAATAAGTGCGGAAGCTTTCTACCATCTTCCATGCATGCCAGTATGACGGTGGAGCACAAGTGCTCGTTGCCAGCGGACAAGAGCTTCATGTCCTTGGCACCACACTGCATGATCATGGTCGATGAAGGCATGTCAAACCACACGGGGGTCTCATCGGCATTGCCAATCTGCCCCATCATGTAGTTGTTCTGCTCCAGAAGTCGGTTCACGAAGCCCTGAAAGTTTATAAGCTTGTCCTCGAACCCATCTGAAAACTTATGACAAATGGATGTGCACCACTGGAAAGAAAATCCTTTGCGTCTCATGAACCGATGCACCCAAGAGTTTGGTGCAGGAAACTCTTATCTCGTGAGCGCAGCTTCTTGAGAGAGTTCCACAGCTTTCTTGCGAATGGTACTTACGGTCACTGGCAGTGAGCACGCATGAACTTCCCACACAAAGTTTCCTAGCGTATTCTCCAGCTGCAGATGAACTGCACTTCACCCACAAAATGACATTCTCTGAGGATTGCACATCTGCAGCTTCCCTTTCTGCACCCTCCAATAGCGCACGCTTTTTTCTGATACACCAAGGCGGCGCTGAGCAGCCATATTCCCATTCCCTTTTGCGAACTCAACAACCTCTAGTTTTAACGCAGCTGATTACTGCCTTCTCATACCGCTACTCATATTCAGTGAACGCAAAAACGACCACTGAAAATGAAACACAATGTCAAGCAGAGCGCGAACTTACAACAGATCAGAGGCAAATCACGCACACACACACAAAAAAAAAACAGATAGGAGAGAAGAAAAAAAAAAAACAACCGGCTATTGGATTTGAATGCAAATATGGCCGTGTCCAGCTTCTCATGCACGTGCAAGCCACATGTTGCCAGACAGCGGTGCACTGTCGCCTATACATCGCTATCTAAGATGAGGGGGGACTTTAGCTCGTCGTTTTATTGAAAATATCTCTACTTATATTTCGATTTATACGGTATCAATTCCGCTCTCCAGAACTGACGCTGCACGGAAACTTTGCATGCTTGCTCGCAAGCGCACCACGTCACAATGGAACGAGACACATTTCACCCATGCACGATTATGTGCCTTAGGCCCAACTCTCAGTCTTCAAAATCCTCCGGAACTTCGCCGACAGGACGCTACTATGCTGTGCAGATTATGATTGGGTGTCGCATTTACCAATGCGTACGTGTTCCGCATAAGGATGGCTGACACTGCTGCATGCAACATTGCAGCAGTGACGAAACAACTTTGCACATTCTGTGTTAATGATCACAATACTGCTCGCAGAGACAGTCACTCTGCAATCACTAGATGAACTAGACAACCAGATTCTTTCGGAAGAAAGAATCCTGCACTACCGACAGTACTTTATGTCACAGGAGAAGGCTGGGAAGGCACTCCTGTGCTTCTTGCATTCAACCGGCCTGTTCAAACGACTGTGATTGAAACTCTCTGAATGTGTGTGCATGTGAACTTTTTTTCTAGTTTATTTTGTATCTCTCCATCTTTATTCTCTTTCCAACCCATTTCCCCACCCCTGTACAGGGTAGCAAACCAGTTCTAGGTTAACCTCCCTGTCGTTTCTTTTTATTTATTTCTCTCTCTCTGCTTGTACTGGACAGATTCTTAAAATTTTTGCAGCGTTGAATTTGTGGGGCAATAAGCTCCTCCATTGAATTAATTTCATGGTTAGTCAAAAACGTGTTTCAGGGCCCCTTTAAAGAAAGCCACAATTTCCAGTTGTTCTTTCACTGTACAACTTAAAACTAGGCAGTAGCCACTTCAGCACTACTTCTCGGAAAATGCCCTTAAAAAAATAATAGTAAAATGTCTCGTGAGCTTCTAGTCTGACCCGACTAGGCTGACTAATTTTCAGCATGCCTGGTGCCCTTAGTTTTGGTTTTGCCTAGTGTCGGGGCCTTTGACAGTTGATACTTCAAATGTTAACGATTTTTTGCTGATTACTTATTTCACTATAACGTTTGGTATGGCAAGGCTTTACACTTCTGTTTAGTGTTTGTTTGCTAAGACAACGGCCTGGCTGTCAAAGCATTTTTATCAAAAACTGTGTTTTCTGTGAAAAAAGCACCTTGTATCTTGCTTTTATAGCTTAATTGGACTCGGACTCGCCAAATTTCTTTCAAGCAGACTCGCCAGATTTACCTACTAAGATTGTTCTCAGCCAAACTCTCGCAGACTCAGAATCGAGGCTTGACGTATGTGTGTGTGTGGGTTTGAATCATTTGACTCGTAGATGAGCTTGCCGACTGATGGTCTTCTGGCATACTGACAGTACTTGTGAAAGGCTTCTGTACGATATTTGCACGTAATTTGAATTGGACTAGTTAGTTTAAGTTGAACTGTATAAAACTGCACTTAAGGGGGGAGGTGGCTTTGAAAAAAAACTTTTTTGTTTGTTGACCTACAGCAATGAAATTTGGCATGCATACTCATAAGTGTCTCGAATAGGGAAATACGCAGTTTCATCATGATACCTTCAGTAGTTCTCAAGTTACATAATGCTACATGATCCAATTATATGGTCTGCTCGTGGAAAGCCTAGCACTGCAACACAACATGCCAAGAAGCTGCGAATGGTGTTGATCTTTACTCAAAAGAAAGCTACAGGGTATGACACTCTCAGAATTTTTTATTATGTTCTCTTTTTTTTTCTTAGAGATCATCATGGCTGCCGACACACATTCTCAGAAAGAGTGGCAAGGACAAATCTTTGTCTAGAAAAAAAATAGGGCCATAAAACCGAAATTGAAGATTGCTGTACCCACAAGCAGTGTTCAGGGATTCAGGAAAAAAAACAGAATCAAAATCGGTCCAGTCGTTCTCGTGCTACTCTTTCCACGAGCAATGCACTATGTCCAAAACACACTTGTGAGAAAACGGCTATCAAAGTTTTGGAAGTGATTTGCATTTGTTAGAATGCACCAGCACTGTAGTCCTTGGTGTCCTTGTGTAGAGGCAACCTTTTGGGTCTCTCCCCTTTCACTTTATGCATTTGTGATGACTTCCTTGCTCGCTGAGCATCTTTTTCAGCAGCCCTGTGGAGGGTAAGTGCCCCAGGTTGCACACCCATTGCAGCACAAATCTTGGTGTAAGCTTGAAAGTTGCCTGCATTGTACCTAGCAACTGCCTCATGGACTGCTACTTCCACGGTGACAAGAGAGGCATGCTGCTGCTTAGAAATGAGTGACCAAATCACCGAGTGAAGGCTTTCAGCCGCATTTTGTGTCTTGTTGCCACTGCAGCGAGCCAGCAGTTGAGGGTCGGACAGGCGTTGGTACACTGGCGGCAACGCTTCAACAACTTTGTTGGGCAGGTTATACTTGTGTGGAGGTTGTGGCTTCCCCTCTGCTTCTGCTGCACGGTGCCTGCACCAGCTGCGGGCACCGGAAGGACAGAGCTCGTAATGAGGTTTTGCATCAGTCGATGAAACATGATGAAAGGTGGCCATCACTGCTTCCTTCATGTCTTCGACGTCCGTGCTGCTTCGCAGTGCTAGGCCATAATAGCTGGTGAGCCTTTTGATCAAGTCCTGCGTCAGGCCACCTCTTCCACCGAGCGCCTCTCCCTTCTTAGACTTGCTAAGAGAACGGAGTGCTGTGCCCATCCTCTTCTGAACATGGTTTATGCAGTCCTCCTTCGTGAGAGGTACAAACCCATACATCTTCTCATTGCACAGGGCCACGTAGGTGCGACTGTCACCGTCACAAATGATATTCGTGTAACGGAGATCATTTTTACTGAGGGAGCGTCCAAAAAGCTGCAGTGCAGCTTCCACCTCCATGCGTCCCGCAACCACATCTGTGTTTTTTTGACAAACATGTGTCTTCCTCCACTCTTGATGTGCTGGGTCGTTTTCGGCTGGACGTAGTGAGCACCCGAGGCAGAAGTTAGAGAGGACTGTACAGTCAATCACAAGTCCAGTATAAAATTCTGTCACACAGCCTACACCAATGTGTGAGTTGTGTCCGCGCGTCAGCCATGTGCCGTCATAGACCACGGTAATGTTTTTAGTGAAGTTTAATTCCATTTCCTGATAAGTCTTCTTCACAGCCTCTACAGCATCTGCAAAAACTGTTTCTGCAGCTTCATCAGCCGCTGGCTTCAGCACCTTTTTCAAGTGGCGTTGATAGCTCTTCTGGTGCAGCCCTCTGTGAGAGACATTCATCACTGCCCAGAAGTCATTTAGAGCAGTAGGCCCTTTACCGATGCACCTTATTGCCTGCAGAGACCGTAAATTCACGTCGAAAACTCGACCACCTGGTTTTCTGGGCGAAGTCCAATGGGTGTTGGCTGAGCCACAAGAGCGGCATGTGACCACCATTTTCACGGCAAGTCCATGCCTTGTGTCCCGATCCACAACCAAACTTTGCTCATGACACACAGGGCAGAGGGTATTCCCAATAATCGCGTTTAGGGCGCCCATCTGCATTATCACGTATTCTTCTTCTTCTCCCTGTGGCGTCAGCGTAGTTGCGCTTTCCGGCGGCGCGGTCAGTGCAAACTTTCGCTCAGTAGCGGACATCGCGCCAAGCGACTCGCGAACGCTGGCCGACTGAGCTTCTGCGGTTTCCGCTGACACAAAACTGGGTTGAATGTGTCCCTGAATGGTACGGCGCTCGCTGGTCACAATCGCGGCATCACCCCGTAGATTGCCAGCATCTGCCGGCGCGTCAATCACGTCACCGTCACGTTGAACAGCGCGATCCTCGTTAGGAGAGTGTGCGGCCTCACGTCGATATACGGTAGCATCAACGTCATCGTCTTCCGAGCTTGACACGCACTGGCGTAGCATCTCCTCTGGGTTGTTCACTGCATCAGTTGACTGAGAATCCAAAGTAGCATCACTTTCGGCGACTGACGGACGACTTCCTGGGGGTATCCGCGATCGCCGAGGATTAGGTGTACAGTGCTTTCGCTTTCCGTAAGCGAGCCGAGTCTTGCGTTTCTTATTGAAGGTGCGATCCATCGCAACAGAACGCGCACAATTTCTCCGAAAGTCCTCCTCGACACGAAAGCCGCGTCAGGCGTGTGTTTGGCAGAACACGCAGAACTTGTTGATCGCGCAACGATCGGCAGGCCGCGTCAAACGATTATCGTCTCGTAAAGACGATTTGAACAGCAGTGCCGAGACTGATCGCAAAAAAAAGAAAAGCACGAGAGACGAAGAAGCACGCGAAGAATGTTTGCAACGAAGACGAAGCAGACAAGGAGACGGAGACGACGCACGGTAGCCAGCGGCATGGTTGCGAGCCGAACACGTGACGCCCGCAGGAGCCAATAGCAGCCATTTGATTCCCCTCATCCTCGAAGAGCGCGTGTTCCATCCAATCGTAGCTCCGCATTTGAAAAGCGGGGTTTTTGAACACCCCGTGAGCTCTCCAATCACAAGCGAGTTACGCCTCGACCATGCGGTCAGGCCTAGCACTGATGGCAGAAAAAAAAAGAGCAAGAACTTACGAAGAAAACAAAACCAAGATGGCAGCGCTCAGATAACAAGCAGAGAAGCGGCCCGCGCGCGAAGTTGGGGCATTTTCGGCGATTTCTCGCAGCTTGGCAGCTCCCGCGGTTTGCGAATCATTATTTTTAAGCACTTATAGGGCAAATTAGGCGCTGATATTTACACCAGAGGTAGTTTATGACACATACTACCGAAATATATGGGTTTCCAAAAAACGACTTTTTCGCAATTTTTTGGTTTTTGAAAGCCGCGTCCCCCCTTAAGAGTGGCTTTCCCAAAGCATTGGACACACCTTGCATCATAAATTGGCTACTTTCCCATACCGAAGCACTTCCTTGTGGCAGATTAGTCGTTTCTTTGCTAGCTGCAGTCATAAGCATGGTGCCACAGCTTATGGTGCTTTCCATAAGGAGCAGGAGCAAGGGTAACGAGCAGCTAGAGCAAGAGCAGCACACGGGGAGCAGAGGGGACGTTTCTCTTGTCTCCCGAATGGAACAATCGCCCTGCTTCAAGAGCAGAGCGAATAGTGGGCGTGCATGACGTCAGGCGTCATGTGACTAAACTTTACTTGTGCTCGCACACCGCCTTCGCGGAGATGTTCAGACATTCCGTGCGCTCGCACTGCCTGGGCAGCCGGGCACACTGCCTCCCCGGGCATTAAACCACTAGTGTCGTGAGAAAGGTAATGTGAGTTCATTGCTGGTGGTATAGCAACGAAAACTGCTCTCAGCTTCCGTCGACGCAGGACTAGTGCTTCATCTCGCCCAATGAAACACAACGCCCCCGCTCCTGCCCGACTACTGGAAGCTTCTTGATGTAAGGGTTTTTTTAGCTGAGTCAAGCACAATGCTACAAGCAAAGTACTTTGAGTGCACCAGAATGCCAGGTGTCAACTGCGCATGCATGTACGCCCGAACAAATGGCCAAAAAAGGTTGCTGCACACCTTAAATCTGTCAAATAGCTGTCGTGCGCTATGTAGCTCGTCAGCTCTGAACTGATGTCTTTGTTTGCAAGTCGCGAGATTGTTTTGAGTGCAGTTAGAAGTGCTGCTGCTCGCCCAATGGAAAACGCTATTACAGTCGAACCCCGCTACAACGAAAGTGATGGGGCGCAGGAATAATTTCGTTGTAGTGAAATCGAAAAAATATAGTTGATCTGAGCTAGGAAAACAAAGGAACGTTTATTCTCAAAATTTAAAAAATGTCCGCTGCTTTCTATTTTTCTCCAGCAGCATGACGACGTGATTCTCACCCATGCGTAGCGAGGCTAAGGTGAAAAGCATGCTGAAACAACGTCTTAAACCGCCTTCATGAATGAAAAAACAGCGACATTAACACGTTAACACCAGCAGCTGTCCGCCATCAAAAGTATCGTACGACGCCGAGATGGAGTCAGGGTATCCTGGAGAGGTGACTTTTGCATTATTTTGTGCCGTTATTATCTTCCATCACTCGTGGCTAGCTGATTTTGTTGATAATGCGGACGAACAGCTTCTCCGATTAGTTACCATAGTGGCCAAGCACGAATATAATAATAAGCATCAGAAAAGGCATCATTTCGGGGTTGCACACAGCAGCTGCGTGAAGGAAACCATGAACTGAGTGACTGAGCTTCAGCTTCGGATCATCTGGGGCTCAAAAGCAAGCCGTGGTGAAAGCATGGCAGTCTTATTGCCATCGCTATCATGCAATGGCGCCGCCCATGCTTGCTGAACAGTTGCGGTTCCTGGTGGTGTCAACGCATGTTTTAGACTTCGTCGACGTATTTTCTAGTTCTGAAAATGCATCAAAATGTTAGACTGTGTTTACTGTTTAGCAATAAATATCTCAGCCTGGAATCTCATCGTGAAATTTTGTTAAAGCGGGACGATAGAAGAAAAAGTGTTCGTTGGGGCGACAAAATTTATGCATCGAGTTCTATGGACTGCTGACGGGGAAATTGTGAATTTTTCGTTGTAGCAGAAATTTTGTTGAAGCGGCATCTGCTGTAGCGGAGTTCGACTGTACTCCCACCAAGTGCCCCCATCCCATAGCACATGCAGTTGTATTGCAATTGTCATGAGTCATGGCCTTATCTTTTTCTTCATGGCTTCATGGTGTGCTAACATGGCATAGCCACTGCATCTGTGATGGGAATAGTGAACTACTTGGCATTGATTTATGGTTGGTTCCATTCTGCAATTAGAGCAGATGAACTCCACTCAACTGGCATCTCAAATCAAGTTGCTGTCACCGATGTACGCCCCGCTTGGGTCAAGATCTTTTGCCGGAGCAAAGGTAGCCTGTATCAAAGTAAGCTCATCGGTGCTGAATCAACGGGATTGCTTTGCTGACGAAGCGTAAGGACAAGAGTTTAAAGGAAATAAAAGCGTTAGTTTGCAGCTAACAAGCTACGAAGCGCACGACAGCTACTTGATAGATTTCAGGTGTGCAGCAACCTCTTTTGGCCATGTTTCCGGGCATGCGTACATGCGAAGTTGACTCCTGGTATTCTGGTGCACACAAAGTACTTTGCATGTAGCATTGTGCTTGATTCAACTTAAAAACTCATATAAAGAGCTGAGGTAACGTATTTCAAGTCATAACAAAAGCAAACTCCACAAAAATACACTGTTTGCAAAAGTGACTCGTTGCCGTTATTTGGGCAGACTGTATCGCAGGAAAGCTTGCTTGACAACTATGAAAAGTGTCTGTTGTTCTTCCAGTTTGCGATATTCTTGGCAACTTCCTAAACATGTGGCCCTCTAAGGCGATCTTGCATGCTGCTATAATGAGAGCCAGTATGAACAGGGGACGAATTCTATAGGAGAGGTCGTGCGATGTACATAACATGCTTCCTCAGGGTCAGAAGAGGATTCCAAGGTCTGCTAATATATTTTCTATGGTATAGAAATCAAGGACTTCATTCATAACATTGCAAATTTGGTCGCACAGGCTTAGTTGGTAAAAATACCATTGAGCAGCTTCTCATTTCATTGTTCGTTTCTTATGCAGGCTCTGTGAATGCTGGAAACTGCAAGGAACTGGGCCGGAAACCTGACATTGATGGCTTCCTTGTGGGTGGTGCCTCCCTGAAGCCAGAGTTTGTCCAGATCATTAATGCTATGCAGGGTTAGCTCGACATGTCATAGCTCGCAAGCCCACTCAAATTAAGACCTTCCTTTTTTTTGTAAGGCCTCTTGTTCCTTGATTAGAGGAAGGGCATACATTTGAGATTGCTTGAGGCTCTTGTTCATCTGAAACACTACAAACGTTTTCTTTATTTTCTTGGTTGTCTAAATAGTTCACGAAAATGGGTTTGAGTGAAAATTTAGGTATATGTAACTGATTCTTTGTCCGAAGTTTACATCTATTAGTGACTAGTCACCATGGAATGTTGTTGGTTACATAACCCTTGAATTGAGCATCAGTGGTTTGCCATGTTCTTGGAAGTAGCTTACCTCAATGTCATGTCCTGAACAACAACAAAAAGGTTTGCTGTGTGGTGCAGAGCTGCGGAACAGCGGCTATACACATAGCCTGCTGCTACTGCCAGAGAATGTTTAATTTAAAACATTATTCCATGTGAACCAATTACTGTACTGTAGTTTGCCTTGTGAGTTCGCTAATGTGAAAGAGTTGTATTGAACCGGTTAAAGATTTGCTGTTGTCATGTCTTTTTATGACACTGCCATTACGAATAAATATTTGGTGCAATGCACCACTTCTGTGAATTGGAATTTGGTATGATGTGTGAAATTGATTTTTGAATGAAAAGTCCCTGAGCAAGGGACGTTGCGGGGCCAACGTTTTAACCAGGGGCCCTGGAACAGTTTTGCTTTGTTTAAACGATGACTCCCAGCATTTTTCCTAAGTTGACAGCTTCTCTGTTGTACGATTTGCACATAAGACTATCAAGGACGACTTTCTGTGTATGCTACGAAGCACAGTTTCGGACATCCACCACGACAGGAGAACTGATAGACCATGCCAACACGATTCATCTCATTAAAAAAAAGGTAAGCAGAGTATTTGTGGCGTAATATTATGGAAGCAGTCACATTACACCACATTGTGGAATTTCTTAGGCTGATCAGAGGCGTCTAGCTAATCGGTTCATCAATGCCGGAATTCGATGTGACTGAACTTGACGGTTTCAAGAATATTGCCCCAGGTTTTGGCAGTTAATATCGAACATTTCGCGAGTCTCCCTAGTTAAAGCATCTGCCTTGTACGGGAGAGGCATTTCAACTAATCGTGCCATTGTTAATTGATGTTATGGGTAGAGCTGTCTGTGGGTGCAGCATTCGGTATGTATGGGGCACTCGAAAGGGGGCATTCTGCAAAAAGGACCTCTGGAAGTGCCCACCGCAAAGGCGTGAGTGATCGACCATCAGCCACTGCTGCTGGAAACTGATTGGAGCTGCTTATGGGCGCATATGGTGAAGTACGTGTAAGCATTAGTGATTGGTGAATGCAGGAGCCCGAAGCTTAGGTAACGGATGCGACAGAGGTTTTGCCATAACGGGAGTTATTGTCTCGCATGGCAAACACCGCGGTTTGTGCAAACTTCACTCGGCAACCGAATGACCACGTGCTTTTAAAATTCACGTAAATTTCTTCTTGGTGGGGGGGGGGGGTGTGGGTGGAGTTCAAGAGCTCTGCATTAGCGGACGGCTTCATTGTAAGTTCTATGGATCGGTACGACTTCTATACAGCGTGTTTCAAGAAATGTCCAGAATCCTCGAAAAATGCGGCAAATGCGATGCTCGGTCGCTGTATTCGCATGTGCTTTTTCTGTAGCAATTTGCATCTTAAGATGGTTGATTACATCATTTGGGGCAAAATATAAATGTTAATCACTTAATTATTTGGTGTATGCTGTTGAGTCAAATGGGAGAATTTAAATTCTCCATGAAGAAACCCATGGCAGCTCTGAGATATAAAAAAGGTGGCTTCTATTAATTATTCTTACGTAATGAAAATGGTGAAACCAATGGCAAACTCATTGGTGAAACCGAAACCAATGCATCGATGAGCGCAACAAGCAGACCACTCGAATGACGTCATTGTTCAAGGTGTCGATTACGGAGGTGCAGTTTCTCCCATAGAGTTTCTCAAAATTAACTAGAGGGCACTCTGGCGCTGCGATCGTTCAGCGACCATGGGAATGATGGATAGTACACACATTTGCCTAGTCTTCGTACTTGCAAGCGGCGAATCGTACATGCGGCTTCGTTTATTGCTGTGTTTCGGTTTTGTTTTGAAAGAAAGATTGAACCCTTTTGAACTTCGTTAGCCAATTTGGAAAGTAAGTCTAAAAAAATAAAACGGTGAAGCGCAACCGCTGAACTTTTGCAAATACTTGTTTCGTAAGAAAACAGCTCCAAGCCACACGAACACACATGGAGCCAAAAGCAGGCCAGAAGTACTAATTTTTAGACAAATGTGTGTACTACCCATAATTCCCATGCTCGCTGAAGCGCCGTGCGTTGCAGCTCCCACACACACTAGCGCCAGAGTTCTCTTTAGTAAATATTGTAGGAAACTCTATGGTTTCTTCATGTTCGTGAACGTATGTGTATCATGCGCGCTATTATTGCAAACGCAGCCCATGCACCCACACAGCGAAGTCAGTTGGTCGTTAGTACAACTGCGCCCACTCATTCAGGACATCTCCGACGAATATGGAAGTTGCGCTCTTCCGCGTTTCGGTTTCGGTATCGCCGCAGAATTTGAGAGAATAGCATAACTTTGCAATTATTACTTGATGCCACTTTTTTCAAAATCTCAAAGCAACAATGGATTTATTGAGCTCCGCTACTGAAAAAGTTTAGCTCAACTTTCTTGATTACTTACCCTAACGATTTCTTCAACAATATTAAGACGTCTGCCGCTACAGAATGAGTTACTGCGCAGACTGCGAGCAAATACTGCACTTTCCTGAGTTTTGAAGGGTATTGGACACATTTCTTGGAACACCCCATGTAGCGTTCTTCAGCGTCTGAAACGGCCTCACTGAGGCCTCCTCTTGCGATCATCGAAACTCTTTTTCGGCACTTAATTTTCTTTAAGTCTGAATTTTCTTGACGTACACAGTGGCCCATGTCCGCTTTACTTCATGTCTTAGAGCATGCTTTTATTTCACCACCACGTATAGTTAAGAAAATTCCTCTCGGAAAGTGTTTTTTACATTGTTTTTTTTTTGTTTCACCACGCGTACAGCACGTTCAGGTATATCACATTGGGTTTGCGTAAGAAACGGTTGTGTAGCTTAGTGGTTAGAATGCTCGAGTTCGAAGTGTGAGGGTTTTGGGTTCGAAACGCAGCAAAGTCAACAAAAATTTTCGCTGCTTTCTGCATTTATTGTTTTATTTGTTTACGGCGCTATAATTGTGTTACTTGACAGAGTGGACTGATATTTTCTCTCGTTGAGCCGGCATAGAAATGCTCACAAATTTAAATGTGTTCTCCCTACTGTTTGTCGGTATCGCCAGAACACATATGGTTCAGATGTATTCGCATCTTGCAAGCCGGTATGATTATCTTAGTGGCCAAGACACTCGTCTTATGAGCGTGGGGGCGTAGGTTTGAAACCCATCACCTCGCGGAAAGCTTTCTTTATGTCCTTATGCGTTATTTCGTTAGAGCGATTCATCTTATGTTACACAGGGAAGGAGGTGCGGACGGACACGCCGTTTCGTCGCTTCTGTACATCATGTGAACATACCCGAAATAAAACACGTTAATGGGTTAGTTGGCGACACATTCTTAAACTATTTCGGCGCTGCTTGTGGAGGTGACAGAACAGAAGAGGGCATAGCTTGTCGTGTAATGCACTTCTCTGTCTAGTACTTGTCAAAAGTAGTGCTGAAATATTTTTAATAACGTACCAGCCGCATTGAAAATACATCCGTGTTGTACGTTCTGGTCGCTGACGCTATTAACTGCACTAATGCGCAGTAAAACGACAAACTGCATCGTAATGACCTCGGCGTAACGAATGTATTCGATAATGAGCGATATCTGTTTAATAAAGCGAATCTCTACGTTCCTTCTTCCTTGGGGTCTCCGGTTCGGTGTGCTTGCCTGATCACTTCTCGTGTATTTCAACAGAAGCCTCCCGAGCTGAAGGCCCGCCTGAAGCGTTTGCTTTACTGCAGTAAATGTCGAGAAGCAGCCGAAAAAGTTGAGGCCTTATCACCTATGATAAGGCTCAACTTTTGTCTGCCACCACAGCTCGTAGCAATGGACGTACTATACAGTAAGACCGACCTTCCATTCTAAAGGTAACACTGAGGCGTTGCCTTCGCTGCAGTAAATATCGAAAAGCAGTCGAAAAAGTTCAGGCCTTATCACCCATGATAAGGCTCAACTTTTGTCTGACGTCACAGCTTCACAGCTCGCAGCGAAGGAGCTACTATCACTGTAATACCGACCTTTTTAGCTAAAGGTCCCCCTGAGGCGTTGGATTCACGGCAATAAATGACGAAAAGCAGTCGAAAAAGTTCAGGCCTTATCACCCATGATAATGCTCATTTTTTTTCTGGCGTCACAGCTCGCAGCGAATGAGCGAATCACTGTAATACCAACCTCTTTAGCTAAAGGTCCCCCTGAGGCTTTGGCTTCCCCGCAATAGATGTCAAAAAACAGCCGAAAAAGTTCAGGCCTGATCACCCATGATAAGGCTCAACTTTTGTCTTACGTCACAGCTCGCAGCGAAAGAGCTACTATCACTCTAATACCGACCTCTTTAGCTAAAGGTCCCCCTGAGGTGTTGGCTTCTCCGCAATAGATGTCAAAAAGCAGCCGAAAAAGTTTAGGCCTTATCAGCCATGATAAGGCTCAACTTTTGTCTGACGTCACAGATCGCAGCAATAGACCTACTTAACGGTAAGACGAACTTTGCGATTCTAAAGGTCCCCTTGAGGTGTTGGCTTCCCCGCAACAAATGTCAAAAAGCAGTCGCAAAAAGTTTGGCCTCATCACCCATGATAAGACTCAACTTTAGTGTGACGTCAGAACAGACATTGCGTTCATACTGAGTTGGCACAAAGCGTCATTCGCAGCCCGCATGCATTTCTCGCGAAAAAAAAAAGGAGGAATGTGGATTTCGAGCAACGGCAACACTAACCCTCTCCACCAGTCGTGACAGGAGATTCGCTTCCCATCAATACTGACAGTAGGAATATTTATCAAATGATCTATGACAGCTGTGGAACAAAAAAAATACGTATAATATGCCCATCACTGCTAGATGTGACGTCAGAAAAACATTGAGCGTTATCATGGGTGATAAGGCCTCAACTTTTTCGACTGCTTTTGGGCACTCATTGCGAGAAAGCCAACATTCCAGGGGAACTTTTAACTTGGAAAGGGCGTTTAGTAGGGCCATCGCTGCAAGGTGTGACGTCAGACAAAAGTTCAGCCTTATCGTGGGTGGTAAAGCCTTGACTTTTCTCGACAGCTTTCGGACAGTTATGGCGGGGTAGCCAACGCCTCAGGGGAACCTTAGCACCGGAAGGTCGGTCTTACAGTCATAGTAGGCCAATCGCAGCGAGATGTGACGTCAGAAAAAAGTTAAGCTTTATCATGGGTGATAAGGCCTCAACTTTTTCGACTGCTTTTTGACATCTATTGTGGTAAAGCCAACGAATCACGGGGACCTTTAGAATTGGAGGGTCGGTCTTACAGTCATAGTATGTCTACGGCTGCGAGCTGTGACGTCAGACAAAAGTTGAGCCTTATCATGGGTGATAAGGCCTAAGCTTTTTCGACTGCTTTTCGACATTTACTGCGGAGAAGCCAACGCCTCAGGGGGACATTTAGAACGGAAGGTTGGTCTTACTGTAAAGTATACGTCTATCGCTGCGAGCTGTGACGTCGGACAAAAGTTGAGCCTTATCATGGGTGATAAGGCCTGAACTTTTTCGATTGCTTTTTGACATCTATTGTGGGAAAGCCAATGTCTCAGGGGGACCTTTAGCTCGGACGGTTGGTATTACAGCCATAGTAGCTCCTTCGCTGCAAGCTGTGACTTTAGACAAAAGTTGAGCCTTATCATGGGTGATAAAGCCTGAACTTTTTCAATTGATTTTTGACATCTATTGCGGGCAAGCTACCGCCTCACGGAGACCTTTAGCAGGAAAGGCCTGTATTAGAGTCGTAGTAGCTCCTTCGCTGCTAGCTGTGACGTCAGACAAAAGTTGAGCCTTATCATAGGTGCCAGAGCCTGAACTTTTTCGACTGTTTTTTGACATCTATTGTGGGGAAGCCAACGCTTCCGGGAGAACGTTAGCTCGGAAGGTAGGTATTACAGTCATAGTAGCTCCTTTGCTGCTAGCTGTGACGTCAAACAAAAGTTGAGCCTTATCATAGGTGATAAAGCCTGAACTTTTTCGACTGCTTTTTGACATCTATTGTGTGGAAGTCAACGCCTCAGGAAGAACGTTAGCTCGGAAGGTAGGTATTACAGTCATAGTAACTCCTTCGCTGCAAGCTGTGACGTCAGACAAAAGTTGAACCTTATCATATTTGATAAGGCCTGAACTTTTTGACCGCTTTTCTAGAACTATTGTGGTGAAGCAAATGCATCAGGGGAATTCCTAGCTCGAGGGCGTTCCAATTAAATACTTGAGGACTGGTCAGGCGGGCGCACAAAACCAAAAACACACATAAAGAATATTGCTTGATTCAAGAAACTGTGCTCATTATAGCATTCACATTTGCTGGTCTAGACAGAGTGGTGTATTATAAGTCTGCTCGAACCCGATTAAAAAAGAAAATGGAGAAGCTACTGTGTGCTGGGAGGATGAACTACGCGCAACGGCGATTTGTGATGGCTGCCGGACAGGATCGATCTCAGAGATATTACAAAACTATTTTGTACCTTATGGTGAGACTGATCTAGTGGTTGCACCATGCATAGCAAAAACAAATATGCTTCATTAAACTGGATTCTCTAACTACCAAGTCGATTCTTTACTCTGAGGACATTTATTTCAGTCAAGGTTTGTCGTTTTACTCCGTAGTTGCAATGTGATGTTTAAATCGTGAGGAAACAGCACACTACGGAGGCAGTTTTGGTTTTGCTATATGTAGACAGAATGGAGCGCTGTGGGTTGTTTTTACAGCACCTAATCAGTTGTAGGCTGCTCGAACAACAAACGAGAACAAAAAAAGGGGGGAAACACAACGTGGTACTTGTTTCGAAGCTTTAGAATGGGTTTGAACCTAGAACCACACACTTGATTGATTGATTTGTGGGGTTTAACGTCCCAAAACAACCATTTGATTATGAGAGACGCCGTAGTGGAGGGCTCCGGAAATTTTGACCACCTGGGGTTCTTTAACGTGCACCCAAATCTGAGTACACGGGCCTACAACATTTCCGCCTCCATTACAAATGCAGCCGCTGCAGCCGGGAATCGAACCCGCGACCTGCGGGTCAGCAGCCGAGTACCTTAGCCACTAGACCACCGCGGCGGGGCAACCACACACTTCGAATATGGGTGTCTGTTCCACTGAGCTCAACTACAACACTTGTGCAGCAGGAATCTATCTGTATCAAACGAATGTGTTGTAGCGGCGATACAAAATAAAAGTAAAAGTAGATTGTTTTTTGTGACGACATTATTGAAGTAATTCGTAGATATTGATTATTAGGAGAAAACTTAAAGCAGACTGTACGCATCAACACATTACTCCTTTGCGAAAATGTAAAGATGAGGATGCGTTTTGATGGTGGCGGGACGTGCTTCCCACTGGGCTGTTTCAGACGCTGACGAACTACAGGATGAAAGGCGTTGTGCCGATGATTACCGGCAACAACAATCCACGAAGTGTTGTAGGCTTGTAGCTCAGACGGCTTTGTCATCCATAGACTTAGCTTGTGTTGTCGCGGTACATACGGGAAGCAAGGACGACGCTGGCGTAAAGAAAGGTAGGAGCTACCTTTCTTTTGGTCTGTGTCGTCTTTCCTTCTTATATGTACCGCGCTAATTCCAACAATTCACGAAATGTAACCATGTAGCCTGTGCGGTGAAACTCTACGCTTACGCATCACTTACGCAATTACCAAAGTACCTTCCGCTTTGAATTTTACAGCGATTTTTTTTTCTCTTTGCGGAACCGGCACCGGTGCCCGTCCGGACTTCTCCGGAACAGTTCTCGTGACCAGGAGGAAAGAAGCCTCCTGAGTGGGAGAAAGGAAAGGTCACGTGATCGACTGCGTAAAGGTTGTGTAAAATGAAAGGGGAGCGAACAAAACTATAAAAACAAAATAAACTTGCCTTGGCTGGTCCTTGGTTTCAACCTAGGCCCCCACGGACCCAGGCAAGTGTCGTAGCCACTGGGCTTTACAACCGCGCTTACTGGACATAAATTTGTGGGAAGCATAAACAATGCTCTACCGACGATTATACGCGAACCGGGGATAAAGATGATTCTCGTGTGAAGACAAAAGGGAAGGAAGTCACGTGATAGACCCGACGATAGGAAATGTGACCGAAGCGAGTGCGAGAGCTGCGGCCGTGGTGGAACGCTACCAGGACAGTGTGGACGTAAAGCACATGGCTGCTTGCCTTTTCGTGCAGTCGTGCGAGTAATACGGGAGGAGGAGAGTAATGGAACCACAAAGAAGTCAGATGATAGTAATATGCATCTCGAAAGAGTCAAGTCGTGATAGTACTATGCATTTTGTAAAATGTGGGCGGGTGGGTTGGACCACGGTCGCACTGAAACTTTACTGCAGTGTTCCAGTGCGGCGGTGAATGTGCATGCTATCACGCGGAATCCGCATGGCTTAAGCTGAAGAACAAAGAAAAAATAAAATACTTAGGGACAAATTTGTAGAAATTTGGACGGTAGTTGTGATGTCTGACGAAAACGATATGAGAGCTTCAATGCCCGACGGTTTTCACCGCGTGGAACTGACTCGATTTTTGTTGTCTTTAGTTTAGTGAACGTGATGTAAGATTTGAACTCTATGTCATGTCTTATGTTCTTGCTCTTTTGCTTGAAAATTGGCTCCTGTAGAAATTTTTTGTGTGTGCGTGTTCATGTAAGATTCAGGCCCTTATTCACAAACCAACTTCAAACCATACCTCGAGTTTTTCTTATCGATTTCAAGTCTTTGCAGCTCTTGATCAGAAAGGTAGGTCAATATACATGCATGAGACATTTTTGTTGCTATCTTTTTCCTATTGCCATTTTTGCGCCCTTATAACGCTTGTAGAGAGTACAGAAACTTGAGAAAAACGAGAGGTAAGGCCAAGGTGGGTTTGTGAATACGGGCCTCAAAAACATGGAAACTCAACTGCGTAGTTGTAGCTGTGTTTTTATTGTAAAACAGCGTTTCACGCCTTCAACGCTGTGACTGAAGCATTCACACGTCTAGTTTTACAAACCATTATTATTTTTATTTATGTACACTAACAAGCGGCGGCGCCATAACAATGCGATGTCATCGACTCTGCCATCTGCTGCCAAGATACCAAAACTAATCTTGGCTGTGCTACGCACGTACCTATGTAAGTATATAAGCTCTAGGAAGCAACAACAACAAAAACAGCAACATAAATTGACATGTTATAACTAGAATCAGGTTAATTAGCACGAAAACAGTCATCATTCGCGATATCTATACCCGGGAACAAAGTAACTGTTGTCAATGGCACTTCAGGTCTTTCCTTATCCGCCTCATGTGGAACCATATGTTAATTAAAACCAATAGCTTAACAAGAAAGGAAAAACTAATTGTTGGCACAACCCTTTTGTCCTTGAGCAAATGGCCGTTGAACAATCATTGGGGCGTCAATCATTTTGTCCGTTGAACAAAAGTGGGGCGTCAGTTTTTCTTCATATTTGTATTTATATTTGACTATTTATGTTTATAAGATACATTTCTAGATCATGCTTGCCGTAGATTGTCCTCTCCTTTCTATAGATGTGAATCTATATACCTATAGGCACTGTTAAATTATTCATAACGATTCAATTCATCTTTTTATGCAAACTGCACTGCCCTTTGTATAAGCTTTTTATTCCTGGTGAGATAAAGTTTTGTTGTTGAAACAATCACACGTCATCAATATATGCAATGTTTAATTGTTATTAGAGCGGAATAACTAATGCTCCTGTTAGAGGTAACGTTCTTTCGATAAAAAAACAATATAGGCTTTACACTGACATTACCAAATTGTAGTTACCAGCTTTGACAATGCCTGTATGTACCCTCGCCTTCTGACAAATGCGAGGTTCTTCAATAGGCCACAATTACTACTATTCGTTTTAGGTAAAATGCGTCATCATTTCGATTGTCGATTGCTCAAACGCCACAATACCGTTAAGCGACGCCGACACCATTGTGTAGTAAAACGGCGTGAATCATCCTTTGCAGCTTAGTTCCAAAACCTACTCTACACATAAAACAGAAAAAAAACTAAACACCTCTACCAAGTCCTGGGTCCAAAGTCGTCTTCACCAGACTGAATGTATGCAAGCCTACGAACCATATCTTGTTAGGAGATGTTCAAACGACTCGCCTCTATCACGGTGACCAGTTACAGCAACACTGCTCTAGTTTCTAACAAGCTAAATCTTTACGAACACGGCTCGTACGATCGTGGTTCCACTCATTTTCATGCTTTCTTAGGCGAGCTCGTGCGAGGAAGTCCTGTATAAGAATTTTAGATGCAACGAGTGTGGTAAACAAGGCAAAATCGGCATCACCAAGCCCACGTGAAGCGGGACTCAGATGACTCCGTCATCAGGTGAACACCCTGGCGTCGTGGAAAACATCGCGCGGACGGCCAGGACTTCATCGGCTGTCCCAATTCCTGACTTCAATTACACTTGGACCGGGCTTGGAGCCGGTCGAGTCCGCCGTGGCCGACCTGTGGTGGTAGGATCGGTTGTAAGAGCTCGTAGATTGTTGCCGCTTGACTTCGACTGGACTCTGGAGGGGCGTGAACGCCGGAGGGTTTACTACGGGTGACGGGCTCCGGTAGCGACGGTTGAGCGACGCGTATGGCGACGGAGGAGGCAGGAGGTGGCTCGTCGGCTTCGGCGACTCGGGAGGGGACGGCGACGTGGAGCGGCCGTTGGTGATCTTTATAAGCCTCGGCGGCGGGCTCGCCGGAGGAGTTGCCGGGAAGTAGCGCTGCCGGTCGATGAAGCTGGGCTTTTTGGGCGAAGACGTCGGCGCCGGCGTGGCGTACGACCGGGTCGTTAGGTCCTCGACGGAGTAGTAACGCTCGCGTGGGTCCGACCTGAACCGCCGGGGAGGCTTCACGTAGCGGTCCTTCTCGATGGTGAAGTAGCCGTCCTTGTGGCGGCTATCGTGGTAGCTGGTGTCCGTCTTGTCGCCGAAATAGAAGGTCTTGGAAGGCCTCGACGCCGTGGATATGTTGGAGTCGGGGCTGCGGTTCCGATCACCACTTCGACGGTGGTGTTCGGTCTCTTCACTGCGGTGTCGGTGGTGAGAGGAGGAAGAGTGCTGGTGACGGTGTCGGTGGTGGTGGTGGTGGTGATGATGGCGGGGCAAGCTCTGAGTTTCTCGTACTGTGTGCACGACGTAGCGCGAGCTGGGGGGAGTGTAAGGCTCGTCGTCAAGGTCTGCCTGTACTCCACGACTCGTCTTGGAAGCTTGGTCCACGCGCGTTGCGCATCGACTGGTTGAACCTCGTGGAAGACTGTACGTGTAGTTGGGAGTTTGAGCAACTGGCTTCTCTGGTGTCCTTGTCGACTGCGACCTCTGTACGGGTCGCGATTCGGGAGACCTCGGCCTTTCTTGAGGTGGTTGTTTCTTTATGTCTCTGTCGTATTCGCTCGTGATTCGCTTGCTTTCGTTGAGCCTTCTGTCCTCCCTAGTGAAGACGCTGTTCCCGACAATGGTCGATTTCTCGACGGGTCTGTAGCTGCTCTCGAGGTCCCTGTACGAGCGATCTTCCTTTGTGTACCGTGTCGGCGACTCGTCCAGATGACGCGTCACGTCATGGTATATGGACGGGCTGGATTTCCAATTCGAACGCGGGCTTGAGCGAGACTGTCTTGAGTCGTCCACTTTCTCTTCACGGCGATAGGAGGTAGTCTTCTGTTGCGACTTGGTGCTTCTGAGTGTCGAGTCGAGCGGAGTCGGTGACGGGGTAGGAGACTTAAAGTATGGCGTCGTGTAGATGAGGTTGGGCGATTCCCTGGGCGGCTTGGTTGGAGGCGTTGGCGTCCTCTTGGTGTCGGTCATCTTTACGTTGATAACGTTACCGCCGTGCTTGCTCTTCACGGCGTCGTCGTCTGACGTCTCCGAGCCGAAGTGGTTGTCCAGCCAGCGGTTCGTCTCACTGTTTCGTATTTCATCCTCCTCCTCGAGGCTCAATGCCCGTCGCGTGACCGGGTCGTGTCGTTCAGGAGACGTCGCCTGGAGGTACAGGAGGTCTTTCTGTTTGCGCATTCGGTCGGGAACCTTGATTTCCGCTCCATCGTGTAGGTACTCAAAGTTTCGTTTTGTCTCTCGTTCGACAGCTGGAAGGTCTCTTCCTTCTGCCTCGTCTTCTGGGACCTAGCAAAGGCAAAATTAATTTTGTCAGGAATGTGCGAGAAACCGTAAAACGTGAAAAATAGCACACCGACTACAGTGCAGGGGCATATGAACGGGTGTGAGCGGAGTAGATGCAGGTTGCTCACGGCTGTGCTGCGTGACACATTAAGAGAAAACGCCAGGTCACGTGTTCGTTCCTCAGTGGTACGTGGTTATTCTTGCATCATGCATGGTTCACTCACTTTCCATGCTGTCGCCAATGCAACGGTGCAAGGCAAATGCATGTCTGTTTGTTCACTTGTGCTTCGCCTGTGTGTTCCGCAGCTCGCACTTCGTTTCCTTTCGCGCTTTTTTTTGGTTAGCAAGTGTGCGGCAAATTTGGCCAAAAAAAACACAACCGAAACACTACAAAGCTCGGAATAAACTTTCTTTATAGTATCATTAGATTAAACAGAAGTGCGACACAGTAATCATATTTGGGCAAGCACTAAACTTACCCTTTTAAGGTTTTGTAATGTTGCCATTTAGTGCAGTAGCATTCGAGCAAATACGAGCAAATCTGAGAACAATAAAAATGCTTTTGCTCCCTGTTATCAATTATTAGATTCAATTATTGCTTATTTGATTCGTTGGAATATTTCCTTAGGGTATGTGGTAAGTACAATAATATAATCCAGCCTGCTTCTACGGAAATATAGCAAATGCTTACGGTAACAATGATCGCCGAACAGCCCGTTCTTTGCCGACTCTGCAGGAACTATGGTTTGTGTTCATTTCATAGCCACTCGGATTGAAGGACTTCCAAATGCCATTGGCGAAAGAATATGAAGACGCTATTTGCAACCTCACCATTTCTCTTCACGCTGCTATAGATACGCTTACAGCGTCTATTTGTCTGGTTAAGTGACCCCTCCTTTTCTTTTGACTTGCGTTATTCAGAACCCCTACTCACATAAAATAGTTTTATAAAATGTACCTTCGACATCCACATCTTTGCAAAAGAAGCTTAGAATAAGCAACCAAATATTGCGCAAGTCATGGTGCAGATGATCCTTATCTGTTTACTATATATGTCGCGTCATAGCTGCAGCTACCATCCCAACTTTCTCGATCCCAAGTGACACCGTTATGCCACCTTTGGGTGGTTGTTGCATTCACAAAGGCGTATTCATTTCGCATCGCTATGGCGGACATCACTACATCGCTATATGCGACTCCTGCGGAACTGAAGAGACCATCGAACACATCCTGTGCAGCAGCGCTGGCTATGACGGCCAGGGATGTTCGCTCCGCATGGTTTTGAACCAACCTGACTCCAGACCATTTTTTGTTCAGAAGATCCTAGGACCTTGGACGAGTGCTTTGATAGCGCAGAAATCAACTAAAGTGTTACTGCAGTACCTGAACACAACAAATTTGAGTGACCGTCGGTAGACTGCGCGTGCTCCCCCAAGTGTGCTAGTGAGTATGTGTATCTTCCCTCCCTCTCTTCTATTTCTTTTCTCCCCTTCACCCCTCTCTCCCAGCGCAGGGTAGCAAACTGGACGTGCGTATGGTAAACCTCCCTGCATTTGCTTTTATATCTCTCTTTCTCTTTTCAGAACACTGTATTTCTTAGGAACTCTCTATCCTCTTTCCGACCCTTTTTGCCTACTCCTGTACAGGGTAGCAAACCAGTTATTCTAGGTTAACCTTCTGTCTCTTCC
This sequence comes from Rhipicephalus annulatus, assembly GCA_013436015.1. Lineage (NCBI taxonomy): Eukaryota > Metazoa > Arthropoda > Arachnida > Ixodida > Ixodidae > Rhipicephalus > Rhipicephalus annulatus. The sequence goes on along the minus strand of WOVY01011256.1, from coordinate 190,318 downwards.
TTTTATTTATTTCTCTCTCTCTCTGCTGTGCTGTGCGCGCTATACGTACCTCGTCGTCGTCCTTCTCTTCGTGGTGATGTGTCCTGGTGGTCTGCTTGGTGACCTCTCCGTTGCGCTCCTCGGAAATCTCCTTCACCTCGTCCTTGTCTGTCACCTTGCGTGAGCGGCTGCTGTAGTGCGTCAGCTTGCCCGGGAACCGGTCCGGCCGGATGCCCACCAATGGCGACTCCTCCGGCACCATCACGGCCAATCGGTGGATCTCCTCCTGAAGAAAGTACCACCCCGCAAGGTCACTTCACGAGAGACGGACACAAACCATCGAAAATTTTGTTTTAACAATATATTCACTCAGCTGGGACACGTCCTCACGGTCACACGCTTGAAGAGAAGACAAGGCCGGACTTTTTGAAAAAAGGTACCGGACTTTGTAACGCGCGGGTTTCTTGGGCTAGTATGCTGAAAACCTGAGGTAATGTTAGAGCTCCCGTATTGCGAAACCAAAATGCACCCCACAAGTCTGTATGCGAGCGATAGGCAGCTCGCTGCGTCAAACCTATAACGTCTGCGGGTGCGCCAGCTGGCAAAAGTGTTCTCTATGCAGTAAAAGAAGGCACGGTACCTGAAGCTGAATATTTTCAATGCACTGAATGCGAATATCGTAGGTACAGCGAAACAGTAAGAAGAAAAAAAAACAGGGGAAGCAGAAAGTGCTGACATTCAAATTTGTGCGCATGCGCGACAACAAGGCTTTTGAAAAAAAAAACGAGAACGAAGAATGAAAACGATATTACAAAGCAAGGTCAATGACGCAACCAACGTAGACGAAAAAGAAGGAAGCGGACAGTATAGAGCGCATGTTGCAGGATAGAGCGTGGGCTGCGTCCCACATTTATTCAAAATGAAACGACTAGCCCAACAACCCATTCTAGTACAAGAAGAGTATTTTATCAGGAAGGTCACAGAACTACGCATCGGAAATACCAACACTTCATCTGTCTGAAACAGAATATTTATTTCTCAATTAACATTATTATGCGCAATCACACATGCGTTGTCGCGCATTTGTCATCCTGCATTAAAGCGGACGCATCACCTTTAATAAATTCATTTGAAAGTCATCGCTTTTTCCTGTCTGTTTTATCCTGCTGCGGTTGCGTTGTACCTACAATATTTCACATGAAACAACTCACCAAAATTGAGCTCTTCTTGTCCCAAACATACGCGATAATGATCGGCAACGCTCATTTATTCAATGAAGTCGATGTATACGATCTTTTATATGTGTACGCTTCTTGTAGCCATGGTGGTAAAAGTGGTCATGCAGTGCTCGACTGCTGATTCGATGGTCACGGGATCGAATCCCGGCAGCGGCGGTCACCTTTCGATCTAGGCAAAACGCTAAAGGTTTGTGAATTAGAATTTAGGTGCATGATAAAAGACTCCAGGTAGTGGAAATGGCCGGGGCCCAATACGATATTGTTACCGTATCGTGCACGTAAAGCTCCCCACAATATTAAGCTGCCAGTACGCGATTCACTGCACATCTTTCTCGCACTCGGTGCCGCACAGACGGTGAGATGAACACTTTCTATAACAGTGTCACCTTGTGTGACATGTAATTTTGCTTGTCCAACGATCGAAGTGGTTCATTGTGCGCTTCAAAATTCAACTAGCCAACACGTGCGCCCTGAAGGCGGCACGTCCCAAAACAATTTTTTTGGAAAACTTCAACTGGGCTAGAGACGGGGCAACAATATATAAGATTGCCCTAAATCGACTGTCTCCGAATGCGGTCGCAGCAAAGAGTGAACATTATTTATACCAAACGACTTGGGAATCCACCTTTTCAAAATGACATGACGCCTGCTTTCTTTAGGGGTGAAGCTCCTTAAGCCGTGGGTCGTGCGTCCGCGACGTTTAGTAGTAGTAGTAGTAGTAGTAGTAGTAGTAGTAGTAGTAGTAGTAGTAGTAGTCGTAGTAGTAGTAGTAGTAGTAGTAGTAGTAGTAGTAGTAGGTAGCCATCTCCACGGCCGTACTAAAGGAGCAACGCGCCGTTGCTACGACCGTCTCATTCAGCGTTTTTCCGAAAAGAAGGGAAATTTCGTCGACGCCTTAACACACCTCGCGGCGATAACCTTAGCCCCGACTATAGCTCAGACATAGCTGATAGAGTTCATCAATGCTCCACACGGAGAGAGATGACGCGTGTCGCGTTTCCCTCCAGTTTGGGTGCGGTATGATTTTCATGTTTTCGCTTTAACTCTTGACCAACCATAGTGCAAGTCCGGAGTGCAACCAGCGACGCTTCTGCTTTCGCAATGCTTTCTATATGATTACGCTCCACTCGTGCGAATGAAACAGCCTGAACAAATCGTGGACGCCATGCCCAGTCCCTACAGAAATAGCAGCGGACAGCACGAGAATTGTGTACGCAAATCAGTAGATCCTGCTGTTTTTGGCCTACATACACATGGGCTCTACTGCAAGGTGTTTGAAGATTCCATAAACCACGGGACGGGAGCGCAGTATGCTGCCTCTAAATCACATGTGCAGAAAAGAGATTATTCCATCGTGATACAAAACGAACAAGAAGATACAGTGTCGAAACCAATGATGGAAGCCTTAGACAACATTTGATCTCTAGATTGACCCTCGAATTTACAAGAAAAATCCTTACAATATTGTAATGAGATAAATAAGGCTAATTGGGTCTCAATAAGTATTGAAATTCTGTCTTCTGTGGCTGAGTTGGTCTGAATGTTTTTAAATGTAAGGACAACCGTATTAAGAACCTTTAAAGTCTTTGTTCTACATATTTTGTGGAGTTAAATTCATATAAAATGCTTGCATATGGCACCAGTAGTTGTCACAGACAGATTTTTATCTAAACTTCATTTTTTCCAAGCATTCAAGGCGTAGATGTAACCATTCGGGTCAACTGCAGATCTGTAGCATCCTTTTGTACCTGCAACTTCTGAGGTGGCGGTCCATTCTTAACTTTCCGCACTTACACTATTGCATTATTTCCAGTAGATATACGTGGGCCCTCTTTTATAGTTTGATAGCTACGTCTTTACTCGGTATTTTCAATCAGCTCTCCGTTTGGCCAATTATTTTCGTCACGTTTGCATTCTCCAATATGAAGGACAACGGAAAGACTGAAAACACCCGAAAAAGTCTTCTCTCTTTTCTTCTATAGCCGTTTTCGCAATACTTAACCTGTAACACCTTATCCAATCTTAGTTTCGCTCTGTTCATCTCTAAGCCTCTTGGTCAAGTTATTTCACATGGAGATATTGCTCGGTGAAGGCATGCAGTGCGCGTTGACACGTGTTCACGTGTACTACATGACAAAATTTATCTTGGCTTGACAGAGCGGCAGTCACTCAAGGCGCTCATGAAATGTGCATGCATGCTTAATTCTTACAACAGAATTTCATTCCCCCATTATTCAGCATATAATAATCTTGCCTTACAAAGCTACTATCCCCTTAAATCGGGCCAGCAGAACACCATGATTGTCTTAAATAGAGAAAACATAAAATAGTCGTTTTTAAAAGCCTTTTCAGCCCTATAATAGGTTATGCTTTTATCAGGCCACGTACAGTTACGTAGTAGAGCTTTACAAAAATTCTCATATTCAACAAAAAGACGCCAAATCTTTGGAACAGGCAGAAAATCTCTCAACATAGGGATAAATCTCTAGGGTTGGCATCACTGCTCCAAACAATAATGACATTATAATGAACACACACAGACGACTGTGGTTAGAAAAATTTATTCTCACGAACAGGAGACATCAATAACATTCCAACAGAACATCGTGGTGAAACAAAACATCTACATACAGAGCAAAATTTGTCACAAAGAGATATGTCGAAATATGTACAATGCAGAGTAAACAAAAACACACAGATGTGGCCTAAATATGTATAAGTTAAGTATTTACTTGTTATTTACGTGCCATATTCCTGCCGGTACTTAAAAAAAAACAATCTACCAAAACCAGACAGGCTGAAAGACAAGTAGCACGTGTCTCTCACAGATGAATACAAAAGGGCAGGACTAGTGGCGAAGGAATTGTTCCTCGCCGAGAAAGAACAGACCAGAGAGCAGCTCTGTGTACAGTCACTCCAACATCGGGAAGACTGTGCGACGGCGACGCCTTTCTGCAACCTCAACGCAGTGATTCCGCCAAAGACAATAAGCAACAGCAACAATGAGAAGACAAGCGAAGCCACCTCGAGAACAACTGCCAGAAGAAACGAAGCGATTTAGTCCACGGCCACGAAGTCCAGCATGCACTACCCTCCTGGAAACACGAGCAACGACGTATTGCCTCAAAACATGCTCGGTTGTTTCTCGTAGGGAGAAGCTTGGGCATGTGGCTGGTTGGACTATTCTTCACTTTTCGAAGCGGTCAAGGATAAAAAGAACGCGCCACCCCGGCCACCGCATGAAATGTCGGAGGTGGTCAGGCAGAAATGAATGCCACCAGCGCGCTCCAAGACACACGACTAGAGCGGGTACGTTATAGGGGGAACTAACGGGAGCAACAAAAAGGCTGTTGTGTCAACGATAAGATCGTCCAACACATCTACCCCTGGACAGTTCAATTGGATATGGCTAAAAACGCGGCAGCTGTGGCATAAAACGAGGGAAGTGTCACCGATTGTAGGCCTTGATGCAAATTAGGCATTAAATACCGAAAGTGAGTGCCTAGAAAATAATTTGTGAGAGTTCTCGTGAGAGATTTGTACGAGGCACAAAAGGAAACGCAGGGCCAGTAAAGGGCAGCGTAAGGACACCGAAGTATCGCCCGGCAGTTCGTCTCAGCCGACGCCATTGTGCGTAAACTGGTCTGCCAGAATGCTTTCAACGTCATCGGCGCCCGGTTAGAAGCACCACGCACGACGCTGTCCTGTATGTGTTCCAGGCAGTTCGCTGTGGTCGGGTTACGAGGAACTCGACAGAACCATCGCAAATAACCCTTTTGTTGAACGGAGTCGAACAGACTGAGACGGCGTCACTGTTGCAATTCTCTTGAAGTCAACCTCTCCAGACAGTCATTGTTGCCTACGAGAGGTCGTGACAAAGAACGAACAGTTCAGAAGCGTGGGAAGGCGTCGCAGTCGCAGTTCTCAGGGATCGAGCCTTGGCCTGCCGAGTTCGAGAAACTTCTGGAACCCTGTGGCTGAACGCAGCCATGGACCGCAGCTGACGTTCGCGTCAGCGGTCTTCTCCACCCCAGAGGAGCTCGAGTTTACCTCTACGCTAGACTCTACACCCTCGCTCTGTGAAGTCTTCAATGCGTGGGCCGGATGCATCATTGGGCGGTGCGCTCGTGTTACACATTTGGCATTTGCACCCGTGTTTCTCGTCAGCCGAGTGGTCCAATATCAGCACCATTACTGGTGGGTGGATCCCTAAGACTTATCGTCACCTGATTCGGGGCAACAGTGATCACCGCCTTCTCCAGACTAACGTGTACAGGAAACGATGGGCTATAAAAGCCAAATACATTTTGTAAGTAATGGCTGAATCTGAGCTGAACCTCTGTACAGCATTTCTCTCTTCCATGATGCAAACAAACCTTCGTTCTACCTCTAAGAACGCGTCCCCTCACTGGTGAAGCTCGGCCATGCAGATGACGGCGGGGAGCCAGCTACCGTAAAGAAAACCTGCCATAGCCATCATCGACCTCGAACCCTTATCAACGGTATGCAAAGCCCCCTCGGGAACGCTGCTGTCCTAACGCCGCAGGAGAGACCAAATCTCTCTGGATTTCGTGCCGACCGGTTGTGCCCCCGCTATCTCTGATGACAGCGCAGCTCTGGCCGACTGGGCTCACCCTACGCCATCTCCTGATGCCAACAAGAGCTTTCGCCGAGTGGTGCCCCGTCCTTGGACTCCTGCGACCATGTCCATCTTTCCTCTGTCCTCTTCCGTCGTTTTCTGTCGTTCGCTGTCCCCGCGCCTCGTTCTCCTCTTCCCCCCCCTCTCTCTATCTTTTTACCTTTTAATCCTATCCTCTTGATCACTCCTTCACCCCCACCCCTCGTGAGCTACTGTGGAAGTGTCCTCCCCCTGAGAGACAGTTACGGGGCTCACTCTTCTCTTCTTTTCTTGTAAAATCACTCACTCACTAAATCAGTGCCACCGGGCAAAAAAAAAAAACTTGCAAAACGGCCGTGAGCACATCATGAGCAGGCATGTAGTCATGTTCTTACATGACACGCATGTCATATTATCATGTTTGAACCAGTCACATACCTTCGTCATATGTGTGAAGCTAGCGAAATGGCCGCGAGCGCTTCATGAGCGTGGTATGTTGTCATGTTCTTACATCACACGCATGTCATGACTATCATGTTTGGACGTGTCATTTATTTTTGTCTTCCGTTCGCGCCACGTAATACCAATTTTGGAATATGTCAAGCTATCGAAACGGCCGCAAGCGTGTTATGAGTGTGGCATGTAGTCATGTTCTTACATGACACGCATGCCACGATTATCATGTTTGCACTATATATTCATATGTCTTCATCTTCCTTACAGGTCACGTAATATCGAATTTCGTATATGTGAAGCTAATGAAACGACCACGAGCGCATCATGAGCATGACATGTAGTCAGTTTGTTACATGACACACATTTCATGATTATCATGTTTGCACCAGTCACATACCTTCGTCATCCATTCACGTACTGTAATACGAAATTCGGTATATGTGACGCTAGCGAAACGGCCGCGAGCGCATCATGAGCGGGACATGTAGTCATGTTACATGACACACATGTCATGATTTTCATGTTAGGGTCTGTCGCTTCTGTTCGCTATGCAATCATGCCATACCATGCCAGTTTTGCAACATGCCATGTGAACGAAATCACCGCAAGAGCTGCAGAACCATGAAATGTAAATCATGACATTTATGACATACATATAATGATTTCCATGTTATTACTAGTCAAATTAGTTTTTCATACAGTCATGTTATGCCATACCAAGTTTGGTATCGGTACATACATCGAAACGGCCAGGAGAGCTATAAGTCGTAGGCGGCTTGATAGATAGATAGATAGATAGATAGATAGATAGATAGATAGATAGATAGATAGATAGATAGATAGATAGATAGATAGATAGATAGATAGATAGATAGATAGATAGATAGATAGATGCACTCAAAGGCACCGCAGTTCGCTAAGAAATGCTTCGCATTTAAAAATTGATTCGTAATATCGCATTTTCTTCAATTTCATCACACAAATTCAGCTCTCTATTGGCCACGGCTGTTGGCTTTTAATGCCGAATGCCGGTGTCACTCAGGCGCTTTCGATCGTGATCAGAACCGATCCGGATCAGTTTTCCTGACCACAATAAACAATCGTCGATGCTACCGGTCCAGATTATACTTTGGATTACTCTAGATTGATTTCAGTGCAGACATCACTTAAATGCCCTCATTGCTATCGTCTCGTCCCGATCAAGTGGAATGGCGATTACAAGTGACCATGCAGTATCACCTGAATGGGCATTGGCCCTGATCCCGAATAAAATTACCCGTGAGACACCGGTATCAGTTCCTAAATTTCCGGAGCCCTTCACTACGGCGTCTCTCATAATCATATAGTGGTTTTGGGACGTTAAACCCCACATATCAATCAATCAATCAACACCGGTATCAGTTCCACACCGACTTCCAATAACTCACTTTTTTTAGAGATAATGTCAGTCACTACGCGGTAAGCACCGGTACTTTAAATAAAGGTGGGTACAAAAAAAAGTGGAACTCACCTAGACTTACTCATGAAATATACCTTGCGCTTTGGACTTACTCGGACATAGACGCACAAAATTTTCGTGAGCCGGACTCACTCAGACTCAGGTCCGTGCTCACAAATCAGCTTTATGCTTTTATTGTGCTTGATGACGAAGTACGACAGTATTTATAACCCAATCTTGCTGTTATCTTTTACTCCGTTGCTATTTTTGCACGTAGACAGTACGAAAGCCTGAGAAAAACGTGAGGCAAGGCTGACTTGACTTACCTCAGGTAAGGCCTTACCTCACGTTTTTTCTCAAGTTTTTGTACTGTCTACATGCGTTATGAGAGCACGAAAATTGTAACGGGGTAAAAGATAACAGCCAGATTGGTTCATGTATACTGGCCTACTTCGTTGATCAAGCACAATGAAGGTGTAAAACCGATAAGCAATACTCGAGGTAAGGGTGAGGTTGGTTTGCGAATACGGGCGTTAAGGCTCACCGCTTGATCCGAGTCTGAGTGAGTCAACTTACGCGTGAGTTTGCCGACCACCGTACTTGACAGCTGCGCACTAATTCATTGTTAAACCTTCTAACTTTGAATAGGATGACACTGTGTGCTTACTAATCTGCCAATTAACTCCTCTCTCTAAGTGATTATGTAAGTGAAAGGAAGACAAAAGTGCCACCCGTAACTGTCTATCACTTGGATGACACCTCAACAGGTCGGCACAAGGAGAGGGGGAGTGGGAATAAAAGTGGATAGGAAGGGAAAAGCAAAAGAAGTAGAAGAAGAAAAAAAAAGGGTGGCATTCGATTTGTCTTCATGAGCGCGCCTCGAAACGCTCCCAACAGACTGGGAGAAGTAGATCTGCCGAGTTCTGCCAGGATTAATTATTTGCTTACAGGTATTAGTAATCCCTACCGTTGCCATAAAGCACACTTTGACAAAAAAAAAAGGTATTTGCGCCAATAAACTAGACATGTTGTCAGTTATATACTGCTCAAGCAGGTTTAGAAAGAATTGCTTGTCACAACTCCACTCTCCAGAGCTCCCCTGCTTGGTAATTTCAATATGCAAATATAAAAACAAATGAATAAATATATCAAAGTGAATAACGCTAATATCTAAATAAATAGGCGGATTTACATCCAACGGCCAACTACCACGAAGATCATCGAAATTCGATCTGCCGCGGTGAAGTGGTTGCGATGCTCTGTTGCTGACGCCAGGGTCGTGGTTTCGAATCTGACCGCGGCGGTCACGTTTCAGCGGAGGCGGAACGCTTGAGTCCCGTGCACTGTGCGACATCAGCGCACGTTTAAGTACACCAGATGATCGATATTTCCGGAGCCCTATACTACAGAGTTCCTTGTAATCGTGTCGTATATTTTTGGTATGCAAAACGCTATTCTTCTAAGTTTTAGCGAACAGCGGAGTTTGGTAAGCGAGGAAACATTTCTTTGAGGGTTTCAGAGTTATATAAGTTGAGCGTTGTACACTTGTCGCAGGCAGGCGGCAGCAAATAACTCAGCTTTTCGCAATGACGAGGATGTGGTGGTAGTAAATATGAGGAAGGAGAAGCGAAGGCTGGTTAATGTATGGACTATTTTGCGGATGCACTTTAATGCCGCCATACTGGGCCGTTAACCTTGATGTCTTGCATCTTTAACTAAACGAACGGTGCCAGGGTTGACGCATATTCACGGAAACGATTGGGTTGGTGCATACGACGTTTTCATGGCCTCATTGATTGACCTTGCGATATACAAAAACACGAAAACATCGGCTTAACTGCCAAAGATGACGGAGCCCAGATGTCTAAAGAAAATAGTCTCTAAGCATACCGGTCCTCTGAGTTCCTTGAAGTTCTCGTCGTGCATCTTCATGTTCTCCTCCTTGGTCTCCTTGGTGACCTGATGCGACTCGGTCTTCTCGCACACCACCCTCTCGGAACCCGGTACCGGGATGTAGCCATCGGGGACGTCCTCGTCACCCGTCTTCTTGTGCTGCGTAAACGACGCCGACGACAAAACTTTGAACGAGAGGTTGAGACAATCTATCTATCTATCTATCTATCTATCTATCTATCTATCTATCTATCTATCTATCTATCTATCTATCTATCTATCTATCTATCTATCTATCTATCTATCTATCTGTCTGTCTGTCTGTCTGTCTGTCTGTCTGTCTGTCTGTCTGTCTGTCTGTCTGTCTGTCTGTCTGTCTGTCTGTCTGTCTGTCTGTCTGTCTGTCTGTCTGTCTGTCTGTCTGTCTGTCTGTCTGTCTGTCTGTCTGTCTGTCTGTCTGTCTGTCTGTCTGTCTGTCTGTCTGTCTGTCTGTCTGTCTGTCTGTCTGTCTGTCTGTCTGTCTGTCTGTCTGTCTGTCTGTCTGTCTGTCTGTCTGTCTGTCTGTCTGTCTGTCTGTCTGTCTGTCTGTCTGTCTGTCTGTCTGTCTGTCTGTCTGTCTGTCTGTCTGTCTGTCTGTCTGTCTGTCTGTCTGTCTGTCTGTCTGTCTGTCTGTCTGTCTGTCTGTCTGTCTGTCTGTCTGTCTGTCTGTCTGTCTGTCTGTCTGTCTGTCTGTCTGTCTGTCTGTCTGTCTGTCTGTCTGTCTGTCTGTCTGTCTGTCTGTCTGTCTGTCTGTCTGTCTGTCTGTCTGTCTGTCTGTCTGTCTGTCTGTCTGTCTGTCCTGTCTGTCTGTCTGTCTGTCTGTCTGTCTGTCCTGTCTGTCTGTCTGTCTGTCTGTCTGTCTGTCTGTCTGTCTGTCTGTCTGTCTGTCTGTCTGTCTGTCTGTCTGTCTGTCTGTCTGTCTGTCTGTCTGTCTGTCTGTCTGTCTGTCTGTCTGTCTGTCTGTCTGTCTGTCTGTCTGTCTGTCTGTCTGTCTGTCTGTCTGTCTGTCTGTCTGTCTGTCTGTCTGTCTGTCTGTCTGTCTGTCTGTCTGTCTGTCTGTCTGTCTGTCTGTCTGTCTGTCTGTCTGTCTGTCTGTCTGTCTGTCTGTCTGTCTGTCTGTCTGTCTGTCTGTCTGTCTGTCTGTCTGTCTGTCTGTCTGTCTGTCTGTCTGTCTGTCTGTCTGTCTGTCTGTCTGTCTGTCTGTCTGTCTGTGTAGCCACCAATGTGTGGGTACTCTCGAGATCACCACATATATATAGTTTCCTAAAATTAACTAGAGGGGACACTGGCGTTGCGATCGTTCAGCTACCATGGGAATTATGGGTACATAAATTTGCCTTGTCTTCGTGCTTATGGGTGGTGAACGCACTTGTGGCTTTGTTTATTGTGCTTTGGTCATGGTTTTGATCTTGTTTCGAAGAAAAGAACAAACTGTTTTTCACTTCGTCACCCGATTAGAATTGGTAAGCCTAAAAGAATAAGGTGGTGGAGCGGAAGCACTGAACGTTTGCCGATTTTCGTTAAGCGAGAAAACAGTTTCAACCCACGTGAAGTCAGACTGAACGTAAAGTACGAAGACTATAGGCAAATCCATTTCATACCCTTAATTTCCATGCTCGATGAAGCGCTATGCGTCGCAGCTCCCATGAACACTAGCGCCAGAGTTCCCTCTAGTGTATATTTAGGCAACTCTATGGTGATCGTCTCCTTAACAATAACAGGTATGTATAGGTGGGGGGGGGGGTTCTGACACCCCCTGTAAAGTTTCTTGTGCTGCGTGGTGCACGTATCTCGCCCAAAAGCCGAGTTTCAGGTTACAACCACCGGGTGGTAGCTGGCGCTGTATTCATGAGCGGTAATCACCATCATCATCATCATGGTTGTTAGAGTGGTAGCGCCGGCGGTAACCCCTGGCGGAAGGCAAACCTTGGTGGCGGGCGAGAGTTGAGCGAGCCTCCTCTGCGCGTTGAATTGCCGCGAACGGTTGCTTTTAGCGTGGGTCCCCAGCGCGTGGCGCCGCGGCTTGCGCGTCGGGGGCCCTCGTGGTAAGTCAAGAGTTAGCGACGCCGCCTTGAGTGTGTTATTGTGTTGGTCAAGTTTTGGAGTGTATGGTAATATTGTGTAAGGATATTTTAGCGTGTTGGTCATGATTTATGTTATAATGGTTCGGCGGTCAATATCGCTGTTCTAAATTAGTTAAATAAATGTATGTTTGTTGTTGTTTGGTTTGTACCGACCGTGTCTACTGTGTCCTTTCATGAAACTCCAAGAGCGTGGCACTCGCCATTTCGAGACACTACAAAGTGCACCGACTCACCTACGCAAATACTGACACAGATTGGCCTTCACACGCAAGCTATAGTCGTGCAATGCTATCCCGACTCAAATTCCTACATCATACTACAGAACAAACTTAAAATAGATTTGAACACATAGATTTCCTTCAACACTTTTAGAAAAACTCGTCAGAATCATAATTTTACATTTCAAGAATACTTATGCGCCAATATTACTTTAGTTTTTTGTTTTTTTTCCGCGGGCAGTGCGAGAGTGAAATGGTTTACCCGATACGATGGTATTGCAGTGCACTGCCAACAAATTTGTCGAGCTTTGTGGCCTCACCATTCTGTCAACTACAAGATAGCGACGCTTTGAGGACTGTACTGTTCTTTGTCTGTCCTCTTTCCGAGTATACTGATCTTTGTGACCCGAAGTGGTGAGAGCAGCCCCGTCGTGGTGGTCTAGTGGCTAAGGTACTCGACTGCTGACCCGCAGGTCACGGGTTCGAATCCCGGCTGCGGCGGCTGCATTTCCGATGGTGGCGGAAATGTTGTAGGCCCGTGTGCTCAGATTTGGGTGCACGTTAAAGAACCCCAGGTGGTCGAAATTTCCGGAGCCCTCCACTACGGCGTCTCTCATAATCATATAGTGGTTTTGAAACGTTAAACCCCACATATCAATCATCAAGTGGTGAGAGTCATTCCAATTTTGTATCTTGGCGCGCTTGCCTTTCCCTACTCTTGTTATTTTTTCTTCAGTTTCTGCACGTGTGACTGAAATATGTGCACTCCTAATTAACGAAGGTCCATTGTCGAAGTCTGTATCATAATTTTTTTTACAATTGTATTATTGTGTATTATGCTATCTTTACACTAGTTATATTGTGTGAATACATAATATTGGCAGACACATCTACCCACTTCTGGTGAAATCCCTGACGGGATTAACAGTATTATGAAATGAATGAATGAATGAATGAATGAATAAGATAAATAAATAAATATATAAACGGTGAAACGAAATCAGTAAGGTAGGGTAAGATTGTATGACGAATATGGCTCGCTGGTTAAGACATGAATGATGAATAATGTGACAATCCCGTCGCGTACGCAGGCAAACTCTTTCCACCAGACACGTGTGGCACATACCCGTATACGACGGGAGGGTATGTTCCAAAGGTATGCGGGTATATGTGCCACAAGTGATAGATGGTTTATGTCTACCAAGGAACGGTGTGAGCACACATTGGTAATTTTAACGCGAGAGCGCTAAGAAAAAAAAAAGCTGGCATCGGCAGCGATTACTAGATGAATGCAAAAAATAAATATCAGTGCCCCATCAGGAATCGAAACCAGGCATTTTGCGTGGCAATCAGGTATATATACTTCCACATAGCCACGCCAGCTCTCGATGCTGCTTAGGAAAGAGATTCAGGCGTAATGCTGGTGGAACGTCAATAGCCGCTGCCATGCCAACTAGCAAATTATATAGCCATTACATAAACCATTACATATATGCTCCGCTGATACAGCCATCACCTCAGGTTATAATGTCAATTGTAATTAAGCACCATCCGCTGAAGTTGATTTATGTAGCAATGTCCAGGGCTACACCTCTGCTTACGGTTTCTGATGTCGAGAGGCGCAAAGAGAGTATAAATAAAAGACAGGTATTGACAGAATCACTCGCACACTTGGGTCAACACACGAGGTCTAGCTCTGTTGTCATATTAAACATACAAATCAAGTAAATGTGAAAGTAGAGACATGTATGTCACCTGGGTGTCCTCCGACTCCTCGACCTTGTTGTCTTCGGTGGTTCTGGTGGTGATCTGGGGACCCGTGTCGGCGATCACCTTGCCGTCTTCCAGGACGAGCTGCCGCTGTACCCTCGTCTCGGTCTGCGCAATCCAGCGATACAAAGGGTGTGAATGAAAAACAAAACAAAAACAAATTACAATCTATCTGCTCTTCCGAAGAGGATAGATTTATTATTATTATTATTAATATTATTATTATTATTATTATTATTATTATTATTATTATTATTATTATTATTATTATTATTATTATTATTATTATTATTATTATTATTATTATTATTATTATTATTATTATTATATTGAGCAGGCTTGGTGATTTTGTCAAGCACCTGATGGCTACTCCTTTCATGAGTGTGAAAAGCTCAGCAACGAAAAAAAAATTGTTGCTGCACTATAGGCAGACGACAAATATAGCTGCGAGTTTTCTCTGCTTAGTACAAAGTCACCGGGTTCGATTCAGACTCCCATGATAAATCAAGGCCAGTATGCAGCAGACGCTCGTGTACCAAGCGTGTGTGCAACGTAAACAATTCTTCTTATTGTATGAGAACGTGGAAGCCCTACTAAGTACACAAAGCACGAAAGATATAAGACTGATGAAGCAGGACAACTATCCAGCGGGGCGCAACGCCTGTCTGCATACACTCTGGGAAAGAATGGAATGAAAACAAAATGTGCAAATACGAAGAATAAAAGTAAGGAGGAAAAGATCGGCAACACGACATGAACACATAGAATAATAAAAAGGATAAAACGAAAAAAAAATAAATACTGCAAAGGAATAGGGTGTCACTTTCGTGAATTTCATGAATGAAAGTGCCCAGGACATGATATGACTCTTGCAAGGCTCTTGAACACCGTGTATTTGAGAGCTTCACATAAATTACTAAAGGTGCGTTTTTACTAAAGGAGCACAGAACGGTCAATCTGAAAAACAGCGTTTTCCTGAATGGTCATGCTTCTTGAGGCAACCAGGTAAACAAAATAATTAAAATATTAACACTTAACGGCGTACCTTGTAATAAACTTGAGGTTCTATCACGTGCGGCGTTAGGATCTGATTATACATTAATGTTTTTCAACCTATTTTGGGTGACTTTGCGTCCTCTACACTCTAAAAACTGTGGAGGGTATGGCAGGAGTAAAAAGGCCAAGTTACTCTTCAAAGTGTTCTTTTACTCTCGGAAAAAATCAGATATAGTGTAATTCATTTTCGTTGTGTGCGAAACGGAAGAGTGAAACAGCTTTCTACTCTTCAGCTCTTTGAGAGAGTGAAATGCCCATATACTCTTCAGGCATGAGAGAGTATACCGTGATTATACTCCTGCGCTTGATTACCTTTAGATGCGTTGGCACAACGCGAGTGATTAGCAATACCAAATAACCACACATATATGCAGTATAACGTACTGCATTTGTTCGTTGAGGCGTTAGAGACGATTAACAACAAGAAAAAAATAAAAAAAACAGCATTTCCAGCACACGCCCATGAATTTCAGCGCACTGCAGAAGGCGCTTGCAACACTTATTATTTCCCGTTTATAGCTTTGTATCTGGTAGTGAAATAAGCGAATACCATCTCATTCAATCGGTCACGATCGAAACTCAACGCAAACGGCTATAACATTATCCTTATATTAATAGTCATATTTTTCGCTACGAGCGCCAGACACGGGTGATGTTGCCGTAAGCCTGACGTACGGTATGGCTACAGTGAATTATTATAGATTTCTACGTAGAAGGTGAACAACAATGACCGAAAATATGTCCAAGGAGAAGAAAAATTGATTGTTTAGTGTACACTTCAGAAGCGCGGTGCTTCGTACGCAGAAATAACTAACCACTTAGCGAGTCAGTGCAAATGACTCTCATATAATTGATTGCGCTAATATTCCTTTTTCTGCTGTAAAAAAATGGGCTGGATAGAAGTACTAATCTCACGATGCACCAAACAAACACAGTAAACACGTTAGCTACAGTCCGTCTGGTATCGATAAGCGCGGAGACACTCAAATCTATGCGTCTAAACAAGAAAATGCAGACATGTCACCAACATTGGTTAAGACATAAAGAAATAAAGACTGATTAGCCACCTGTCAGTGTGGTGTAATAGCGTGGTGAGCTATCAAACTGTAGCGCGTCTACAGGTCGATGGTACGAGTTCCACTTGGTTGTGTATTTATCCTTAGAATCCGTGTGGGTGGATATCCGTCCAAAACAATTGAAAGCGCAATTTCGGCTCAAGTTCTGCTTTTTTTTTGAGAGGTGTACTGTTACTCTCTTTGGTGGGGTCATGCTACTTTGCTTCGCGCAGCGTTATGTTACCCTGTTGAGGGAGAGTGCTGTGGCCCGTTCGGGGGAATCACTCTACTGTGCCTCAACAAGAGGTGATTAACTCCGGAAAAGAGAGTGAAATATGGGACAAGAAAGTACTCTCCCCCAAAAAATGCCCAGAACTCTCTTAGTTTTTAGAGTAGCTGAAGAAAGTCAGAACAGTAAAACGCTGATGAAGTTGAAAAAGGAACTCAAAGGGAGCCTGAAACGAAACGGTTTCGCCGACCTTGAACGAAATCGTTTGAACCAGTAAAGCAAGTCCCAAGTAGTTATCGGCATGAACTGCGTAATTTATTTTACTATACCTTAAAGATGTGAAAATATTTTAACCGTACAGCGTCTCCGATGAACGCGTCTTCAAGTTATCGCGTCCTTTAAGCGCAGCGCTGTTCCACGCTGCGTAGCATCGGCGATCAATTTGATTGGATATGTCTGTGTATACGTCATCAAACCCCTTGTGGAAAGCGAGCGTCGTCTGCCCTTGTTCTGCTTCCGTCTATGTGTTAAAGGGACGCTGTTACTTTCCAGGGACACATGTTACTCTCCAACGCGGCCTCGTCAAGCGCGAGGCCTGCGGGACGGCTTTATGCTCTCTCGTGGTAGAGTACCTCGTATACTCTTAATTGTTAACAACCGTTTCTCAATGTGTTACTTGTAAATCGGCTGAGTGCGTATAGTGTCCTAAAGCGTTCATAATTTATTCTGAACACATTCTCGACGGGGAAGAACAGAGGTTGCGAAACAACCACATGCCGGCCCCGCACACTGACCAGAGGGAGCAGCGATCCTCCCCCTGCCCCGTCCCGAGTTGTAAAGGTCTCGCGGAAAAAAGACGCGCGCACGCGCACCGCGTGTAGCTCTGCGGCGCTGAGCCGTGCTAAAATGAGCCTTTTTCTTTCCTGAACCTCTCTTTATCTCGTGAACCTTAGCCACGATCCGCCCACTCGTGTGGTACAGTGTACTAGTGCACTGTAAGTGTAGGGAGGGAGACGCACCCGTCGCGTTGCATTTTCATGGACACCGTCTCAGTGTTGCTGTTTTCATGCCGCTAAGCTTTGCCTTCTGGCACTGCAGACAGATTGTGAAGACGTGGATGTATCCGTCAGCATTGATTTGTTACGCATAATTTATGCTCTGTACATTCTGTAAACTTTTTTTCTGGACCGTCCCGGCTCAGTCTACTGTTCTGACACAGTGGTACGCATGTACTACCGTATATGGTTAATATTTTTTTTTTCTAAACATGTGTGCATACAGCTAAAGCTGGCTTCACATGTTCTAGATTTTTTCAGAATTTTAGGCAGCACAATAAATTCAATATTCCCTTTCGCACAACGAAAAGTTAAGTGTGGCACCTTCTGCGGAAAGCATCGTTTCTATCTGTTCGGTTGGGTACGGAACCATGAACAATCTGATTTTCCGTAAAGCTGGGTTCGCAGCTTGTTGTGGTTGTCGTAATGCTTCTTCTGAACAGCACGGACGCATATTTGAGCACAAATAACAGCACTTGGCAACTGATATGTGTTTATCTGTTCAAACTTAGTCTGTTTTGTCTATCATCCATCACTTGTGATAGCGTCTGAGTGTCGTATGTTTGATAATACATGTCTGTAACGTGGAGTTAAAGCAAGCCTTTGTTGACCGCTGTAATTGTACTCGCCTGAAATGTCGTCACCAGTATGCAATGAACTTCCTTTTGTGCATCGACGCAGATTTGAGAGTATATAAAGACAGCGTACTGTCGCAGTAGCATAAGCACAGTGCCCCGTGTCGTAAAGCATTCGTTCTGAACACTATTCACCATCGGCATCGTTTCTTCTGAATTGAGCAATTTCTTCAAAATTCAAACAGAGCTTACTCGGCAATCATCGTCACCGCAATACAAAGTCGTCATCGCCATGCTCTGTTTGCGCTTGCGGTGCCACTGCACTCAAAACTATATGTGCTTTCTGTCGGAGGAATCATACTTTCTTTATAAAGAAGAGTTTATATGCCGTTTACGGTCGTCGGGTGGTTGATGTATGTACGTACATGTGCTGGTGGTCTTCCAAATGACCTGCTTCCAGTAGTAAGGTCGTCAAACAGTGGTTGACGAATGCGGATAATACGTGGGCACTTATGATTTCTTTGTGTACACCGAACGGTGAAAGTTTGCGGGACGTTCGCTACAAAAGCAAAGTGAACTTATACTCTCTTAGTAAATAATGATTTTAATATAGCTGGGGACTCTATGAGTTACCATGCAAACTGTTGACTGGGACATCTATTGTGAGTTTACGTTCCCTTACAAAGCGAGAGTATAGCTTTCTCAAACATTTGGCAGTTCGCAAAGTTAAGCTGTTGGGAGAACATAAGCCGTATGCGTGCATTTTCTTGCATATAAGAATTCCATTATGTTTTCAGCTCGCTCACAGGCGCAACGTTCTCGCCAAACGCGGCTTTGCGGAAAACATCGCACCGTGAAAGCAGATATTGCAAGGAGTCGCCACGCATCTTCCACAGCCTTGCATGCTATGCATGGGCGCTGCGGTGCTCCAGTGGTTACTGCACTCGGCTACTCAACCGAAGGACGTGGGTTCGATTCCGGGTGCGGCGGCCGTATTTCGATAGAGTTGAAATGCTACGGGCCCGAGCACCATGTGATGTCGAAGCAGGTTAATGAAGGTTGCCGAAGCTATCCGGAGCATTACACGGTGAATTTCATAGCCTGAGTCGCTTTGGAACGTTGAACCTTCCAAACCATCCAAAAACACTGTGTCAAACCCAGTTGCAAACTCTACTGAATGTTAAAACAAAAGTCTGACCTCGTAAACTTTTAGCACGAACTGTCAGAAGTTTGTAAATCAGAGAGAAACGCCCCACGAAGTAGGCAACACCATATGTCTGAGACATAAACAGCGATATCACACTTGATTCACTGATGTCGTTCATCTGTCTTGGTTATGCGATATGTGCACAGTTTGTCGAGATTTCACTTCAGTCTTGTAAATAAAAAAAAAACAAAACGCTATGTAAGATGATTTTCTCTGTTGTCGTGCATTAGGTATTAGCGCACGGTGTACAGTTTGCTAATTTCTGCTTCTCTTTATCCTATTCAAAACGGTTTCTTTTGTTTTCCTGTCTTCAATCGCAGCGTAAAAGTTTTGTTTGAATAATACACACGAATACTCAAGGACGCCGTCCAAAACACCAATAAAATGCCCGACGAAGCGTTAGCTACCCACGGGTGCCCGCATTACAACGCTCAGTCAAGGAAACAACAATAAAAAGAAAACTTGAGCGTGAAGGCTAAGAAACTTCCCCCATTAAAAATGCTTTAGCCTACAAAGATACGTGGTATACGTATGCATGATGTTAGCAGCGGTTAACCCGAAGGTATGGTGCTCGAATGTTGACGCGAAGTACGATGGAGGTGAAATAGTAGAGGTCCGTGCACTTTAAGATATCAGAGCACGTTAAAGGACACCTGTTAATCCACTACTGCGGGCCCCATAATGATGTCTCGGTTTTCGGGCGTAAAACTTAGATAATACTATTACTACGATATATTCATGTCATCAAAATAACAAGGTTTCAAATGTACAAACACTGTTAAATATCACTCGTCATCATTATCAATCCCTATTACATGGATGCACCAGAACAGGTGCATATATAAGAGATTCCCACGTCCTCCAGTAAGCTAATTCGACTTCTCGCCTACGAGGAGCCTTGATTTTATCGCTTCATCTAACTTCCCGCCTACCTCGGCTGCGTTTCATATCTCGCTGTGACCATTCGCAATTCTTTAAATGACCACCAGTTGCCTGTCCTAGGCATGGCGTGGCCGACCGAGGTGCATTTTTTTCGCTTGATGTCAACTAGGTTACTTTGCTTAAGTACACTTGATTGGGGCGCAAAATACATTTCGTGAAAATGGAGGAACAGAAGAGAAAAAAGCGAAGCACCGACTAGCCACTGTTTAATGACACTCTGAGAAAAGTACAGAAAAAGAGAAAAAGAAACATATTTTCAGTACATGCGTGAACAGCTACCATCTCTTTCACTTTCTTTTCTTTTGCTCCTCCCCTTTTCACAAAATGTATTTTGCACCACATCAAGTGCGCCTAAGCAAGATAAGCACCAACTAACTCAAAATGAAGTCCAAGATGTACTTGTACAATGTACCAAGATTACCAATTACCTTTGCTGGTTCTGTGACCATATTTGCTGTTTCTCGATATTGTATGGTTAAGCTATTATTTTCCGTTTCATTGCACGCTATGCGGTGGCTTTTATTTTTACAATTTACAATTCTTTATCTCTACATGCATTTTATTTACAAGTTACGCACAAACTGTTTGGCCCCATAGCTATTGATGAGTACGAGGTTCGTTTAAAAACGTATATACGAGAGCCTGTTTTATGACAATACAAGGAATTAAGTTACAGGTGTGGAATTTAAAAGCTCATGACTAGAAAAAATAGACAAAAGAAAAATGTAGATTCGTCATTGTCTACTCAGTGGAATCAAAAGGATCAAACCAAGAATATACTTCACTTTGTATTAAAAACTAGAATAACTAATGAATAGCGTTAAAACAATAATTAACAAAAATATACGTCTTGTTATGCATTATTGGCACTTTCAACAGGTTAGCAAAAACCACAACGAACAAAATAATACACACGTTTGTCCCAGAAGCAGACAATTTGAGCTGTAACTCAATTTCAGGTGGCCATTCAATTTTTATTCTCGAGTTTCCCTGACAAAACCACATTTATTTAACATGACAATCTCGTTTAATAGAAGTTGGCGATCAGATTTACACGTTTATCTTTACTAAATTTAGTGACAAGAAGGCGAAAAAGCCTGGAGCCAGGCATGAGGGCACCATTGTTTTACACTAATCCTAAAAGCTTTCATCAAATGTAAGTAAAATTTTACAGAACTGCAAGTAAATACAAAAATAATTAGTTCATCGTCTCCAAGAAAGCTTATAATAGTCATGGTTATGGAGTACTGGCGCTGTATTGTTCTCTCTTCTGTTTTAACTTGCTTGCTCAGGAGATTAGAGGTTTATGTCACATTGGCTACACCATTTCTACAAGTGCAGCTGCGAAATAAAAGCGGTTACTCAAAATGAAAATGTACAATTGAAGAAAAAAAACGTATAGAATACAGAAACAAGTTAACAAAATCGTATTGTTATGTAGAGTAGCTCTAAAATAAGTTACATAACGGTGACCCCGATTGAAAGGGCTTCAAGCCTGAATGGTTACCCTGGCAAGAACTTCATTATTTTTTCAAATAGCACTCACAGAAGCAGCGTTCTACTTCCGTAATAGTTTGCTATGTCGGCGCAGCTTTGCAGTATTAGCGCCCCTTTGAGCACAGACAACACCTCGCAACTCATACTGGGCACGACTCTATACTTCTGTAGCAGGAGTTACGGGAATGTTCTCATCTCCTTCTCTCACCTGGCGGGTCTTGTGGTTGACGACTTTCTTGGACGTGGTCCATTCCTCTGAAAAGTACGACATGGCGAAATGAGGCGTCTAGTCAAGACAGAGAAGCCGCGGCACCAGCACATCAAAAACACTGCGTGGCGCGACAACAGTGTCCGGGCAGAGAGGCGAGCGGGACCGTCCTGCCATAACGCGCTCTGAAAGCTACGCTTGACCGAATCACACCGCCACCGCCGGCAGCGCCCATTGTGTTGTGCTCGCTACAAGGAGGTGACACACGCGCGGGGGACCTTGCTGTCGCCGACGACGCCAACAAACGCGCGCCCACCGGCTCTCCGCGACGATTCATGAATGTTGCTTTGACTGCAGTGTTTGTATACCGCAGTGCACTCTCGCGTTCACTGCTCCCACAATACAGATATATATGCGTGGTAACTTGCCACAAAGTGTCGGACAGACAAAAAACGCGAAGCAGACAGGCACAACCACCTTGTTGGTTATTGTTTGTTTGTTTGTTTGCTTGCTTGTTTGTCTGTTTGTTTCTTTGTCAGCGCCATGATGCGTGTGCTTACTTGTGTATCTTTGTAGACTTAGCAGGCCTGTTTGTGGTATTCGTTCGCGTGCTTATGTGCGCGTATTTGTGTACTTTTTTGCATATTTTAGTTCGTATTGAAAACTGCGTATATTTGCCTCTAACATAGCTTATTAGCCCATTTGTGTGTGCTTATTAAGAAACAGCAGCAACAGTAGGAGCAAGCGATATCAACAAAGCTTGCGTGTACCTGTCTGCTACATTGCGCCAAATTACCATGCCACATAAGCTATACGCCATCGCATATGCGTAGCCAGCAGGAAACTGAAGAGGGCGCACTCAACGTCCCCTCTCCCAGGGAACTTAAGCTGTTTACGTGTACGTATATGTAATCGCACATACAAACACACACAAGCAAATCTTCGAGTGTGTGCGTCTGGGTGTGTGCATTATGAGTACTTTATTCCCGTGTTACGTATTATCTTTATGCACGATTGTGTATTGCTCTGCAGCCATTTCCCGAAAATGAACATTGTAAGCATAGTTGATAAAAATGTCAAAGTAAAAGCAAGCTAACTGGGTCGCTGTATTCAAGAAAACCTAATAAGGTCATGGTTCTTGAGTTCGTACATTGGAGTGTGTGGCTGTGATGCCTACTACGGGCACGAAATACGTCATTAGAAGCGAGAAAACTTTACGAAATTGTAGCTGTCAGTACCTCTAACGGAAAGTTCGGTCATGTGTAAGAACTTCGTACCTGCTGCACGCCCACGTTTCGTTTTTGAAGTCTTGCGACTGCTTTTCTGTTGCATTCTGCATTTACTCGGAATAACTTTTCTTCAAGCTCTGAGGAGTAGATCCGCTGTTATGTAGGCTACGAGCGATACCGTGGTAAAAGGCTCTGAATTAACTTTCACCTAGCGATGTTTTTAGCGAGTAAACATATATGCATTTATGCACGAGCGTTCTTGCACACTATATCCACCAAACTGCAGCAGCCGGCGCAGCCAGGAATCAAACCGAGCATTTTTATTTCTACTCTGAGGTCCCTTACTCCCACTTAGTATAAGCGGATACGATGGGTACGATACCGGATTCGAATCGCCTCGAGCAGAGACCCTCCTTATCTAAGGAAATGTTTTAGACGGTCCAATCTAATGAGAATTGTACACAAAGCGGTCACATATGTTCGTGAATGAGCTAATGTACGGCGCTAAACTTTTGTAATTTGTTGGCGGACTTTAATTCCGGAAGAATATTGACACTTCGACGTTATTTTCATAAGGTGACATCGTATATTAAATAAAAAAAACGAAATTGAAAAAATAACATTGTCTTTATTCAGTTTAAATAAAGTAGTTGGGTAGTTTGAAAGTTTTTAAGCCAATTCTGGAGCATTTTTTATTAGTTTTTACGTGCTCAACATTGTTTTTTTTTTACAGGAACAAACACGAAAAGCTGGCTTCTTTGCACACACCCAGATTTAATGGTGAAGCACGCTTTAAAGGCATTTGTGTGCTTGTTACGTACGCGCAGACAAGTTCCATACCATCTCACATCACTGCTCTTTGTAACAGCACCTGAGTGGTGATCGTTATTAGAGCACAAGTTTACGTTAGGTTTGTGTGAAATTAAGAAAGCGAGGTCTGACGCCACATGGCTCGCTTTTGATATTTTTTTCGCTTTTACGCTGTTAACGATACGAAAGTTCCAGTGTAATCCAGCTGGCCTCGGCAAAAGCAGAATAGCGTCGTGTGGCTGATAGAGTTCCGTGAAATTATAGGAGACTCTATGGCGTGGCTCTAGACTCGTGAAGCAGGAGTTCTTTTTCGCTGCGTTCGTTCACTCAGCAACAGTAGGCGCCCTTGGAGTATTTATATCCGCCAACGTACCGCGCACCGAATTTCGTTGCCTCACAGCACGGTTAAGCATATTAAGCGAGAATCGAAGCGTGGCACGCGAATGAGAAGGCGATGCGGTCATGGTTTGATATTGTTGTACTCTTAAGGCGAGGCTTAAGCGTCCCCCAAGTTTTTAGACCTGCACTGTGCCAGCTGAAAGTCGCCTGGCCTAGTTACTGAACTACAGCTGAAAGTCACCTTGCCTAGTTACTAAACTAGATACCCTATTTGTCTTCTCTTAATGACGCATTCCTGAGAAGGAATGCGGCACGTTCGCAAATGACGGCGACTGCACTATGTCACATGGAAAAAAAATGGCGCTCAAACGGCAAAAATATCTAAAAAGGGCTCTACTCCTTCTAATACGAGAATTAGTTTATGCAGTCACGGCCACTGAAGTCTCGTTCTGTCAGTCTTTCACGCTAACGCGCTTTACTTTTTTTTTTCGTTCGCACGTTAAGGTCAACGTTAATTGCCGTCTAACCGACGTGACTAACGCTACGCATAATTGGCGAGCATAATGCCTCCACGACCACCTTGACTCCTTCCTCCTGCTCTTTCGCTCCTACAAAGCAATGATTTTGTTCGATTCGTTGGTCTACACGAGATAGAAGGACCTCATTAATCCTAATAGGACACTTAGCCTCAACGACAGAGACAACAGGCCACTTGTCTTATCCCGAGATCCAATCACGCGATAGAACCGGCTAAGTTGGAGCATTATAGAAATCTAATACAACCGCACTCACGCTCTCCAAAGAGAAAGCAACGAAAACGAGATTACTTTAATTCTAGCACGCGTACTACTGAAGTGGTGCCTATAACTGATATTTTGAAGCTAGGCGCAAAGCACCAACGCATCTGCACACAAGACACGAAAATAACCTTGATGTCTCTACGCCACAAACAAAAAGCTTAGGCATGTTTTCTTCATTACGAATCAAACATATCGTCTCTGTGTAAGGCTAAAAAACGACCTCGCGCATTTACAGTACGTCTTGATGTGAGACCACCCGTGTCGTAATCACGGGTCCTTTCGTGTATTGACATAAAGACAATCGCGCCTGCTTTTAACTGAAAAAAGAAAAGAAAGAACATCAAACTTGATGTCTCCACGTGTTGCCCGTTCATAGCACCGGATCTATGTCGTTGATCATAATTACCCGCTCAAACGATCACGACTGTTTCCACACAACAACCTGTGCCCGCTTAATACGCGCTGCGGTGTGTAACGGTAATTAGTTGGCCCGCGGCAGTGAACCCGAACAGCTTCAGTCGATGAGCGTGTGAGGGAGATATGCACGGGGAGACGTGACTAGAATGCCGACGCTTTCGTGCGAGAGATACGCGAGCGTGCATTGCTGCCAACAACTGCGTGTGCTTCGCGCGAAGAAAGTGAGCAGTTGGTAAAACTACATACGCGTGAGATATGAGGAGATCATTGTGTACACGAGAAGCGGCAAAAGGCTAATTTCATTTTGTTTGTTTTTTTACAGCGAAAGCTGTTATGAAATCACTTTTCGGGTCACGCGCAGTTGTTGTCCGCCGCCACCACCACCGCTTGTGTCAGTAACCACATTGTGCGAAAAAAAAAAAAAAAACCTTGCACGAATCACACAGTGGGGCTTGAACCCCACTCCGATGAGTGCCAGTCAAATATTTTACCACTAAGTTACACCGGTGCTTGCAAGTTGTTGTCAAACTTGCCTTAGGCAGGCATGACCAAGCACCAATGGCACAGTGAGTGCTCGAACCCGGTTCCGCCCCTTGCCAGCCCAGTATTCTACGTACCACTGAGCTACACCGGTGCTTGTGACTTGTTGTCAAACTTGCCTTAAGCTGGCTTGGTGTCGGGAAAGCAATCGCGTTAATACGACATATAGAGCGTTTTACAACAGCGAAAAAACAACCAGTCGTTACACAATGCGAATAGCGTAACGAGTGGGCCGTCCAATGCTCCAAACTATCATAAAAGCGTCTTCTTGCTCCCCTATTAACTGTGGCGCACACCTACTTAAACCACAATTCCTCATCGTCGTCAGCCACTGCATGGACAATTGGCAGAAAATTCCTGGCAAGTGTTTAGCGGATACCGCGATTCTCAGATGAATGACAAAAAATAGCATAGCGAATGGCGGCCTACTACCCAAAAGTTTAATAATAATGCCCTTGTGTGTACCAAGCAACTGTGCTTGCCGTACTTACCCAATGAGTGTTTTTAAAAGGCTCTGAAAAGCCGCTCTTTTAGCTTTCGCTGTGGCTGTGCTGCGCCTACCACGCAGGCCTGGCGTTTTTTTTTCTCGTTTATAGGATGTATTGCGACTTGCGCATAAGTTGTATGGTCTGTGATGAGTATGCAATCTATTTAATTGAATTTGCGGTGAGGTATAGGCTAGGCGGTTTAATTATTTCCTGTCGTTATTCGATTCAAACGGTACTGAGCGAGCATTATACATAATTTAAACTTGATTTACCGAGGAAAAGGTTTATGCATGAAAACTGAACAGTAAAAACGAAATTCAAGAACCCCAGAAGGTACTACAATGTGCCAGGACATCGATACTGGAGCCCAATAAGTGTAGGCTTTATTGTTAGTTTTCAATGACTCACAACGTGGTGCGAGTTATGCGCATGGAGCGACAAAACAAATACGCTTTATGTGCACGCGGGGACTGCATTCATTCCTATAAGCACTGGTCGCGCACTCGTACATTGTTGTCGCACAGTTCTCACTCGTGAAGTACTCGTAAAGTACATGTCCGTCACGTAACTGCTGCCTTCTACACCACTCACTCACTCACTCACTCACACTTTAACTGCAGTTTTCAGTCGCTTTCAAACAGTAAAAAGTAATCTTTCGCTATACATCTCCCTGGAGATGTGAAATGATTACGCACAATTCCTCAAGTCAACAATGTGCGGTTTTTCAAGTGAAAAGGTTTAATCGAGTACTTTTGACATTTGTGACTATGCACGCGGAGTGCAATTGTTTACTGGTGCAGACTGTTGTTGTTGTTAGTGGTTCATAAGAAAGAGGAAAAAGGCACCTGATTTCTGTCTGCCTGAGCGGCGACACGGCGCAGTGCCTTATAGGGGTGGGGGGAAGGAGGGATAAAAAGAATAGAAGGAAAATAGAAGGAGAAGAAGACAGCCAACGAGAGAAAAAAGAAGGAGATAGGAAAGTGGGGATCCGGTCGAAGCAGTCCAAGGGCGGGGCACCACAATGCGAGAGCTGCACGGCTTCAGGAGACCGCGGAGGGCGAACCGTCGGCGGGAGCTACGCTGAAGTCGGAGATCGCGAGGGCACAACCGTCCAGCTTGAAATCCTGCGAGCGAATCCCTGCAGACTGGACACTTCATCATT
This sequence comes from Rhipicephalus annulatus, assembly GCA_013436015.1. Classification (NCBI taxonomy): domain Eukaryota; kingdom Metazoa; phylum Arthropoda; class Arachnida; order Ixodida; family Ixodidae; genus Rhipicephalus; species Rhipicephalus annulatus. The sequence goes on along the minus strand of WOVY01011256.1, from coordinate 162,976 downwards.
CACGCGTTCTTTACGCACTCTGCACGCGAGTGAACATTCGTTCGCGCGTGCGAAATGCCATCTGCTCTTCATTCTTCACTGTTGCTTATCTTTTACCGTTACGGACGAGCTCCAAACAATTCCAAAGGAAGAACGGGGAGTGCTCGTTCACTGCACAGATCAGCGCGCAACGGCGACATCTCCGCTGTTCGAAACGCTCCGCGGTACTTGCGCCGTACGAAGACATACGCAGCGGCACATAATGAAAGAAAAACGCAGGAGACCGTGCAACGTCTTGAATGAAAAATGAAGGTTATAACAGCAAACGAGAAAAAAAAATGAGGTTGACTGCTAGGACAAGGTCAAGTTCGCGCGAAAAAGGGAACGATTTACGAGGGATGTAAAAACAAACAAACAAACAAGCAAACAAACAAACAAAGCGATTGTAACCGCATTTGCGAATGCAGTGACCAAGGTGGCGGTTGCGCTATCTGCTATGCTACACAAAGAAATACAATTTAGGTTAGGCACAAAAAAAAAACAGAAAAGAGAACTTGTGAGTGGTGTGATTCATTTTCTTGCCCCCCATATACGATAACCCGCCGCGGCATTTAGCAACTAAGGACGGGTGGCGGCCAGACCGTGCGGTGGAAATTCCAATCACGAACGTTCGGGAAACTAGTTTCGAAAAAAACTTTTAAACGAGCGTGCGCTCCTGCAGAGATGCCTCACCGGTTTCAAGAAGTTCGAGGCGCGCGCATGCACGCCTGAATACTAAAGAAAAACGCAGATAAAGTTTGCAAGTTTATAGCGGGTGTATGTTTGTGTCTTTCTTGCGTGTCTGCCATCGCCTCAACACTCGCTGGACAACCGTCTCATACGTGCTATAGCAGAGATCGTGACTCTTTTGAGATCTGTCTGGAGATTGCTATCTAACGGAGACTGGACTGGCTTCTTTCTGTTTGTATTTCATTCCTCCCTCCATAACTGGAAGTATGGTTCTGGACATGCGGACACGGGCTCTTGCAGATGCTGTTTGTACACGGCATGCTGTGATGTGTCACGTGCGAGTACGTTCAGTCATTCTTGTGCTCTGCTTCGTGTGACTCATTGTTTTCAGTATTAAATACTGAGAACTATAGAATGCTGTATCGGTTATTGTCGATACGTAAAGAATATGGTAATATGTCGAGTGTAAAGGGTAGTTGGTGCTGTTGCAATTATGTGCATGGGGTCGTGCGTCAGAGTGCACGCCGCAGGCTTGGCTGCATTGGGATGGGAGCGAAATTCCAAACACGCTTGTGTACTTATGCTGCAGTGCGAGCACGGGGAAAACTTTAATTGGTCGAAGTTTATGTTGTTGAGCGGCGAAACTGAGATCCTTAAACTTGCTTTCGGAGTTGAACCACAAACAAATTTCAAAAAGTATTGACCTGTAGGCATGAGCGCCGTTGGAATGCGCTGACGCCATCGCAACCAGCGTTCTGGAAATATAGCAAAATCGAGAACAGCATGTTCATGCCGGGATGCTTTTTACTATCCCACAGCTTTTGCTTTAAGTATGGCTATAAATGTGGCTTTAAGTGTGGCTTTAAATATGACTTCAAGTGGGGTTTAAAGTGTAGTGTCTTTAACTTCACAAGCAACACGGATCCCACAGCTTTCTTCAAGCTGTGCCACGAATAAAACTTAATGTGACGCAAGATGCCAACGCAATCCATTCGCGAAATAGCCCAAAAACTTTTTTGTTGGTCTTATGGCGCAGTGATGTTGGTACGCTGAGCCTATAACGCAGAATAGAGTAACTTGCCGCAGATCCGCACGCAACGCACTTGGCTTTATGTTTGCGCAGTTGCTTTGGGGAAGGGTCTCGTTATAATTGTCCCAGCAAGCTTGTATCAGTTCTTGAATGCCTCCTTTTTTGCAGTTGGTCATCTTGGAGCATCTTTCGTGTCAGTGTTGTCTTTTTCGCTTTCTCATATTGTCAAACATATACACCAACTGCACGTTGCACGCCACGAAAGCGTTGCTGTCCTTTCTGAAGCCGGCAGTGTCTCGACGAAACCTTGGCAAGAACTATATTGTGCTTGTGTCTATGTATGTACGTGATGCGTTCCTGTTTAGGTGACCAACGTGCATACTGTTGATTTGATTGATATGTGGGGTTTAACGTCCCAAAATTACTATTTGATTATGAGAAACGCCGTAGTGAAGGGCTCCGGAAATTTTGACCACCTGGGGTTCTTTAACGTGCACCCAAATCTGAGTACACGGAACGTGCATACTGTAATTCCCACCTGGCATCTGGAGAGCTAGACAGGCGATAATCCTGGCAGATGTCTCCAGCACATCAATAAAGTTTGAATCTCACTCTCTCTTTCTCTCTCGGCTTGGAAACAATGAAACCTCTCAAGTACTCTTGCAGTGAATTCCCTCAAACTGCTGTCTCATACAATGACATCCGCCCGGACAGCCTGTTCCTCGTTTTATACTTTTATTGCTTTTCTGCATCCTATTTATTCTCTGTTTTCACAAGAAGGAAAATAGAAGAAAAAAATCCTATCCACCATTTCCTGCTATGCGGAACCATGTGTAGATGCGAAGTAGCTGGCGCTAACACTTACACTGGCGGCGACGTTGACGCTGGCGCTCATCGTGGCGTTCCCCAGTAGAGAAACATGGGGAGGCGCCAAGTACGGAGTGATGTACCGGTGTTTCCTACTGGAACACGCCAATCGCTACTAATGGGCAATGAGACTCCAAGTGGACACAGAGACCCACAGTCCGCTTTTAGATAACGTGCACACGGCGAATGTACATTGTTCTACTACGCATAGGAGATATCTTCCACCGAAACGGGTCCAGAGCCAGAATATATATATATATATATATATATATATATATATATATATATATATATATATATATATATATATATATATATATATCACGTCATCCTACGTCATCCTACGACGTCATCCTACGTTCATTTCCCACCTGGAGCTCCGATCTGGTCGCCGATTGTACCCAGCACCTCCACCACTCTGAAAGACGCAGGCAGACTAGGTACGGCGAGCAGGCAGGGCGAGCAGAAGCGTTTTTTCTGCGATGTCTGGCTCGGCTCAGAACAACACCCCAAGAGAGAGGACGATGATGATGGGTATGTGCAAGTGAGAACGATCAAATGCTTGGAATGTGCTTACAATATATATATATATAACTGGTGTTCTGACTGACGCCATGTCTCATCCGTTACACTAAGTCGGCAGGATCTACCGCAGCAACATCATGAGCCCACCAAAGAAGATGATCAGCCTGCCGAAGTACACCGGAGCTGAAGACGACGTCCCTGTTGACAAGTGGTTGCACCTCTTCGAAACGAAGACGAGCAACGTCAGCTGGTCCGAACGAGATCGCATCGACTGCATCAGCGAGTACCTGGAAGGTGAGGCATTCCGCTGGTACCTCACCGAGATTCTCAACGCAGAAGATACGTGGGAAGGCATCAAAACAAGCATGATATCACGATTTTCTGCACCTTTTAGCGGTCCTTTCCGCCAATTCATACACTGCAGGCTCAAAAGAGAACAGCGCATCAGGCACTACTACGAAGAGAAGACACACCTTGGTCGCCTCGCAGACTTAAAAGACGTTCACGTAGTATCAGGATTGACTGATGGTGTACCTGAAGAGATCGAAAAGCGCCTCGCTGGATTGACGCTCACCACCCCGGCCAAGTGGCTTGCTGCTGCGCTTGAAGCGGAAGACTCTGTCCACAGAGATGCTTCCCAACAATCGTCAAAACGGCAGCTCATGCGTCGAGAGCCTCATTTTACGCGACCATGGCTCCCTGCAGGATCGATGCGCACCCCTCACAGTGAGTGCTGACATTGTGCATCCGCTGGTTTGCCGAATCAGTTTCACTGGCACAATGAGTGCACTCGTCGTGAAATGGTGTCTGCTCTAACTGACAACCAGGGAAACGAAGAGGGCGGCCCAAAGCTTCATTATACGTTTTGGTGCATTTGTGAACGGACACATGGGTGAGCGCAACTCTGGATACAGGAGCGACTATTATCTGTATCAATGAAGTTGTGTTCAAAAAACTCAAGCTGCAGTTGCTCAAGGATCCATGTATTAGTGTCCAACAAGTCACCTCAACCACAAAAACTGTGAGCCGCGTACACATACAGTTGGAAATAGGGAAGATAAAGCGGGCAGTCCAAGCACACGTTCTGCGAGACATGAAGACTGAGTTCTTGCTAGGCCTGGACAACGCCTCCTTTTTCAAGCTGTCACTGGATTTAAACACGATGACTTTGCTTCAAGACAACAAAGCTTTGCAGAATTCCTTTCAAACACAAAAGTGTGTCTTTAGCGCCGATACAACCCCTCTCCAAGCCGTTGATGTCACGCACCATCCACCATCGCAACAAGCTGCTTTGAGAGAGGTGCTTCACAATTACGAAGACCTTTTTTCAAAGTCTCAGATGGACTTCAAATGTACTGCGGATGAACGACACTGCATTGCCCTCAGCAACAACATCCTTATCCACAGACCACCGTATCGATGCTCCCTGGCGGACAAAGAGGAAATTGTCAGGCAAGTGGACTTAGTTCTCAAGCAAGGTGTAGTGCGTCCATCTTTTTCACCATACGCGGCTCCCGTCATTCTTGCACAGAAAAAAGGTGAAGGACGCACACGTTTATGCATTGATTATCGAAAGCTTAACTCTGTCAGTGTGCCTGACTACAAACCTATTCCGCGTATAGACGATGTTCTAGACTACCCGGGAAAATCGAAATATTTTTCGACATTGGATATCACATCAGGCTATTGGCATGTCAAAATGAACCCAGAGGACATCCCAAAAACAGCTTTCGTCACGCTGAGTGGCCATTTATGAGTGGCTTGTTATGCCTTTCGGTTTGATAAATGCTCCTGCTACGTTCGAAAGAGCTGTGAAATTAGTTATCAGAAAACATAACTTAAAGACTGGCGTTAAATATTTTGATGATATCGTAGTCTTCTCCGGCACATTTACTGAGCACCTACAGCACCTCCAAGCTCTATTGCATGCCATTAAAAATGGAGAATATAAAACTTAACTTGGAGAAATGCCACTTTGTCAAAGATTCTATTGAATATCTGGGTCACAGAGCGTCGCACGGTACAGTGTCGCCTATACGAAAAAACATAGAAGCTGTATTGCGATTCCCAAGACCGAAATTCCCGAAAGAGCGTCCGTGTTGTTTAGGCACCACCAACGTTTACCGCCAGTTTATACCGCATGCACTTCAGTGAGATACATTCCCCACTTACGAAGCTGTTGAAGAAAGACAGATCATGAGAATGGGATTCCTCATGTGAACAAGCTTTTGAGAACATGAAATACTGTCTGACCAAAGAACCCATTTTACAATTTTTTTTTCTCGCGAGAAACCATGCATTCTTTATTGTGACGCATCTAACGTAGGCGTAGGTGCAGTTCTGAAGCAATGAGATCATGATGGTAAAGAACACCCCGTCGCCTATCACTCGCGTAAGCTACTCACGCACGAATTAAATTATGCCATTACAGAGCTCGAATGCCTCGCCATAATTGACGCTGTTGACAAGTGGCAGTGCTATCTACATGGACGACCATTCACTGTTGTCAGCGATCATGCTGCTTTACAATGGCTCAGAAACATAAAAAAAACATGGCCGGCTCTTTCGATGGTATTTGCAGGTGTCGATGTATGACGTTAGCATTCGACATCAAAAAGGCAGCGAAAACATCGAGGCGGATTTTCGCGAAGCCCTATGGTTCAACTCCTTTCATTACCAGAACTTCAAACTTACCAGGATGACCGCCCTCACTGCAAGTACACAACGGAAAACGGGGTCACTATCGTGACACGTAAAGGAATTCGCCAAGTGTACGTTCCTCTCAAGCTTCGACTGGGCTTTCTGCAGAAGGCACACTGTCAGTTCGGACACGTCGGAGTAAATAAAACTCTGGGCTTGTTGTCATCATCCTACTATTCGCCGTAAACCATCAGAGACGTTTCATCCTACGTCCGCCACTGTGACATATGTCAGCGTTGCAAGAAGCCGAAAACCAAGAGATTCGGATCTCTCGAGTCACTACCACCTGCAGAATAACCCTTCGATCTTTTAGCAATGGACACTATAGGTGGCTTTTCAGGATATGGCTCGACAAAGAAGTTTATTCACTTGGCGATCGACCACGCTACGCGGTATGTCTGGGCGTTTCCCCACAAGAACGAAACTTGTGACGCATACATTTCGTGCATCACCACCATATTTACAGCAGGAAAACCCAAGAAGTTACTATGTGATCATGGACCAGCTTTCACAGCTGGAAAATTCAAGCAGTTTCTAAAACACAATGGTGTCCACCAATTGTTGACATCCTCCCAACACCCTCAATGTAATGGCATGAACGAACGTACAAATCAGACTATTGTAACCCGGCTAAAGTGCAAAATGAATGAGCAGCCACAAAAGTCTTGGGTCAAACATCTTTCGGATGCCGTCGATGAATACAACAGAACCCCACATGAAGTAACACGATATCCACCATCGTACCTCATGTATGGAATTCGTTCGTACGACACAATTTCAGACGCACTAATGGAGAGTGTACAAGAAGCAAGGAAAAGTGCAATCAAGAACACGCTTGCCTATCATGAGAACAAGATAATCTACGACAAAAAAATTGCCCGCAGCTTCCCTCGGGGGAACACTGAGGAGGATGCGGAGCATATAATTGGTTAACGGGGTGTTAAAGTGTGACTTACTTGGGTCGATGGCTAAATTGGTTAACGTGGTTGTGAAATGGGGTGTTAAATTGCGACTTACTTGGGTCGATGGCTAAATTGGTTAACGTGGTTGTAGGAGGGGGTGTTAAATGAGTGAACACGTACACACGTATGCGAAAGGGCGGCGCTGGTCGAAGGGACGTCGATCATTGTGTTTGTGGATTCGTTGGAATTCATTTCACCGCGACCTTGGACGTCGACGCGCCGTACAAACCAACCGACGAGCGGCAACTGAGCGAGCGAGCGCCGACCTTGAGTATATATACAGCGCGACGGCGCATGCACTGTCAGCTGTCGAATGTTCGAGAAGGGGGAGAAGCGCAACGGCGCATGCGCACGCGTCAGCTGCCGATGTTCTCGAAGCGCGACGGCGCATGCGCGCGCGTCAGCTGCCGATGTTCTCGAAGCGTGACGGCGCATGCGCGCTACATTATACAGCTAGCGAATGTTCGTGAAGAGGAGAAGCGCACGCGGTGTGTAGAGGAGGAAGGGTGCACAGATGGTGGAGGAGTGAAGCGCGCGCGGTGTGTAGAGGAGGAAGGGATGCACAGATGGTGGAAGAAGGAGGAGGAAGCTTGCGGACGGCGCCGCATTACAAGCCTCGAGTATTAGATGCTCCGCATCTAAAATTCCTACCACAAGATCTCCAACCTGACGAATCGGTCCTCTACGAAACACCTTGGCACCCGAACAAAGGATAGCTCAGTTCTGTCATGGAAGGACCTTACACAATTCTTCTCAGAGTCTCTCCTGTGAACTGTGAGATCGACCGATGCGTAGCTCCGTTAAGCAGCACTACTGACATTGTGCACGTCAACAAACTGCGTCGCTACTATTGTCCCAACAAGTTGACGCTCTCTCGGGGGGAGGGGGAAACGTGTGACGCTTCACAGGTGAATGTGGGGAAGGAAGATGAGGAAGACGAAGGGTCAGAATAAACTGGTGTTCTGACTGACGCCATGTCTCATCCGTTACATATATATGGGGTGGGCAGTGAACGATTGTGCAGCCCAATAACTGTCGTTTTTTTTTCAATCAATAAACTTGCTAGCAGATACTCCCTGCGTCGGCGTTGTCAGGCGTGCACGCGCAGTAAGGTTGGTCACTCCGCACACCGGATTGGGCTCGACCGTAAGCTGTTTCGCATCTAAAATGTCGGTCTTGCGTATCAACCACTGTAGTGTAGTATCCCGCACTGAATTCAGCGTCGCTACAGAGAAAACTGAGGAAGTGCGCTACTTGAGCACTCAGCGACTCCTGTTTCCACTGCTTTGTTTACCAAACCGTCGATGACGTCAGTGTTTAAGGAAAGCGTGTGGATGTTCGCTCTCACGAGAAGAATCACGTTAGGGAGATTCGCAAACTCGGTGTGCGACATGCGCGCTGCTTTTTGCGGCGCTTTATCAACTTTTTGCTTGTTACGACATTTGATATACCTGCCGTCTGCAGCGAGTACTGTGAAGTTGTTTCTCTCTTCAGATGCAGCGACGAAAAGCCGGTGAAGTGCCCGATTGCAGGAGAAATCATGTGCTTGGTAAGGCGATGACGCCCTCTATGGCGCGGCGTATAGGTATCAGCCGGGAGTTTTCGAAGTGTTTTTCTATCTATTTTAAGTTAATTATCATTATTGATTCTTGATTATATTCGTTAATTTTGCTATTTTGGACCTCGTTTATTCATTTTAACGCCGTTTTAGCAGTGCTGGTCTTGTTTTAGGCCTGCGTTGACCACTTAATTTTAAGCGTGACCATCACACGAGATCTACAAATGGACGACAAGCCGTGGGGCCCTAAAGCGCTGCACCCTTTGAAAAGGCGCGTTTAGGGTGGCATCAATCTTACACCGGGAGCTCGCTCACGACCGAACCAAGGTAGCAAATTGAGCAGACTGCACGTCATCGGACCTTCGACCAAAGAAGTCCTCGGCGCTATAGAGGGGGCCCCTCATAATTCGGGCAGTCTCCACACGGGAGCTTCGCATCGGCCTAAGAACAAAACGGCACGCACGGCCCAGAGGACAAACGTGATCCGCTGTAGCCGCGGAATTAGCGCATCCGGAAAAGCGCGCCATACACGCCTACAAGGAAGCGCAGCTCGACCGGACGCATGCACCGCTGGCGTCCTTGGGCGGCATTGGGCTGGCGCCGGTCGACGCTTGGAGCACGGAGGGAGCAGCCCCATTGTTCTACGCTCGTGTGCCGTGGGCGCCCTCCTTTGGCTGCCCCGAATAACGGCGGAGCAGGTGCGACCCGGCGTGCGCCGCCCCAAGGTGGACCCCTTTGGCGACGGATATGCGATCGCCCGGCCCCGCTATACGCCACTTTCGCCTTTAGCTAATCACGCAAAAAAGCGTCTGGTAGAACCAGCTCGATCAGGTTGTTGTGTATGTGCAGGCAAGATCGCATCGCTGGATCTAGACCGAGTGGGGACAGTGTTGCCGTACAACGGATAGCCACATTAGTCAGTGCTTATCGTCATCTAGCCAAAGCTAGCTGGCAACATTTTGTTTTCCGCCCATTGTGTAACAGCTACGACCATTTAGGCAATATCATGTTACATTGGCCAAGATTCAGCCAGCACTGAAGCCTACATTAAGCAATTTCAAACAGAGCCCATCATGGGGCAATAAATTCCAAGGCATTGCCGCTCACCTATCACGAACTGTTGGAAGCATATACTCCAAGATCTGCTTACATAAACGAAATTGAAGAGTTCTTTGTGTCCTTCTAAAGTCTTGTTGTGGTTTTAGCAGCCAGAAAATTTAGACAGTCATCAATATTGTTGCTCCCAAAGTATACAAATATAACGAGGTAGAAGCAGCAGGCCGCGTATGCTGTATCTTTTCTTTTTTGTTGTTGTTGTTTTCCGTAGGAAACGCAACAACGCTGTCAGAGAGCGTGTAAAACTCTTCGAACAGGAGTGAATGGCTACGTGTACACCGTTTACGCGAGATAACGGTAAAAATTACGCATGCAAAACAATTTGGTGCACTGAATTTGTTTTGATTTCTTCGAGAGCCTTCCTCCCCCTCTCTCCCTCTGTTTCTCTTCCATGCGCTGCTATGCGTGGCTTTCAGTTCACGTATATGGATGCAGGTGAATTCAGAGGTTTAATAAAGCAGCCACTTACCTCGCTTTGTGTTCGATATAACGTCGGTGTCCTATTAGAGGAAGAAAGAAAAAAAAGCAAAAAAAGTTTGGTACAGCTTGTTTAAAAATAAATGTGAACAGCGGTACGTACACCGTGAATTCAGATCATGCGAGATGCAGAGCTAAGTCACGGAAACCGGACGTGATAGTCACGAAGAGCACTAACTTTAAAGTCACGGTACAGTGGATGCCGTGGGAAATAAAGAAAACACAAGAAATCTGTTCTATATTTTTGATTCACTCAAAAAAATTAAGAGTGCGGCTGAACTGGTCATTGTGCAACCAAGTAACCCAATTACACAACCGGCACCTCTGAGTGAGTGTTGTGAGCATTCCAGAGCTATGTTCTCGAAAATTACATAAATAATCTCTTTTAAGCACTCTGGTGCTACAGGTAGTTTCGGTACGCAGATTTAATTACAGATGATGTATGAATCAGTCTGCAATAGTTGAAAGGCCGTTCCGTTAATTGACGCTGTTTTTTGGTTATCACATAATTTAGTGATCTTAATAATAAAGAAATGATTTAGCGTGTTGCTGTGTCGATGATGGTATCGGTTCGACAGACATTGACAGATAGAGCAGTAGTGTTTCTTTTAGGAAGAGTTGGTCGTACGTACTGAAGTCTTTGTAACGCGAAAGAACCAGGACGGAGGAATGACAAGACAACACTGCACTAACACCTGCTTCACTGGGTCAACACTCCCCACCGCCCTTGCCTTTCAAAGGTAACAAGAAAACTGTGAACATAGTCAATGCATAGTCACAAATGGTTCCCGGTAAAGAAAATGAAAATTCGAAACGGTGTCGACACCATCTTTGCATTATCCCTCTATTTTTCACTCTTTTGCGCAGGATACCGTTACGCAATACAAGAACGTCTCGTGATTTCACCACAATGGTGACTCAATCATATGTAATTTAAATGCAGTTTATATGCAGTTAGCATCACCATTTATGGTTTGCGAAAACGTAAAGGTATACGCGTTTAAGTATGAGGAGCTTAAACGTTGAAAGATATCCGTTCCGGTAAGACGGTAAACGCGAACCGGTATCCGGTAACACGTTAACGTAAAGAAGTATACGTACTAGCTAAAAGTCCCCAATAACAATATCTGGGGTTTTCCGTTCCAAAACCACGGTATCCTTATGAGGGACGCCGTATATAGGGGAGGGCTCCGGAAATTCGGACCGTCTGTTTTTTTTTTAACGTACACTGACATGGCACAGTACACGGGCTTCTACCATTTCGACTCCATTGAAATGCGACAGCCGCGACCGGGATCGTACCCTAGACGTTCGGCACTGGAGCCGAGCGTAGTAACCACTGGACCATCGTTGCGGGCAAACAAAGAAAAAAAGAGAAGCCATGTCCGATACCAAATAAGCAAATTGACGTATCACTTACGGAGTGAAGAACACGTGCGCATATGCTTGATTATGCTAAATGTTTTATTTATTTCTCTTTTTTTCACTCACCCAATATAAACCAGTTGGAAGTTAGAGCTCGTGATGTCATATCCTTCCACTGTCCATGTTATTTCACGCTGCAATGACTTCAGGTCGACAGATTGATCTAGACCGGACTCAGGACAACGCAGAAAGAAGATAGACAATCGCTCCAGCACTGCACAGCATCTGAAGAAATGTAACGCCACCTAACGAGCGGGAATGTACTCACGGCGAGCGGTGCGGGACTGGAGATGAACCTGCGCGTGACGACGCGGTTTCCGGATCCGGCCTCCGGTGACCGGACGCGGCGAATGCCGCTGCCGGCGCTGCTGCCGTCAGAAGGCATCGTCGCCTCCTCTGGCGACGGAGCTGTGAGACGGTCGCTGAGTACACTCCTGATAGTCCCCCTCTAGAAGATGCCTCTTGCGCTAGAAAGAGAGAGAGAGATAGAGGTTATCTAGCGGTAAATGCTAGTAGAAATCTGTTTTGATTGCTTTTAGTTTCGTAGTAGCCTTCATAGCAAACATAAACCAGCATTTACCATCAGCAGCCGAAACAGGCTGCTGTCTAAATTAGAGAACTCTAGCAGTATCGAACACACAGACAATATTCAACATATTCACCATAAGCCTGGAATAATGAATACGAACGCACTAATGTACTGTGCAATGTCAGGCCACGCAAACAACACCAGATGGTCAAAATTCCCGAAACCCTTCCTTATGGCGTGCCCTATATTTACGCCGTGCTTTTGGCACGTAATATTCAAGATATTATTTTTATTACTTTACCAAAATACGTTTATTACACCTACGTGAAAGCTTCTGAATAAGAAGAAACGAGTTTCGTATACTATCAACAACCATAATAAGACAAAAATAACGTGAAAAAAAAGAGAATCTGCACGTCATACAGACAGAAAATTTCTGTAATTCTATGAAAACGTGCACAGAAAGCCCGACGAAGGTACCAACAAAAACACAGTAATAAAAAAAACAAATATGCAAACATTCTCATCGGCAGGTATGCAGTTCGTGCGGAGCATTGTAGCCTGTGGTGCAATACAACGCAAGAACGAACACAGGCCAATACACAGTGTATACTTAGACAGTCCAGTGGCACAGCAATGCCGGGATGAAGTGAATAGCGCACGCATAAAGAGCACTTGGCGTGCATGGCACGCGCGATGTCACGCAGGTGGAAGCTCGCACAACGCGCACGAAATGTCCATGACGTAGAACATTACTGGGACGCTTCTACCGTAAGTGGCGCTGGTAGCCTTTCTGGAACGTGTCTCGTTTGACTGAATTATAAGGCATCGACCATATACCTGGTGTGTCAAATATATCGCAGCCAAATTTAAAAAAAGGAGGGTTGTTTCGTGAAGCACACTTTGTGCATTTTGTTCACTGTATACTGCTGTATCCTTTACTAATTCTTTTGATAATGAGTTTAGTTAATTTGTTCTAGTTATGTTTCTCACTCGACAAATACTTACCTAGTCACTAAAATGTCAAAGAGGCACTGGCATCTTCAAACATCATTCAAGGGCACCATTTTCAATAGCGTACTAACTGTGTGCTCATCTTTTTTTTGCTAATAAAGAAAAACCTGCGAGATCTAAAAATGACACGTGACTAGACTGCAGCGCACATCAGGAAGCAGCGCCTTCAAACAAGATCACTGCGCGATAGCAAGTGAAGACTACACGCTCCCACCTTTTGTGGGTGGGAGAGCAGACATGCAATATTTGCCATGTTTCGCGTGTTTTCTTTATCAGGAGCAAAAATGAGCATCCAAGAGGTATGTGGCTCAAAACATCACAGTTAGATAACATTCTAAGATGCATACATGCGCGCTCTTGACATTTTGTGATTAGGTGAGTATTTGTCGAGATAGCAACGTACCTATATACTAGTTGAATTAGCATAGTCAACGAAAAAAAATTGCAGCGGCAGCTACAGTAACCCTGGGAACAATATGCAGCATGTGTGCTTCACTACGTTCCTCTTAAATCATGCACTTGACATTTGGAACAACCTGTACACACACGTGTCCACGCACTAGCTCAGCCGCTCCCACGGCCAGTGATCTGCGGTTTCAAAGTGTCTTTTCCAAGAAGTGCTGGTTTTAAAACAGAATACTTGGGACGACGTTCTCGACTTCGTTCCTCCGAGATTAATTTTAACAGCCACAGGCCTTCCGGGACAAGGCAATTTAACAGCAGCCGCGCATTTTTGTTGCGCGTGTAGTGAATAATATCGGCCCGCCCAGACTGCTACCGGGAGGCCATTTTCTTTTATTATCTCCGGTCTCGGGCGCCTATGGGGGCGGTTCCGGCCAACACCACCTAGATTTAGGTGGTGTTGTTCCTGGTGGTGTTGTTCCGGCTCCCTCAGTAAGCGAAGGGAGGCGTCGCAGTGTAGTGCTCGGCATTGTCCGGCCGATAACCTTGGAGGCGCGCGTTCTGCGGGACGCCCACCGACGGTCCTTGTCCTGGTTTGGCTTCAGAGACGGCGCGAGCGTCTCCTGACCGTAAGTAAACGCCAACACTGGGCGCTCCCGTTTTTAGACGGCTGCCCCGAGGCTACCGACCGTCACCCACGACGTCGGCTTGGCTGTTCGTTCCAAGAAACACCCCACGCGGCGTCACCAAGCACTATACGTACACGACACAACGAGAGCACCGAAGTGCGGGCACAAATGCCTTACTCGGTGTGCGTGGAACTGCCAGCGTGCCCCACGCTGTCGGAGACAAGGTCGATGAAACTACCGGTGTTTAACTGGAATCTGGAAACTTCTGTGTTTACGTATCGGCGGGACCTCACTTCTTTCTAAAGACGTCAGTCCTTCCGAGTTGGGGACCTTCAACGCCAAAATTTTGGCCTGCTTGTCTGTACACATTTTAAGAGAATTTTATTCCAGAAAAAATCATACATACACGGAAGAAATTTATGTGCTACATCGTTCGTTCTCAAGACATTGCTAATATGCCTTAATATACATTAAAATGCACAACAGGAATTGTTTGTACCTGTAAACGGAAATTCTAACGTGCATAAAGAAAACTATGCTCAGGGGTACGTACAATTCTTGAAAAAGAACAAAAACAACTTTCTTAAAAAATGCTTATGAGAATAAATAGATGATTATACAATACTAAATGCAGGTTCAGTGAAATCACAAACACTAGCCTACCTTCTCAGTAATGAAGGCAAGGCATGGACACTTTGTTCTTTTTGAGAAGAATAAATCATGTTGACCACTGCAGGACGAAAGCTTCCTCCACCAGAATGAATAACTGTTCGTTCAGATGTGTTAGCATCACGGTTCTTAAGCGATGTAGTATAGAGGAAACATGGCCTTCTGAGGGTGTCCCCGCAGACATGCCAGTCGTCTCCGCTTCCACAATACAAAAGAACAAACACACATAATCAACTAAACAAAAATATCTCTGTGCCGCGACTGCCATTACATGCTGACTTGAAACACGCTGGTCACCAAACGCCAGAAAGTACGTGCCACAGGACATTCGTGAAGTACATGATATAGAGTTTCCGTCCGGCCACACAGCGGACATGAGGCGGAGGGCAACACACCCCACGCCGCAAGGCGGTCGGCCGTTGGCAACGCCTGCCATTCTCTCAACCAAGTGAAGTCTCGGACTTCAGCGGGTACGGTTGTGGTTTTCATGAACAACCTTTGACTTTTGCGGCATTTCTTGCGCTGATTATCCTTCAAATTTTTACAGCAATACATTCAGATATTTCAGTGGGTGACCGGGGGGGGGGGTAGAAAAAGGGGGTAACGATTTAGAGTACAGGGTACTCTACTATGGGAGAGCACTGAGCCGTCCCGAATTGATGAATCGTCCTAGTAAACTATTGACTGCCACACACCGCCACACCATTAGTTTTCAGGGGTTAGCAATTTTCTTAACACCAAAACACATTTCAATCGACCAACTCTATCCGCAGCGCCCACCAATATTGCTCAAGTTTCAGTGTTCATACTTGTGCAATTGTAAAGTGAAAACCAACTATTACGCATACGCGAGGCACCACAATAACACGTCGATGTTTTGTATGTGTGCCTTTTACTAGAGAAGGCACACACAAGTAATTATAAGGACCGTAGCGCCTATATCACGCTGCGCTGACAGTGCAACGCAATTCTCAAAAAGGCAAGTGTTTCCAATGCTTTGCTAAGACGACACGGTGGTGGCACCTACCCGTCGCTTTGCGTTCTACACCTTATCACATCCGATACAGGCGTGCATCTTTCTCCGTGGGCGCGCACACCTTCCTTCGTTTTCGAAGGTAGCTGCCAGATAGCGCTCGTGTCTAACGTGCCTCGATGTGCTCGTTCGCCTTTTCCGCACGGATCGAGACTCTCTAACGCAGCGCTTCCAAAATACAATTCACCAATTTTCCCGCGCAGAACATCAAATAAACGTTTCGTTCAATCTTTCCACGTGCAAGACCATCGTCTTTTGACGACATTCGCAGTGAAACATGCAGATACGGGGCAATTTTTTTTGTAATTATTTCTTCCCGTCCTCGCAGGTCCTTGCATGTGCGTCACCCGTGAGCGTGAGATGTTGATGCACGTCCCATATGAACTATATTTCTGTATGTGTGAACGCAGTTTTCTATTCCTAAATGTTTTAGTTTCTTTTGGTTCACTGCTCGTCTGCTGAAACGTTCCGTATGACGATCCAATAATTCCTTATGTTAGTTTACGGAATACATATGTTTTCCGTAATAATCTTACGCAAACATACAAAATTACTGGAATGGCATATGTAACGTTTTTCATTCTCGTAGTTCGCTATAATTTACGTGCGCCAATATTGCAAGATCGATGTCTTTGAAATTCCCGCTCGGAAGTTCACTTTTGGGGTTGTCGCGCGGGTTAACAATAACCCAGAGAAGACTACAGCGGCGCCCAGGGAGCCTCCAATGAAACGGTCCATACAGGCCAGATCAATAACCCATCACCGACACTATCGCAATACATAAGCGTCAATCAACCGGAACGATCGGCGTATAGGTTGCGACCGGAACGCACGCACACCGTCCAAGGCATGCACGCGAGCAAGGAAAGCTCGCGAAAAGAAAAAAGACAAAGAAAGAACGTGACTGATCGAGCAGCCACCTTCGATATGCCAGCATCGACAGATGACGACACGCGCATACACGACTGTTGTGTGGTACTTTGGCACGTCCGCTCCTTTGCTTGGTTTTACACATTTGACTTGCTCCCCCAACGAATACCTATAGTCCTGCAGCGTTTCGTTTTTTGTTTATAGCTCGGTTCTTTTCGCGCACCACCGCACATCACGGGAGTGATCGGCTCTCGGGTCTGCCTGTCTATCGTATCGGCGCTCATCCTTCTCGGGAATTACGTAACGGGGCAAGATCTCCACCCCTCTCTCAATCACTCGCCGCATCGCAGCAGCCTAACAGGCAGCGGTCATTGCGCCGGGCTATTGCGTGGGCTCCACTGAGGCGTGAAGATGTTTCGGACGAAAGAGGCTGACCGCATGCACGTACGCTCCACCGAAGATGGAGGTCTCTGTGCGGCGCGTCTTCTTCGGCGCGCTCGCCCTACGCAGTCTTTCTCCGCTTAGTCTGTCCCGTTGCTCAACAGCGCGTGTCAGCGCGTAACCCTCCCCCCCCCCCCACGCGCTCTTTCTCGGAGTGTCGCAACGCGCGATGGACACGCACTGCCCGCGGCGTGATAGCACGGATCGCTCCTTGAAAGGTCATGCTCATAAATTCTTCACCGCTGTCGCCCAACTTCTCACAGCTTGCATTCAAGCTCGATTATTGCTTGAAGGTTTCACTGAAGTTGCGGCAACAAGGCTCGACAACAAGTGCAGGTCCGGTTTGCCGGGCACGACGACGCATCAGCAGCGCAAAAATATGACAAAGACGAAATAACAAGAAATCGGTGCGCTTGTGTTTTCTCTTATAGGTGTAAACTTGTATCTCGCGTCTTTGAAACTTTATTCCCACCAACATTCCCCGCGCTTGTGATCTTTTAGGTGCCAACTTGTATCTAGCGTCTTTTAAACTTTATTCAAACACTAACATTTCATCGTTCGAGATGTTCAGGGTCGTGGTCTGAAAGCCTCTTCATGGATTTTACCTCTGACGCACTTGCCTCCAGATATCGCTGTGAAAGATCAGTGGTTATCTCAGCTTCTCGCTACGTACCCTGCCCACGCCCACGTCTTGATTTCGATCAGCACGTCAATAGCAAGCGTTTGTTCTCTGACCTCAAACGTGTCAGTTTCCTCTCGCGTACAATTTCTTGAAAAAAAAAGCACAACGACGTCGTGCCTCGCCGCGGTGGTCTAGTGGCTAAGGTACTCGGCTGCTGACCCGCAGGGCGCGGGTTCGAATCCCGGCTGCGGTGGCTGCATTTCCGATGGAGGCGGAAATGTTGTAGGCCCGTGTGCTCAGATTTGGGTGCACGTTAAAGAACCCCAGGTGGTCTAAATTTCCGGAGCCCTCCACTACGGCGTCTCTCATAATCATATAGTGGTTTTGGGACGTTAAACCCTACATATCAATCAATCAACAACGACGTCGTGACCAGAAAGCGTGCTTCGTGTCGATTCGGAACCG
The DNA here is from genome assembly GCA_013436015.1 of Rhipicephalus annulatus. Lineage (NCBI taxonomy): Eukaryota > Metazoa > Arthropoda > Arachnida > Ixodida > Ixodidae > Rhipicephalus > Rhipicephalus annulatus. Next base: position 144,934 of record WOVY01011256.1, on the reverse strand, counting down.
CGGCAGTACAGCTGTCACTTGAAAGCCGATTTCTGCATGTCTTAGAAAACGAAGTAGACAATTAGGCACTTGAATTGCTGCTGCTCTCACGCGCATTTCGATCACTCGTATTTCGAACTCGAGATAAAACTCTTTTGTTACGCAGCGCTTTTCATAGAGTTCCAAGTTGCCGAGGCAATTTAATTGAGCTGTCAAGCGCGGTCAAGTTATCATCAACGAAGGAGGGGTGCGATTAGTGAGCTGGAATCGCCTTTTGAGTACCGATGCTTGAGGTGACGCCAGTCTAGCCACGGTTATTTAAGCGTCACCGATAGATGCGCACCCACGGAATCGATACGGACCGCAGCTGACAGCCTTGGGTGAGCGCAAACGCTGGTGCCCTTGGCGTAGGCATGTGAGTGGCATGCAGCCACTGTCAACGCTTGCGAACACCTGTTCGCAGTGGGTACCGAGTACACTCTTTAGGCGTTATCACTATGAGCAGGCTTCGGCTCAGTGATATGCACTTGTCTCCTCCCTGTTTAGTCTTTCTTATTAACTTCTATTTTGCTATGGTTGGTATACCACGTGCGTTCTCGATTAACGTGAAAAATGATCAGCCCTGCCAAGCATCAAGGCCGCAAGCTGGGACCTTCGAAAATGTGTTATGACTTCACGCCAGACGTAGTCGGAGGCGAGGAACACAACGCAAATACATATGCGAGAATAACTTACTACCTGGCGGCTCCCAGCAGGAGCGAGTGACAAACAAATAAAATAGAGCATTCTTTCACGACGAGAGAGAAGAACAGAAGCAATGAAGGGTATGAGGTTTGAGGAGCTCTTGTTTTCAATATTTCTATAGAGAAATATGTAGAGAATACTTCACAAATACTGACTACCATGTAGAGAATACTTCACAAATATTGACTACCAAAAACAAAAAAGTAATAAATTAGTGTGAAGATCACAGTACAGACTTTTTAAAATTTTTTGTTGCTATCTTTTTTCTAAGACAATTGAGACATGCGTATGTATGTACACGCGTTTCTTAAAATACTTGCAGCAGGAGGTTATGACGCTAGCAGTCATTTGTTTTCCTCGTGTTTATAGATAATGATGGCTGGCATTACGACGATGGTCGTTTGAGCTACAGCTCAAATAAATAGCGATAAAAATTCCGATGGAATAAGTGCGGTTAAAGGTAGCAAGACAGCCCCCCCCCCCACACACACACACGAAAAATTACGCAATCTCCCGCTGAACGTAGCCAACTAAGTTCGTCTACGTCTCCTTAATCAGGTGCACCAACATTCAGAAATTCTACCTGGCTAACGCTGCCGGTGACATCGCTTGACGCCCGTGACCGCTGCCGTGAACTCTGCCGGTAAGAATGACCACATCACTGCTAAACAGCCAGTCCCTCAACGCACACCCCAGAGACATCAAACGTGATCCCGTCTTGAATAAAGTAGACGCGCTCTGTCTCACGGAAACGTGGAACACCCTAATGCCTAGTTCACACTGAAACATCCGCTCTCTACAGCGACCGAAATTCTCCTGCCGCCGAAACGCAGCGTCGTTCGCACTGGACGCGCCCAGCGCCGCCGAATATGCCATCTACTACGGGGCGAACGCGGGATGAATGCGCTGTCACCCGGTTGTTGTCGCGGCTCGCAAACGCCACGACGCTATCCGGTGGTGTATACTTCGACGATTCTCGTACGCAAGAAGCAATAAAAGACAGTACTGCTTACTTTGCTGGCAAGTGGCTGTCTTGCAATGCACGAAGAGCAGAAAACCACCGACGCCAGCGGCGTTGGTGGGTTCGTTTTGCTCTGCAAGACCACAACAAGCTCGGTCACGACAACAGCAAGCTCGGTCACCTCTTCCACGAAATACGGACGTGAAGTAGGCACAGAGTAGGTTAAACTCCCGTTGGTTTCAACATTCAGTTACGTGCACTGCGGCATAACAAGTGAGTAGGGCTTGGCCGCCATTTTTCGAAATTCCTTGACTAGCGCTCCTATTGGTCCGCGGTGACCGATTCGGCGGCAGCCGCCGCAAAAATCGGTCCGAGAGCGATCGGCGTGGAGAGGGCCCTTTCGGCGGATCTCGCCGCCGCCGAACCGGATTCGGAGCACTTTCGGCGGCCGGAATACTCAGTGTGAACGCGGCCTAAGACTGACGATCACCGGCTGTGAAGAGATTGGGTGGCCCATGGTTGTACTGAGGAAGCATCTCGTTGCCTTCGCCACCTACTTGGGAGAGTGAATGGGGAGCATATAAAAAAAATGGCAGCATATCCACGAACTGAATGATGGAGAGTGGGGCGAAGCATTCGTCCGTCCATGCGTCCGTCTATGTGACCATCCATGCGTTCATCCACCCGTCCGTGCGTGCGTCTGTTCGCTTTTCGTCCCTGCGTTCGTCCATGCATCCGCCCCTGCGTCCGTTCATGCGTCCATCCATGCATATGTCTGTGTGTCCGTTCGTCCATCTATTCAACGCTCCAAGTACCACCATCTCGCATCTTTTCATCATATATTCCCCACATAGAAGCACCGCCACCCAGCGGACATTCCAAGGACTAAACGAGAGGTGGCACACGCACACTTTCTTACGGCTTGCGCTTCGGGTCTACTTCCCACCTTTAACCACATAGAGTTCACGGTATATACTAGTTCACTGTACTCACGGAACTGCGGCCCAACGCTCGCTAAACCTTTCTAAAACCAAGGAGGTTACGCCCAGCGAGTATAACGTAGCAATTTTTTCCTGTCAGATAGTGCTCAATGTACATGCCAATGGCTGCTAATGGGGAATTAGAGACAGGAGAATTCGGCTTTCACTTTTTTACGGCTTGCGCTTCGTATCTACTTCCAACTTTTAACCACCTCGAGTTCATGGTATATACTAGTTCATTGTATTCATGGCACTGCGGCTCAAGGCTCGCTAAACCTCTCTAAAACTAAGGAGGTTACACCCAGCGAGTATACGTAGCACCCCTTTCCTGTCAGATAGTTCTCAATGTACATGCCAATGACTGCTAATGGGGATCGCAATGGCTGCTAATGGTGCGCGTTAACTAAAAGCCGAATGCTCCTGTCTCTCATTCCCCTTAGCAGCCATTGACATGTACATTGAGCACTACGTTTTATTGTTCAACAACGCACAGAAGAAATCTCTCACCGGCATCACCTTGGAGGTCATAATGTTGTACTTGTTACACACTACAACGGCTACGAGGGACAAACAGGTGCCGCTATAAAGAGTTTCGCCCCTAAAACTGGAAAGAATAGACGAGAGGAAAGGCAGGATTGTCGGCTAAACTTCGTCCGTTTTGCTATACACGTAGACGCGAGGCAGCAGTGAGGGAAAGAACGCTGAAACGTTAAATAAGCGACCCGGCAGTGTGACGCTGTGGTTCGGCATTAGCTCCATAAAACGCGAATCGTGGCATGATTCTGCACGAATCACTGCACTGCTATGTATCCACCCGAGTGATGTCCATTTTGGGCGCAACCGGCAAATAACGCAGAAGTACGTTGAGCCGTTCTTACTCAACCTTCGTTGGATGAAGTGCATAGGCCGGCGACAGTCCTAGGTGTTACATTTTAAAAAAGTCGTTTGGCGTTCACAAAAGAGAGAAAGGGAGAGAAGTAGAGAAATGTAAGGGAAAGGCAAGAAGGTTGATCAGGTTGCACACGGTTTGCTACCCTACATGGAGAAGGGGAAGAGAAGAATAGAAAATGAAAATTAATCAGTTGCGAGTTGACGCTCTTTGTGATTTTTTTTCTTCCTGTGGTGCTTTAGGCGTCTATAATTACCCCTCGGTAGGAAATGACAGACAGATTTGTGTTTTGCTTCATTTTTCTTCACGTTGTTTTGCAAATGGACTTGCATGAACTCTGCCAAGCTGTTCTTTGTGAATTTTCGTGTTTTGCATTGCTGCCTGATTGTTTTTTGGAAACATTTAAGCCTTTTATTATTTTTTCACTGCTATGTTTTGCACATATTCCATCGTAGTTGAAAAGGAGTAGCAAACGCTATACAAAAGCGCCAGCATCTCTTAAATAAGACACATAAAAAAACGATTGATTGATATGTGAGGTTTATCGTCCCGAAACCACCATGTGATTATGAGAGACGCCGTAGTGGAAGGCTCCAGAAATTTCGACCACTTGGGGTTCTTTATCGTGCACACAAATCTGAGCACCCGGGCCCACAACGTTTCCGCCTCCATCGGAAATGCAGCCGCCGCAGCCTGGATTCGATCCCGCGAACTGTGGGTCAGCAGCCGAGTACCTTAGCCGCTAGACCACCGCGGCGGGGCACATAAAAAAAAACACAGACAGAGAACAAGTCATACGTGCACGCATAAGTAAACGTCCACGGCGCGCAATCAGACAGTCGCAGCCGAGGAATATTTCACCTTCCCAATTTCTTAACCCGCAACAAGGCAGGACCGAGACGGAGTTCCCAACGATGAAACAAGTCAGGCAGGGTTGATGCGCTAAGTTGAGGTGACGTGTCTCGTCTCGCATCAGTGCGTCTTTCCGGAGCTCTCGCTGATGCGCTTGCGACGAGCCCCATGGGTGTGGCGTATATCGGTGAGCCGTCTGACGCGATTCAAAGAACTCTCGCATGCATGCGTTGAGCAAGGCACGCAGCGTCTTGTGTATTACCCGTGTGCACACCTGCCGTTCCTTCTTTTTCACCGCGCAACAGGCGTCCGTTTGGAAGACGGAGCGGAGCGGTTGGAGGTGGCTTTCGCAACACCAGCGGCATGCTCCTCCAGCCGACGGAAACCTTTCCTGCGGTGGGACCTGTTCGTGCGGTTGATCTTGATGCACTCGACGATGCAAGATGGTGGAGGGAGTTCGCAGTGCGGAACGGCTCTGGCGTGAAACAATTTCCTTTTGACGAAGACCGTACCTATCTGGGAACATTTTACAGCAAAAGCTGTTATGAGATGTTGGTGCACCATAACATAACATAACATAACATAACAGCAAAAGCTGTTATGAGCAAGGGTCGCGTGCGCCGTATTTGTCCGCTGCCACCGCCGGTGCCCGTAACAAATCTTTGTTTCTTTTTCTTTCTTTCTTTCTTTCTTTCTTTCTTTCTTTTCTTTCTTTCTTTCTTTCTTTCTTTCTTTCCTTTTTTTCGTTCTTTTTTTTCGTTCTTTCTTTCCTTCTTTCTTTCTTTCTTTCTACCTTTATTTCTTTTCATGCTTCGTTCTCTCGTCAGTTAAATAACCCCAAGTGGGCGAAAGTTCCAGAGTCCTCCACCATACGGCACCCCCCCCCTCCCTTAACGATATTGTGACTTGTACGTGGAACACTAACGTTTGTATGTATTTATTTATTATTAAATAATTATCATTTATTTATTATGCATTTACAGTTAATCTTGCTTGAAAGTGCATTGAGGTCGGTGAAAAAGGCTTTCGCAACACAAACTTTACGTCAACCCATGCGCCAGTGTTAGTCAGCAAAAAACATTACTCTACTTTAAAAAAAAATTCAGTAATCAGTTCACTGAGTTCTGTGGGCATCTACCACGCTTAAGTGGCCCCACGAATATGACGAAGTTCACTCAAACGCGTGGCGTATCAGTGAAAGTTACACCGGGACTGACACTTCGTTGCGCAGTTCAACAAACTTCTGCCCTAATTATATGCGAAAGATTTGTAAAAAAGCAGAGCAGCTTGGGCCCGTATTTTGCAGCGATTCTGCGCTAAACTTACCATCACTCCTTCACAGCCGGCTGAGCCGTTTGATAACGTTGCCAGGCTGTCCGATATCGATTAGAGGCCAAACGTGAAATGAAAATAGTGAGCATCGCGAAAGTCATTGCTGCAAAATGTAGGCCCAGCGTATTAGAAGTAATTATCTGGGTCAGTGCTAGGTCTGCGCTACATCACAAAAGAAGCATTTTCTGAGCCAGAATTAAGGGTAAAATAACTTGCGGCGTGAATATGGACATAAACTATGCAATGAAATTACAAACAACACGAAGTATAACCAGCAGGTTTAGTTAGTATTCGATCAAGTGCGTAGGCTTGTGCGAAGCAAGGGCGCAACGCCTCCTGTATGTTACTGAATAACACAACCAGCATTGGTTCATATATTGGCTAGTGCTGGCTATGGCTAATCTCGGCTAATGTTGGCTGTTACAACAATGCATCAAAATAATACGCACGTTCCACTTATTCTACCTCACTCCATTATACGTAGTTCCTCCTTGGGAAATTTCACCACCAGAAGTAAGCGGCCGGTTGGTTCTCCAGCGAATAAATGCATGCAGCTTTGACGGCCCGCGCTACCGTGGTATGTACTAATGTATCCATAAATATTTTTCTCAAATGTACATTGAATGTTTCACTTCAGCTCGCCTTTCAAAGTGGTCGTCAATCCACAGCTGCAGCCTCGGCAGTGCTGCATGTTTTTACAAACGCAGAATGGCTCCGTGAAAGAGACATTAATTCTTGCCTCTGTGATGAATGATTCTCGTTCGACCTCCGGAGAATGCCGCCTTTCGTGAGGAAATTTATGACCCACTCAACCATCAATTTTTCTTCTTTTTTTTCATGAGGCGTAAGACCACGGCTGTTTTCGCGGCGATTATATATGAAGCGAATGCGTGCATATCCATCTAAACTGGAAGATACACGAGCTCGGCTTGACCGAGGGAGACGACGGCAGTGGCTATAAAGCGCACGCTCTGGGACCGGTCAAGTATACGCTTCTTTCTGGTCACGCGCATTGATACTTTACGACTTGATTCCGTTGTGAACGTAAGACCGTAAGAAAAAAAAAACCTTCTATCGGCGACTCGATAGCGATCTGCCTCCGCACGCCTCCGTCCGTGTCCCCCCGGAGAACGAGTCCCTAGTGAAGGTGAACGTGGGAAGACCACTGCGGAAGTGTGGTCTACAGAGTCAACCTCGATATGACGCCCATAACATATGCGTTGGCTGATCGGAAATCTGGAAAATATTGCCACCGCAAGGTGAGGAAACCACAAAGAAATGCGTCGAGTTTCTTTGGGAGCAGTAGTATGCAACGTTTTTGTTCTGTTGCTAGGCGATTCTATAGCTTTTTCCAACATTTGTCACCAGCCTCTTCGAACAACTAGCTGACAATAATAATAATTGTTGGGGTGTAACTTCACAAAACAACAATATGGATATGAAGGACGCCGTAATGGAGGGCTCCGAAAATTTCGATCACCTAGTGTAAATTTAAGTATACAACCCGCAAGCATTTTCGCCTCCGTCGAAAATGCGGCCGCCGCAACCGGGATTCGATCCCGCAACCTTCAGGTTAACACTCGAGCATCATAACCACTGAACCACCGTGGCGGGTGAGTATACCCAGACAAGGATAATGAGTGTATGAGGGTCTCATCATATCCGTAAGAGTCGCACACCAGTCATTACACTTCATAATGCGCAAATGAGGATTAGAAGCTTCTTTTGGACGAATTTGGGTTCGAAGAGTAGACTCAAATCAGGGATTGTGACGAGCACAACCATCGAATTTCAATTCATTTAAGGGGTCACCTTAACATATGCAATGCTGCCTGGCAGGAGTTTCTTAAAATCACACCGGACGTAACACATTCAAGTGGGTGGTTGAAAGCTGCACGTTACAAAGTGCAGAGCTACAAGTCATCATCATCATCATTAGCAGGAGAAGCAGCCGCAGCCACGGTATCAACAGTCTATACTACCACTCACGTGATCCCTCCGATGGTGATGATGGTCATGATAAGCAAGCTAAACCTGCGCCTTTGATTTGTCTTGAGGTAATACACAAGGGACCACGTTGAACACAGACGACATAGTCATCCCAGAGTCGTGGGAGTCCTTCTTGCGTGCCTCCGAGCCAGAAGACCAACGCCAGCTCATCCAGTGGGTGGTGGAGGCTGCGGTCTCCTGAGACATCCCCGCTGACCTCCTCTGAAATAGCGCAACCAGTCTCTGTATTGGTCCCCTCCATTTTCTTTATGGGAGAAATAATATCACCACCACCACGCTGAAGTGGCGATTACGTTACCGGTCGCGGTGACGACCTCCGAAGGAAGGTATACGTAAAAAATAACGCAAGCGTGGTCGCTGTCGCGTTTCAGTTTAAATGCTTTAGATTCTTGAGAGTAATGCACCATGCAGGACGCGCGTAAGGGCAACTAAGAAAGCTAGGAGTACGAACCATTGTTCATACTTGGCGCTCAAGCCATCATTTCCTGTATCAAGTATTACATGCAGGGAAAACATCCTACTGGCCGCGGTACACACAAAGTCAGGTACTTGATTGACGACATGCATGGAACACTGAAAAACGCCCTTGAGTCGCGATATGTACGTATTTTAAGGATATACAGCTTGTACATACATATATGCAGTCCTGCATGAATTGTTTAGAGACGCTATAACTCATACGTAACTTAAATTTATGGATGCCTCCACATAACTGCTGCTTTGCTTTGCGCAAACTTTTGTGATTTCCTGCCTTTTCGCCGAGCACGATAGTTGCACGAAAGAACGAGTGCAACGTTTTAATAAGAATCTGTTGCGCGTGCACACATTTGTCAGCGAAGCGTAACGGGGCGACGTCGCGCCGTGTGATTTCGTAAGAGACGAGGCTTGTGTCGGAAACGCATTCGGCGGAATTCGACGGATGAACGCTCAATGAGGGAGGATAATGAGAGTGCAGCGATACATGAAGAGTGAGAACGAAATAGGAATCACAGACACCGCATCGCAGACAATCTAAAAGAGCGTCACTTCATCATACTACTTGTCTGTCACAAAACACATCAATTGAGGCGGCAGCTGCTTGTACGGTCGTCGGCAGGGTTTTCCCGTGGGGAGGGAGAGAGTTCAAACCAGCGTTGCATCGCGTCTGGGGGAAGGAGAGAGCACTGGTGTAGCATGAGTGAGGGCAAATGCCCCTTTTTCACCTCCCCACCGACGCCCATGGTTGCTCGTCGATAGTGCAACCCTGCCGCTGTCTCCCTCTGCGGCAATACCTTTGGAGGTCGGCATTCCAAACAATATTTTCCTGTGCTCCTTGTCCGAGTCGTAGAGTTTATTAATAGTACATTAGAGGCGAATTTGGCGCTAGTGTCTACGGCAGCTTCAATGCACAGTGCTTCAGCAAGCATGACCATGGGGGTTACTACGTGGACTTGCCTCAGTTTCGTTCTTTCTGGTCCATCCGACACCTTGTGGACTGGAGCCGCTTTTATTGCGAGGCGAAATTCAACAAAATTCAAACAGTTCCTCTTCCCAAGCTTGACCCTTTGAAGCTGACCGATTAGTTTCAGCTCACGGTGTTTACAACCATTCAACGCTGAATCCGAACCTAAAGCCGAAACACGACAATGGGCAACGTTACAAGTGCGTCAGAAGCCGCAATCACGAAAACTCTAGGCGAATTCACTTACTACCGATAGTTTCTATACTGGGTTGTATGGCCGGAGCGGCACAATTCTCTCTAGTAAGTATTCTAGAAAATTCTTTAGTCCGACTAACGTTAGAACAGGCTAGAACGCGGTGGTGGCTTTATCAAAATCAGTGAAGCAGCACAAGCGCCCGGGAAAGAGGAAAGGGCTATTTTGAGTAATCTTGTGACTCGGCTTCAATTCATTTCGATGTATTTCTCCAGCACAAGCAACGATGAGTCGATTTCCCTCCTTTTATATACCGTAGGGTAACGTTCATTCCACCTTGGTTCTTTCTGAGCGAGTGTTGCAACGTGGTGTATTCATACGATATGACATTGTAGCATGCCCTATAGTATACCGCGGGCTTGAGCAACAGAGGAGCAAACAAAATGGTGGCGGTGTAAGCACGCTTTCCTGTCTTCCTGTGTTCTTACTTGTCTCATGACGGTGCGATAGATAGAGAAAATAAATAAATAGCTAAATAAATAAATAAATAAATAAATAAATAAATAAATGGAAAATAGGCAGTCGCAGGTCTGTGCGTATTTGTACGTGACAGCGGTGTGTGCGTTTCTCTTCCTTCATCTCTGTTATGATGTTTTTTTTTCTCGGTATGACTGGCCAACATAGACCCCAGCCTTAAATACTACAGAACAGCTTGTGGTGTTGTAGTGGGGGCTTTCCTGTAGAGTTTTCCGAGTGATGCACTGATGTGAAAATACGCAGGCCATTTAGGGTGACGCTGAAGAGAGAGAGAAAGAGTGCCGGCCATGGTCTACTTCTCACACGTCACGCCGCTCGGCCGGACGTTCCGGCATTCTGCTTTCTCTTTCACCACATGCAGTGTGTTTCCGCCGCACATCGGGAGGGCGTTTGAGAAGGCGCAAGCCCGGTAGCACCACACGCAGCTAACCTTCCTGCCTTTCCCTCATTTTATTCTCTCTCTCTCCGCTCGCTGCAGTACTTTCACCGCGTGCGGCTTGCCTTCTCAAAAGAACTAGAATGCCTCGATGCGTCCACATTCGAGCACCCTATGCATGGCTTGCAGTGGTGTCACTAATATCGCTATGTCGGAGTACCGACATGAAAGTGGTGGTGGTGATTTTGTCACAGGTGGGGTCAGCCTGGCAGGCATGGCCGGCAATTGCTCCACACGAGCGACTCTTTCCATGTAGTTCGGCACGTCGCTTAATCCTGTCCCTCGTACAAAACGCAAGACTAAATAAGTTAGTCACTTACTTTCGCATCAACCGTACACCTGCCGGAAACACAATGTCTTTACAGCACTCCTAGGGGTACCCTCCTTCCTTCATACAGTCAATTATTTCTCTCTTTCCCACCAAAAACTCTTGCATGGCCGGAGATAGGGCTGAATATCCGCGACTTCATTGGTGAGCCCCAAAACTTGTGGTGTCTTGGTAACGATAGAATACATCGCGTTCCGGTTCTTTCGTTTTCGTTCCCGTGGCGTCGTTATCACATTGAAGTATATAGCTTCACCCGCCACGCGATTATGCTACCTTCAAACAATCGAAGCCAACATTGTGGAGTATACGTTACGAATCTGCGTGCATGTTGTCAGCCATCAGTATAGGAAGTGACAAATCACTTTTACTGAGTACTGTGAGGTGAACGAATGCAAATTTGGAATGTTTGTTTCCATTTTCTCTCACATACACTCGTTGAAGTTGTGACACTCTTCAACATAATTGTCAGAGATAATGTTTGCAGGGAATCTATAGCTGCATTTTTTTCAAAGAGTGTATGTAGCATATTGATTGATGTGTGTGGTTTAACGTCCCAAAACCACCATTTGATTATGAGAGACGCCGTAGTGGAGGGCTCCAGAAATTTCGACCACCTGGGGTTCTTTAACGTGCACCCAAAGCTGAGCACACGGGCCTCCAACATTTCCGCCTTCATCGGAAATGCAGCCGCCGCAGCCGGGAATCGAACCCGCGACCTGCGGGTCAGCAGCCGAGTACCTTAGCCACTAGACCACCGCGGCGGGGCGTATGTAGCATATTACTGATGCGTAGGAGACAGAACCATTTGCTGAAATGACAAACAGTTGTATTAAAAACAGATCGTTAATTTGCGCACTTGTTACGGAAACAAGACCCATATATCAACAGTGATTGTGATTGTCAGTGCGCGGTGGTGACAATGGGAAGCGCAGAACATCACCAGTAGTTAAAGTGATATTCTACGAATGAAGTTCATTGTCAACCGAACAACCCTAAGTTGAATTGAGTAAAAACACCCAAATCAGGCTGCTGGGAGCCCAATTGTATCTTATCTACAAGAGAGAAAAGGAGCAGCAAGCAGTCTGGGTCATTAGGGGCAATGCCACGTTAGGTATTCAGGGTGGTTCGTGGTGCTCCACAGCTGAACCGGAGGCCGCGGAATCGAATCCCGGTCGCAGCGGCCGCATTTTTATGGAGACAACGTGCTACAGGCTCATGTGCTTATTATTTAAAATTACGCTGAAGAAGCACAGGTGATCAAACTTTCCGGAACCCTCCACAAAATCGAAGTGTTATAATTGTGCCGCATTTTAAAACAATTATATTTAGTTCACATCGGGAATAATTATCCAGTTATGTTACACACCCTGTCAGGCTGCATATATTCATAAACCAAAGTGCACAAACAAGAAAAATTAGATGCATAATATTCTGCAGCCAGTGAACTCGGCAAGTCGTTTCCAGCAAAAATATTGCCGGAAACGACTTGCGTCGAACTTCACGTTCATCATTAGTTCTGTGTAAACGGGGTCTGTTCCTTGCCAATGGTGCACAGAAATCGCAAAACTCTGTGGCGTCTGCAAATGAGAACACCCTGTCGCGAAGGGTTAAAAACAACAACAAAAAAAAACGTCGATAACGAATGCGAACAACTTGCGGTAGTTAGGGTATTGGCTAACTTCCACGTGCGAGGTAACTTTTCTACGACGTAAACCGGGGCGCATTTCGATTAGAAATGGAGGCGCGTGGGCAACCGCCTCCATCGACGAGTTATATACCTGCCATAGGGAGATCCGATCATGCTCAGGTGAGATGGGTGCGGCCTACGGTGGACTCGGCACCATTCTTTCATTCGCGACTATCCGAGAGTTTGGCGCAGTACTGAAGACATTCGAGGCGTCCAACCATCACTCGAAACGATCGAGAAACCTCGTGAAGCTTTCGACGAAGACATCAACGTATCTTCACGAACGGCTGCGACCTTTTCTTTCCTTATAAATGTCTTCTACGAACGCCATTACGGAATTCCGTGCTCATGCACCGAAGTCCCTAGTACAGTTGCACCACAGTTGAACCTCTTCATAAGAGACACTGACGTAAAGGACAGTTGTGTTTAAGAGGCATCAATGTGCCTGTGTTGAAATAAGGCTTTTTCAGAAAATGAGGATGTGTTATCCTGTTTGTGATACACACCTGATGTAAGGAACGAGAACTTTTCTGTGCTTGGCGTCCTTTGTAAAGGCGTTCAGCTGTATAATGAGTGTGTACTGCTAACACACATTCCTTGAGACAGCGCATGATGATCCTTGTTCAAACAGTTTTAAGTGAGTTCCACTCTCGTCTGATCTTTTGGTAACAGCGTACAGGCACACATACGCACACGCATGCACATATTAGGGACAAAAATATTACTGCAATATTCCGCACGCCAGAATGTCCTTTAGTGCGATGATAGTTCACTTAGATGCAAGAGCTGAGAAGGCAATGATTCCAAGGTTGCATACAACGCTACATGCTTATTGCATAAGCATGTAATTTTTTAAATAAGCATTTGTGGATCAGCAAAGCCTTACTAGTTGAATATTGGAGAAAAGAACTCTCTATATGTGTAAAGGTGGGTACACAAACTCTCGTGTATAAACTATCATCAAGACGAAATATGCAGCATAGATAAAAAGAGAAAGTATCAATGCACTCTGAAGCCCGCTGTACGAAACCTGCCGTGTTGATTCGCTTAATACTCGGTCCTCAATAATAGTGGGCACCATTAGCTGATCTTCGCGAAATTTTTACTAATACTGGCTAGTATCGGCAGACTTATTGGTCAGGGCTGACTGAAATGTTGACCACCCTTAGCTCAGGCGTCGACCTTCATCTCGAATTGATAAAATGTCCAGTATGCACATTTCTTTGATAAACTCGCGACGTTTCTTTTTGTTTTCGTTTTTGTTGTGTTTTTAGTATAGTTTTTCGGCCATTACACCCAGAAGTGCTCGATATTGTTGCATGGAACTGCTAATCCTGAACCGCACGAGCGGGCCACATCGCTCATACAGAGCGGTGTTTGCGCGACCCCCGCTGTGTGTAAGGACTCCGCCGCGCCCACTGATGTGGGTAGTCGCGGTAGTAACCCTGCGTCCTTCCACGCGAGGAAACCTCGCCCTGCCTCTCTGCGGTGGCGAAAGCCAGCACGCGACATTCCCGACGCCACCTACGCCGACTGGCGCCGTCCATTACGGAGACCCAAAAACGGACACGCGCCGGGCCGAGAGGTGCGAAGGCGTCGTCACCAAGGCTGCTACCATGCGCAGTTCTGGGAGAAAGAAGCCTGGTCGTGCGCGCTTTTTGGAGAAAAGCCTTCGCGTATGCTTATGCTGGCGATTGCTTCTCCTGAAACGATTTATACAGACATTCAGCTGATTGTTTCTTCTAGATTGCGATGACGTCGGCCCTGTACGGTGAAGCGGATGGCCGATTCGGATGCCGTATACACTCCTGAAACCCTAGGGATTGGTTGATTTGCGGGTTTAACGTCCCAAAACCATCATATGATTATGAGAGACGCCGTATAGTGGAGGGCTCCGGAAATTTTGACCACCTGGGGTTATATAACGTGCACCCAAATCTGAGTACTGAAACCCTAGGGAGGTGAGCGATAATAATAAAGTTCATTTCTTGGGTCATAGCGTTGTAACATACACTTGCACGAACTAGAACACACTATACGACACAGAGCGAAAACTAACAGCAGTTACTTCGCGCACCGTGTCGTGCGGTGTCATAGTAGGTCCGAGTATGTTACAGACGTTACTGCCCAAGCCTATGCATACATCAGATTTCCCGTAGGACTGCTCTTAAAGGAGTTTTTACGGTTCCTTTTCGTCATTAGCTCATCTTGCATATGACTTTTGATCGTGTGTTTCTGCAGTGAAAAGGCTAGTTTTGAGATTTGCCTTACGTAGTGACCACGGCAGGTTAGCCTTTTTCCACTAAGAAAGTAATATCCAGAAACCACCTTCCTATGCTGACAGCACAAAATGTCGACGCCTAGCTTCTCGATTGCTCGCTTTAAATGCACAGATATACTGTGTGCACCTTTCACATCCTTATACGACCGTCTGGCACTCCCACAGTGATCCTCATTGATACATGTAACCCCCCCCCCCTTCCATACCATACATTCGCATTCTTCACTGCTTGCTTCCTTGCCCTTGTTAGTGATGCCAGCTTTGATTGATATGTGAGGTTTAACGTCCCAAAACCACCATATGATTACGAGAGACGCCGTAGTGGAGGGCTCCGGAAATTTCAACCACCTGGGGTTCTTAAACGTGCACCCGAATTTGAGCACACGGGCCTATAACATTTCCGCCTTCATCGGAAATGCAGCCGCCGCAGCCGGGATTAGAGCCCGCGACCTGCGGGTCAGCAGCCGAGTACCTATAGACCACCACGGTGGAGCAGTGATGCCGGCTGACCACGGGAAAACTACCAGTAGGATATAAGAGACGCCGTACAGTGGATGGCTGCAACAGTTATAACGTCGAGGACATAGAGTCCTGCAACGAGCACCAAGATTCTGCAGTTACAGCGACGAACATACGCTCACGCGTTCCGTTAAACACACATGAGTTTCATCTACATACGACTATATAACTGCGGAACCGAAGAGATTACGGAGCACGTCGTATGCGTCTGCGGTCGTTATGGAACCCAGCGATACTGGCTCCAGATGTTACTATAACGACTGAACCCGGGATCTTCTGCAGTAACGGAGCTTCTGCGACCATGAAGACATGCGTCGAAGGCGGTCTTCTTTACCTAATTGTGACATGTCAGTGCAACCGCCTGAACACTTGATGTGCTTCCGTAAATGTACGTTATAGATCAGTCCTCGCGTTCTCTCTCTATTTCGTCATATTGATGTTTCTCGCCTTTAACCCCCCCCCCCCCACCGAGCAGGGTGGGTAAATCGGACGCGCGTCATGCTAATCGCTCTGCCCTGTGCCTTGCTTCGCTTTCTCTACATCGCCATAATGATCCTTAATTCTGACAGCCACGAAAGATCAGCCTCCACTACTCCACTATCCGGCTCTCTTGATGGATCTGACCTCACACAGAATTACTAGCAGCTTTTCTTTTTTGGCATATGCGACTTTGGTCAAGTAAAAAAACAATAAACACGTTACTACAACTACCTACACTTGCGGCTTTAAGCCACGGGCCTTCATTGAACGCGGCACGCACACACACGCAAAACTCGAGGTGCATACGCACCCATCATTAGCGTGGTGAAGCCAGAAGAGGACGCCACGGATTCAATGAACCTCATCGACCTGTGGCAATTCGTGACTCCTCGCGTGACCCGACAGGCTCAGAGTTCAAGCGCGAGTGAGAGAAAAAAAAACAGAAAAAAATAGATTGAAGAAGCAAGCAGTCTTGCGTCCGTTTTTTTTTTTTTCTCTCCTCACGGCACATCTTGCACCTCGCGCACACCGCGAAGGTTCCGTGGCAGATCGGTCACGACTTCGCAGAGAACGCGGCGCTCCCCGCGTGTATTTACCGCAGTGGCGGGAAGATATCAGTGGTGGGTCGTACGGGCAGTGAGAGGGCTTAGAAAGTCTTCTGCTCCCTACCATAGCCTATATAACACCATCCGTCTCCTTTCAAAGGAAAGGGTCGTTTTTTACGGTAAATGGCCCGTGGTATAACGTAAGAGAACCGTTCACACGCAATTGCTTGCATATGCTTCAGGACACGGAAATGTCCCGTCTTATTCTGTACTATGGGAAATAAGCAAGAAGAAAAAAAAGAGACAGTAAGTTGAACGTGTAGGTCTCAACTAATGGGGTGCAACGAAAACAAAATGTGGTGAATATGCGTACCAAATATTGAATAATTGGGCTCGTCAGTGCAGCGTCGCAAACCAGCAGCGCACAATCACGACGCCGACCAGGACGTGGAGCGTTCTTCCTTTATGTGTGTCCTGCCGTGGTGGTTTCTGATGCAGCATGTTTTATAGTAAACTAGCACTGATCGAGTTCAGAGGATGTGTCGAGACTCGTGAAAGGGAAACGCAAGTTCTGGCGGTTAAGATACCAGAAGAATACGCGATTTCGGTTTCTCACAACTCCGGAGCAGGGACGATTTCTTTCTTCAGCCGTGAAACAATGCGAAAAATCGGTATTTGAACTTTCTCTGCAGTATCGTGCTAAAGAATGGTTGGTTCAAAATTTATTCCTTTCGAATACAGTTCTTTTTTTGTCATTTCTTTTACGAAACGTAAAACAAATGCATCCTAGAAGTACCACCTGCCCACTGTAATTCCCCCTCACTTTCACTAGCTATCCCTGTTTTGTTTGTAAGTACTTGTTTTAATGATGAACGGACCCTTTGATGCGGTACACGAGGCTTACGCGATAGGAGTACGCCCGCAAACTATCTCGTAATTCTTGCATTCTCGCGTAGAAATGTACACATACGGCTTACGAAACGAACCGCACTGGAGGGCGCCTTAGCAATTTCAAACGACTCTTAGACGGTTTCTTAATGGTCGCCCAGGTCTAATAGTGGCCGGTCGGTTTCGGCCCGCTGTGTGCTTTCACTGCAATGTGACGCTCGCCTTAGAATTTGAAAAAAAAAGTAAGAAAGTGTAAAAAAACACAAAGCCCCTTAAAAGTGTCCATTGCTGGAATGGACAAGTCTTTCCGTACAGACCGGGCCTTCTCGATTACTTTTGCGCGTGCGCCTGCACCGCAAGCGCGGTTGACATTTAGCGGGGCCGTTTGTGAGCGTAACGGCGGCAAGCGAGAGGTGCTCGGGGGAAAACTCGACGCAAAATAAGAAATGGCTGTTGTGGTCTGTGGCACGAGAAAGTGGGCGCGCTCTCCGTAAATCGCGTGCACGCCCACGCATTGGGGTCACTGACGACTTCATTACCCCCCCCCCCCCCAACTTCTACAATCTCTCACTCTTTCTTCCTTTCTCCACGCTTTCATTCGCGACCACTGAGTGCGGAGACTGCAGTCGCGTGCAGCAGACCTTTTCCGATACCAACGGTTCGCCCACAGTTCAGCGCTTCTTCGTGGTCGCACGAAATGCAAGAGTCATTCGTGCATACGGACGTATAACGTTTCCGCCCCGAAATGGTTCCTTTGTTCCTTATTGAGGTAGAAGCCTCATCGGTGTCGCAAAGGTTATAACCATTATGATCGAACGGCTTACCTAACATTCAGAATGACACGTGCACGATGACGAACGCTCCTTGTTCGACTCCCACATGGGGCCAGTAGTTTCCCTGGTTTGCCAACAGAGAGTGGTAAACATACGCAATACACAGCTGAAGGTTTAATAGATAGATTAGTGTGCAATAGATTAAAGTGTAATAATAATAGATTAAAGAGTAATAGATAGATTAATGGTTTCACGTGACACAGCGCCGGCCACCATGGTGTTCACCTTGGCTCAGCCACTATATAGAGTGAAAGGGTATAGAAGTGGCCATGATGAGTAGAAAATTGAAGCGGAGCAATGACAGTGAATTAGGTGTACAAATTCCTGCACTGCGGTCCACGCAGTGCAGAAATTTATGTACAAAGAAATTTCTGTACAAAGTTCGCACTGCAGTCCACGCTGAAACATTCCCACTGACGGTGCATGCTGACAGTCAGCGCAGGTTCCTGGATGTGCAACGTTTTTTATAAGTTTGTTTGCATGAGCAGACAGTCATGCAGTATCATCACTATTCATAAAAACGTATTCCAACTGTGTAAACATTCCTATACGTATAGCTGGGAATTGAAAAAAAGAAGCATTTTTAAATAAACGACAGCAATAAATAATTGCTGAGGTTTAAAGTCTTTAAATCAGGATATGATTGTGAGGGATGCTGATCGAAGTAGGGGGGGGGGGGGGGGGCTCTGAAAATTTTGACCACCTGGTGTTCTTTACCATGCATTTAATCTCAAGTCTCGAGAATTTTCACATTTATCGAAAATGCAGCCGCTACGGCCGGGATTCTATCCCGCGACCTGCGGCAATTAAACAAAAGCAAATAGGGAAACCGGGGGACTCCCAACATTATCCTAATGGAATGCGCGTGCCAACTGGGAACGGATCGCACACCAACAGCCAACAACCAACGAGCCAAGCAGTGCGACCTCGCACACCAAGCGTTCAACCATATTCTTCCTCACACTTTCTCAGCACTGGCTGCAACCCTTCTAGACATGATAACAGCTTGTATGATGTATGTTCCAGCTTTCCCTTGAATGTAAACTACGTCGCGTCTACCAATCCCACACAGAGCTTAACAAACACGTGTTTATCTCACTTCATAGCAGCCTCGTCATTCATGACATGCGATCGGTATAGTAGACTATAAACGCGGTCATAATCGCATCTTTGCCAGTTCGGCCCTATAGCTATTTGCACTTGTGTAACGCTTTTCTCAACTAAGCATTGTCAAGTTCAACTTTGTTTCGCTATCGTGTCTTCGACATACTTTCGGGGCAGAACGCGCAGTAGCAGATAGATGAGAGGAATGGAAAGGGAAGTTATAAATGCACGTCCGGTTTGCTACACTTCGAGGTGGAAAAAGATGCAGCTCTGGAGATAAATGGAGGGAGAAAGAGCCCTGGTACAGTTTTACAAGGGAAACCTCATCTCAAGCAAGTTGATATATACGGTCGCATGATTTCCTGGGTTGAGATTTCACAGGAATGTTCTTGTTCGCTCTGCAATGCATACATCCAAAGTTCAAGAATCTCGGCTAATTGGCGTTCACGTTGCTAACCGAAGGCATGTAAGGCATGGATTACCGGCGGGGTGCAATGCTTGTAAAAAGCTTCGAGATGGCTCTGCCTTTAGGGTAGAACAAACAAACAAATAAATAAATAAATAAATAAATAAATAAATAAATAAATAAATAAATAAATAAATATGCTGCGCGTTCAGCGCGACAACTTCGCCGGCATGCAAATCAAAGTCTTATTCAACGTTTCTAGCTATAACAACGGTCACCAAGCATTTGCAATAGGACAACGCGCGCTAAAAAAAACCCTTCGCACCTATGAGACAACCTGCAAGCGTCCGCTCTGAAAAATCGTGCGCCATGCCGGTGCTTTTCACACTCCGGCGCGCGGACCGTGGGAATCGTACCACACCGCACAACCGCCGCCGGTCAGCGCCGCGTTTGTGTCACTGTTTCACAGCTCTTTCGTTCGACTCACCTCCTCACCACAAACACACTTCTACGCACTTCTCTCCTTCGAAAGCCCATATACGCACACACAACAGGGCACCTCCCACGGTAAACAGGTATAGAGGCAAGGAGGCAATATGCAAATGAGCATACGCGCATGTCCCAGTACGGTGCACGCGTAGCCGTTAAAACGAAAGAAACGTAAGATAGAAAGAAAACGGACACCGCCATACGCAGGCGCAAACTGCTCTGACGGACCGCAACGTTCAACGTGCGCCGCATACCGATCGGCATATGCAGTACAGTATATTCTCAATCATTCGCGCGCGCGTGTGCGTGCGTGCCTCGTATTCGCAAGCGGCGCGGAGTGCACATTATGGGCATCGCGTATCTCCGAGCGAGCCAAGACAATTCGCTCGCCCTCTCCGCTTTGTCCTTCGCCTCACTCCACGGCGTTTCGTTCGCATACGTACAAAGACCGGTCTCACACTCGAGGAGAAGGTGGTGAAACCTGGAAATCGCTATACGTGGCCGGGGGGCAACAATCATAATCGATCCTCGATCGAGAGCCCAATCCGGTGGTTCTCGCGAACCGATAGAACGCGCCGAAAGCTACAGGGTTCACCGGTCGCGATGTTCGTGTCGGTACAGACTTCTTAATGACCCGCCGATAAGATGAACGACGGAGCTGCTTTGTCTGCAGCCACTGTGGGGCTTCCATGCCGGAAGAAACGTTTCTCGTCTTCACGCGCAAGGATTTTCGCAGTACCGAAGGCAGGCGTGACACGGAGGCATGTGTACACTTCATTGGGCTCTTCGGTCAAAGTGTCTATCGGAAGTATTCTTCTATTCTAAGGGGAAAGCCAAGATGCCTAATAAAACGCCAGGTCTGCGCGGAAGGCGCGGCACAGTCACAGCGAAAGCTAGAAGAGCGGCATTTCAGAGCCTTTTCTAAACACTCATTGGGTAACTGATGGAAGCACACTTGCTTGATGCCCACTACGACATTATTAATAAAAATTTTGGAGTAGTAGGCCGGCATTTGCTCTGCTATTTTACATCATTCCTCTGCCATTCCTCTGCAAATTTTTTCTCACTTAAATGAAGTTGTTTATCTCTCTCCCTCTCCCTAAGAAGCGTGGTATCTGATAAATTATTGCAAGGAATTTTGTGCCAATTGTTCAAGCAGTGGCTGACGACGATGAGGAATCATGCCTGAAGTGGGTATGCGCCACAGTTGATGGCTGAACAAAAACAAGCTTTCGTAATGCGTTGGAGCATTGGACGACCCACTCGTTGCTCTTTTCGCATTGTGCGACTACTGCGTGTTCTTTCGCTGTTTTAAAAGGCTTTATAAGTCGCATTATAGTGATTGATTTCCCGACATCAAGCCTGCCTAAGGCAAGTTTGCCAACAAGTCCCAAGCACCGGCGTAGCTTAGTGGTAGAATACTGGGCTGGCACCCATGGCGGACCTCGGCTCAAGCTCCACTGTGGCACCGGTACTAAAGTTTTTCGTTTAAATTTACGCGATGTGGTTACGAACATCGGCGGCGGCGGCGGACAACTACGGCGCTACGCGTGACCTGAGTAGTGATCTTATAACAGCTTCTGTAAAGCGGGAAACGTGACCACGAACACGAGTGGTGCAAAAGAAGCACCATCATGTGATGACGTCATAGATAGCTAGAAAATGTGACATCAGCACGACGTGGCAATGCCGTCATTGTGACGTCAAAATATAGTCACCGAAATGATGACGTCATCACATGACGTCGCCGCTTGGTCCGTGGTGAGCCAATCATGGAGGCACTTGAAGGTCAAAAAGCTTTGAAAAAAAGGAGGGGGGGGGGTAATCAATCAACTCAGAATAAAAATAAAAAGATGTATTGCGTGTTCGATTTATATTTGGAGAATGCATAAGGTACCATGAGAGGTTTGAATCTGAAACTATCGCACAAACACAACAAAAAGAGACATATTTCTAGAACGGTTGATCTGGAGAAAAGGATAGAAATGGGGAGTTAATCAGAAAGTCTGAGCAAGAAGTTTGGGATCTACTTCAGCATCTATACATCTACGATTGGGAATGGTGGTTGAAAGATAAGGGAGTAGACAGAGACATGGGGGATGGAGAGATGAAGCTCAGGCCACTGATGCAGAAAAAAAGTCATTGCACAATTTCATTAGTCGACAGCAGCAAGGACAAGTTCAAGCTATATACTGCCACTTGTGCAGATCGACGGTAATTTAAAGCCGCAGAAGTAGCTTTTTATACAGCCTGCTTATATTTGTGGCAATAGTAACGCCACAAAATCGCATACTTCTTACCCAGCATGCATGCACAAAACACGCGTACCTGAAAGGCGCAAGCACGCGGTATAGAGGGGATGGACGTTCTCGTGTTCCTCAATCACTTTCCAGAAGGCTACTTCTTCTCACATAAATATTACACAAGACGAAGAAACAAAACGCATTAGGCCCAAGTTAAGTAGTGGCTGCAGGCTACGTTGCGCGTAACGCAGGTAAACGGTGGCCTATTAGAGTTACTCCCAGAATGAGACGCCAAGAGAAGAGTAGCGCAGTTGATGACGGCAGTGAAGAAGGGGATGCAGAAGAATGAATAATTTTGCAGGCGTGAGATGGAGTCCCCTGACGTAACGCAGTGCTAACTGTGGATTACTTGGGGAATATAACATTCGCCCCGCCGTGTACGTGAATAAGTTGATGGTCCTGATCATAAAAGACGACTATAAAAAGTGCACTACTAGTACTACTACTACTATACTACTTCTAATATAATAATAATAATAATAATAATAATAATAATAATAATAATAATAATAATAATAATAATAATAATAATAATAATAATAATAATAATAATAATAATAATAATAAATAGATGCGAATCATAGCGAAGCTGCAGCCAAACGGGTTTGGCTTCAAGCGTCGACTTTCAACTAAACTAACGGCAGAGAGAACGTGACCGTCCTCTTGTAATACTACTTTTCAGGCTATGTACTGCGCCTTTCGGCAGTGCTGCCGATATGGAAGAGTAGGTAGAACAAGCAGGACCAGCTGGGACGACCATGCCTAAAGTGTACATCAGTTTTTAATACGCTTGCAGTTAAAGTGATTGGCGCCTTCAAAGTATTTCGTATTGTAAAGCTTTCATATATAGCATTCGCATGACAGCGGGAACATAAGAAATCATTCGTTGTAAGGACAATTTCGTTGTGGCGCATTCGTCGTAGGGGCGTTCGACTGCATATTCGCTGTTCAATGCAGATTTCCGTCTTTTCTCCCCGTAAGTCCGGCCGCCTTATGCACATCGTATGTCTCTCCAAAACGCACGCGCTCGACAGAAAAGAATCACAACTCTCGCCTCACTCGGCAAGAACAATAAAGAAATTAGCGCGTGTCCTCATACTCGAGCGCCAACCTTTTGTTGTGCCTTGTTTGCAGTTTCCGACACGGCACCGACAGCACCTACTACACCGACACGGCCTTGACCGCAATTTTCGCCAAGCCCCTCGTGGCCCAGCCTCGCCGGCATGTCCCTTTCCGCAACCGAAACACGCGGGGCCATCAGCGTCGCGTCATAGGGGCGTGATTGCGGCCGGGCGCGCGCCATCGCTCATTGCGAGGCGCGCCGTCAGTCACGTGATAAAGCCGCGACACGTGTCCCAGCCGCGACGCGCGACGACGCAGGCGTAGCGCACGTGTGCGCGTGTGCAAATCTCGCCAAGCAATACACTTCTGAAATTTAGGAAAAATAATAAATTAAAAAGGGAGGAGGCACTAGTGGTATACCTAACCCGAAGGAAAAGCAGAACTGTGCGGCCTTACTTTTTCCTATTATTATTTTTTCTCTTCCTTTCCATTTTTTATCTCTTTATGTCTCTCTTTCGTTCAAAAGGTTTTATTTTCTTCTCTTAACTATTTCTGTCTCGTTCTCGTCCTCTTTTCGTCTCGTCTATCTCGTCGTTCTCATCATCGTTCTCGTTTCTCTTTCTTGCCTTTCTCTCTCTCTCTCTGTTACTCCATTTCTTTACCTCCTTTTAGATGCGGAAGCATCTTATACTCGCGCCTTGTAGTGCGCCGTCCGCGCCGTCCGCACCGCTTCTCGAACATTCGACAGCTGACGCGCGCGCATGCGCCGTCGCGCCGTCGCCCACCGTCTGTGCCGCGCGCGCTTCTCCTTCGAGAACATTCGACAGCTGACAGCGCATGCGCCGTCGCGCCGTCGCCATCTGTGCCGCGCGCGCGCTTCTCCTTCGAGAACATTCGACAGCTGACAGCGCATGCGCCGTCGCGCTGTATATATACTCAAGGTCGGCGCTCGCTCGCTCAGTTGCCGCTCGTCCGTTGGTTTGTACGGCGCGTCGACGTCCAAGGTCGCGGTGAAATGAATTCCAACGAATCCACAAACACAATGATCGACGTCCCTTCGACCAGCGCCGCCCTTTCGCATACGTGTGTACGTGTTCACTCATTTAACACCCCCTCCTACAACCACGTTAACCAATTTAGCCATCGACCCAAGTAAGTCGCAATTTAACACCCCATTTCACAAACACGTTAACCAATTTAGCCATCGACCCAAGTAAGTCGCACTTTAACACCCCGTTAACCAATTATATGCTCCGCATCCTCCTCAGTGTTCCCCCGAGGGAAGCTGCGGGCAATTTTTTCTTTGTACCTCTTTCCTTCTCTTTCTGTCTTCCTGCCCCGCCGTGGTGGTCAAGCGGCTAAGATACTCGGCTGCTGACCCCCAAATCGCGGGATCGAATCCCGGCTGCAGCAGTTGCATTTTCGATGGAGGCGAAAATGCTGTAGACCTGTGTGCTCAGACTTGGGTGCGCGTTCAAGAACCCCAGATGGTCGATATTTCCGGAGCCCTCTACTACGGCGTCTCTCATGATCATATGATGGTTTTGGGACGTTATACCCCACATATCAATTGATTAATCTATTAAACTATTTATTGATTGCGAGGAAGCCAGCAGCACAGTCTCGACAAGTCATTTAGTAGTTCCCAAGATTTGCAATTTCATTCAGAACAATGAAAAAAAATCGTTAACCTTTGCAGCGCACTGCACGCTATTGAAACGCGTACGGGGCGCGCATCTGCACCCAGCAGTACGTGGTGCTTGGTCGGACGCGCCCGCGCGCTGTTGCCGCTAAGCGATTGCGTGGCCTGGTGCGTCGCCGCGCGCGCGAGGCCCCAATGGAGGCCACGGTAATGAAGAGCGGGCACTCGGCCGCCGCCCTGCGATTGTGTGGTCCGAAAGCCACCACCGCCACCGCCGAAGCGTGCACCCCCCGCCTGCGTTGCACGTGAACTGGCCCGGCATGGATTGAGTGTCGGTGGTGGACACGTGCGATGACCCCGGTACTCATCTGCGTGCTTGCGCTCGTGCAACAACTCAGCCACCACTAACCACGACAGTAACGTTTCACGCAGGTCCACATCACTGTAGACAATATATCACGAAAACTACGTGTTACGTTCATACCGCAGCAAACGTGTTGCCTAAAGGCCGTTTCACATGACACAAAAAGTTGCGATTTTCAGTGCGCGAATTCGCTCGCAGCGAAAAAAAAAGTGCAGTTCGCTCCCGCCGCAGCGGTCCGCGGCGAGCTTCCATGTTGGAAATTTTCGCTCTGATCGCAGCGGCAGAAGCGATGTTTGGTCGGGGCCCGTCGAAACAGGGCTGGTCCGGCCTGTTGTGCATTTAAAATGGGCGATGTTGTGCATTTTAAAATGAATTCAGACTAGAAAGTGTTCTTAAATGACGAAACAAGCGAGCCCTTCGTTGGCGTTCACGGTAACATCATGATATCATAATGCACATATTATTACATTACAATCGTGTCTGTCACAATGAGCGGTGTCAAAAACTCGCCGCTCCAGTCGCAGAGCGAAAATCGCGGACCGTTCGCGGTCCATGTGAAACGAAACCGCCATTAGCAGCGGTTGCGAAAAGCGCGAATGGAGCGAACGGAACGATTTTTTCGCTGCAATCGCGGCATGTGAAACAGCCTTGAGTAAGTGACACTTTGCTCGATGGTGAGTGGATAGTACAAGCGACAGACTCCGTGAGATCTTCTAAAAGTAAATACAGCTTTTGCGAATTTTTAAGTAAAATGAACGGATGTTGTTGGCGTTCACGACTTCATGGAAAATTCCCCAGCAAGAGAAGGAGATCACTATTGAGCAGTGCACTATCTCTCAGCAGTAGTTTCCGCAACCTATGAGCAATCACGGCTCTGCGACATTGGGTGAGGTGGGGGTAAAGAAAGTGAAAGAAGATAAAGAAAAGGAGACGCCACTTTCTCGAGCAATTAAGGCCGCGTTCACACTGAGCATTCCGGCCGCCGAAAGTGCTCCGAATCCGGTTCGGCGGCGGCGAGATCCGCCGAAAGGGCCCTCTCCGCGTCGATCGCTCTCGGACCGATTTTTGCGGCGTCTGCCGCCGAATCAGTCACCGCGAACCAATAGGAGCGCTAATCAAGGAATTTCGAAAAATGGCGGCCAAGCCCTACTTGTTATGCCGCAGTGCACGTAACTGAATGTTGAAACCAACGGGAGTTTAGCCTACTCTGTGCCTACTTCGGCTCCGTATTTTGCGAAAGAGGGGACCGAGCTTGCTATTGGCGTGACCGAGCTTGTTGCGGTCTTGCAGAGCAAAACGAACCTTCAACGCCGCTGGCGTCGGTGGTTTTTCTGCTCTTCGTGCATTACAAGACAGCCACTTGCCAGCAAAGTAAGCAGTACTGTCTTTTCTTGCTTCTTACGTACGAGAATCGTCAAAGTATACACCACCGGATAGCGTAGAAGCGTTTGCGAGCCGCGACAACAACCGGGTGACAACGCATTCATCCCGCGTTCGCCTCGTAGTAGATGGCATATTCGGCAGCGCGGGGCGCGTCCAGTGCGAACGACGCTGCGTTTCGGCGGCAGGGGAATTTCGGTCGCTGTAGAAAGCGGATGTTTCAGTGTGAACTAGGCATAACACCCACAATACCGAGCGTTGGGACGAGGTACCTACAGTCCCCACTATATGAAGGCCTATGGGTGCCTGGCGGCACTGGGTATGGCACTTAGTACACCACCGATGTCCCGTAATTGGGACAGGCGCTTTAACCACTGGGCCGCTGCTGCGATTGTCTCGTGTAGGTCACGTACCACAACTATACATGGTTTGGACCAACGGGGTACAAAGAGAAAGGAAGTCGAACGTACTACTTTCTCGGGTGTGGTAGGATAGAGTTGGGGGAAGGGGGAGCTCCTGTCTGTTTATATATAGTCTGAGACAACGCTTTTGACACAATCATTGCACTCACGAAAACCACAATTACACAAAGACCACCCCTTCGCCGTTGGCTCGCCTGCAACCTTAAGCAAGGATAATACAATGGTGTCGCGTTAGCTTGAGGCAAGGAAACTGCTTTTCGGTTGACGTGTACAGCTCCATGCCATCGGCTTAGTCTTTAACGTTCAAGGACGTGCACAGTTAAGAACACCTACTTCCTTCCAGGAATGAAGCTCGCTGACGAAAGACGCGCGCTACAAAATCCCTTTTGCGCACGACACGCACTGCGTAGTTCCGTCGCACTGCGTAGTTCCGGTAATTTAAGCAGGACGCGGTAAGAGCTCGTTATCCCTCTGGTCGTCACCAAATTCGCGAGTCGAAGATTACATAGCACGGTTAGACCGGAGGCCACTTGCTTACTCATGCACATGCATTCAATGCTTTACTAGTCGAGAAGATGAACCTGCATGCGCAAGTCATTTTTTTCGATAAGTACGGGTGATTAGGCGAAACCAGTTTGTTTAGTTAAGAGCGAGTGCATATGGACTCTTCTTCCATGGTTCTCACAAAGCAAAAAAGAAAGACGTGCTTCTGCAAAACAATCGGAGGTCGAGGCATGCGGTCGAGTGAAGACAATGATGTAATATATACCGCGCGCATATTTATGCATACGTACAGCACTGTCCTTCCTTTCCTCCAAGCGACCGACTATCCGCGTTATCTAGCAGGACGGCTCCTCCGACCCGTGAACGACCCCGTCTGGTTGCCTTGAACGCCCCCCGATGGTGGCCCAAAGACGCGGCGAGCGCTGCACCGATGCTTGCCCGAGAACGAGGCATATAGTTGCAATGGCTACTCTGAACGGGACCCGATGGAAGCCGTTGAAAACCATTCGCGCTTTGCAGTCCTGGTGCAACCACCGCGCGCCTTCTTCGGCCGTAGCGGCCATTGTGAGCCTTTAAGTAACCACACATGTTTTTGCCTGTTCTTATAACAAATCTACTTGAAAACCATGTACCTGTACCATTTATCAGAAATTAGCACCCCAGCTACTTTTAACAGTGGAGCTGTTTTAGCTTTACGTTCTGCCGCATCGTATGACAAGAATTATATCATCCTCATGAACGGCCCGAACGCAAGCCATGATTTAACTTGACCGGCGCGCACTTTCTTCGTCCTTTTCATCTTGGGATGGACCATAAATAAAGTTTTTCGCTTTTGGCGATGTGCATTTGAGAAATGAGGATAGTTACGGTACGTTTTTTTTTCTTTACTGCCTAAAAATTTGACGCATAATAAGGCCTGTGGCACGGACACTCATCGAGATCAACATGATCGATGCGCAAAGTAGCCGTAATGTTGGTGCCTTCTGAAGAAAATAAGAGAGAAGTGCAGAACAAATAAACCGAAGAGGAAGAAGAGAAGGATGTAGGAACAGAGAATGAACTTTACGCATTAAGACCGCATTAGTTTGGGTAATGCTAATTAACACAAATCTAACTAGGGTAGGCTAATTGGGATCATAATAACTAAAACATTGCTAGTAGTCTAGGTCCGCCACAAGCTCCGCTGATGCCTAATTACGACATGTGGCAATGCTCAACCAACCATGGTTGATGACTGATTAGTGGGGTTTAACGTCCCAGAACCACCATATGATTATAGGGGACGCCGTAGTGGAGGGCTCTGGAAATTTCGACCACCTGGGGTTCATTAACGTACACCAAAATCTGAGTACACGAGCCTACCATGGTTGAGGGTTACCGTGTGATACACTTTATCTTATACAACACCCGGCGATCCTCTACCAACCCTGAGGATTGCTCTTTGTTGTATAATATAGAATATATCACATGGCAATCAACAACCATGATCGGGTAGACAGTTAGAGCCAAGACCGTTAGAACAGAATATTAACCCTGAAAGCAGTTTTTTTTACGCAGGCCCAAGAACTACTCGTGGAGCACCTATTTACTTCCTAGAATACAATCCATATAAAACTTGATTAGTGCAATAAACACTGCTGTGGTGCATGTAGCCTCGACAAGCAATGCGAGCATGCCCGTGGAAGATTAGCCTAGTGCATAACTTCACAACAACGCCTGGTTCGGGACGAGTGTACCCCTAAACACGCACGCCATTTTCAGCGAATGACCGAGAAGATGGGAGTCTGCTTGGCGGAGAGTGTATGCACGGCCGCACACATTCAAGCTGTCCGAGAACACAGGGCAACGAAGCTCGAAGCCCGTCCTCTGCCATTGCGTGCATACTTAACCCACTTTTGGGGCAACTCCTCTCACCCCCCACCCCTTCCGCGCGTGTGCACTCACGCACGAACACACACACACACACACCACACACAGGCGCGTGCGCGCGCATGCACATACGCACACAAACACACGCACGCACACAAACACACGCATGCACGCACGCACCACCTGCGATATAGCTTCGACAGACCGCCGACTAGAAAACCACACGAGGAGCTTATTTTCCGTTCGGCTGCCTATACTGGCGTAGCGTGTGGGCAGCGGACCATGGGTCTCTGTTGAATCCGGTCCACTTAACAGGGCGAATTCCCGAAATACATGCTGTCCTTAGACGGATAGGTTCGGGAATAAATAATAATAATCCTAGCAGAGCATGCGCCTGCTTGACATAGCTCAACCGGAGAACTTGGCAGGCTGGTACTTTAATTGTTCACAGCCATCGAGGCGAAAAAAACGAAGCGAATGAGTTCTTCTGTGGATCTAACCGAAAATTGGCCCTATCGTAGACGATAGTTTAGTCCTACTCTTTCAATGAGGCGGTGCAAGAAAACTTCGAGCGTTCGAGCGTATATTGACTGACATCACTGGTCATCACCCCTTATGATGAAAAGGAACTCGCCAATGTTAAGGTCAATTCAATACGATGACTTGCGACGCTTCACACGTCTCTGTTCTTATGCACTACGATAGTCTAATAGTTATGGTGCTCGACTGGTCACCCGAAGGTGTTTACAAAAAGATGTTAACGATTTAGAGTACTTGGTACTCTACTATGGGAAAGAGCCGTCCCGTGGGACACACATTTAATGAGGCCGTGTCGACGAAAATTGTACTCAGGGACACAGAATGCCACAGCACGAAGCCACGGCAGCAGAGGCGAAATACTAGATTCAGGTACACTTCAAAGAGAACCAGATGACCGAAATTTTCGGAGCGCCCCATAGTACGTCCATAGAGGTACCTCCCTCATAATGATAACATGGTTTTGGGGCGTAATACCGCAACATTTATTATTATTATTATTATTATTATTATTATTATTATTATTATTATTATTATTATTAAAAAGCATAACCCGTAGCACTGAGGCACGGTCAGCCTTCTACGAACAGACTGAAAGGCAACATAAAATAGAAAACTTGCAAGTACACATTGCACAGATGAGCAAATTGAACGAAATCTATATTGCTGTCTTTCAATAGCGGCGTAGCTGAATGACAATCTGGGGGAACCTTCGAGAAAAGCTCCGCATGCTTCATTTGGCATCGTATCGGTTGGCTTCATGTGGCTGTGTTTAAAAGAAAAAAAAAGAAGTGTTGTGTCACTCGATCCGTTCCTCCTATTTCGTTCATAAGAAGCTGATGCAGTATGCGACGCTGAGTCATGCATCTGAGTAAAACGTGGTTTATTGTTCAGTGCAGATACAGAAGTTACACGTCATTTAGAGTCGGAAGGCACGCCTCCTAAGTTACGCTATGGTGGCATGGTACACATTCGCATTATTCTCAAGCCGGCACCAGGAGCTCCATTAGCGGAGTCGTGGCCTTGAGGCTATTCTTTCCTAAAGAAACCGTTTTTGTTGCAATCTCTCTATGAAGACATACAACGTCTCAGTCCTTTGTTTCCAAGGCCCGATGATGCAACGCTATACGACTTGCAGACATCGTTGAAGTAAAAAGGCGAGATGAAGGGTGTCGCTTTAGAGTTGCGTCACATCCTGGACTAACCACGTGGTGGTACTGCATTACGCAATCCGGACCAACGGTCTACCCCAGTAATGCTTCATTTTCTTTTTTTCTTAACTTTTCATTGCGCAGCGCTGTCACGACATATTTGATTTGTTGTTTGAGTTGTCGTACATTTGTGCGGCGTCAAAATGAAACAAGACCTTCAAGTCCCAGAGAATTACAGCACAGCTTAATGTTGTACGTGTTGGCGCCCATTTGTGAAAATGTCGTAGCACTCACAAAATACCCGGACGCAGTGAAGTCCACAAGCAAGCGCTGAGCTTGCTTCTGAACTTCAGACTGTTCAGTCTCTCAAATGGTACTTTTTCTGTATTCTCCAAAACAGTTGAACAAACAAAACAAAAAAGCCCTATGGTATTTATGTTAAGACCGGAAGAATGTTACTTTATCTGAGCCGAACGAATGCTTCATACCCGCGGTGCAGAACAAGCTTAAAAATCCGCGCGGAATCTTATTTCGGGAGTTGTACATGTGATTCGTTAGGATATGCGCATCGTATGACTGAAACACCAGTCTGGCGCTAAATTTTCACGAAGTTAAAGGTACCCTGACGTGTATAATACTCATGTTGACTTTAAATCTTGTGGTAGAAAAAGTTTTACTCCACAACCACGGCGTTGAACGAAGTCTTTATACAAGGCGTTCACTTTTAAGTGGGTCAGCAGTCCTCGCAAAACGCGTGAAAAGAGAGCCCTTTCAGGAAAGGTTTCGTCGAATATGGATGGTAGTGGAATATAAAGCCCTATCACACGAAATTATAAGTCGGAACGGAGAGAGAGCGAATAAACATTTAATGGTGATTCTACAGAGAGCCTTCGGGTGGGGCCCTCAGTCCAGTCCTTCACTGCCTTGCGCGTCCGTGCGAGCCCACTGGACCAGCTGCTGCTGTTCCTGCCAGCGTAAGCTTAGCAGTGCATGCAAACTCCGAAGAAGAAGGGGTGGGGGTGGGGTTGGGGTTGGGTATGGGAAGAACACCCCGTGGAGCAGAGCAGTGGCGCACACAGTAGTATACTGTCGGTACAGATCCACAGAAGGGACTGTGAGAGAGGTACAGAGTCACATGAAAGCGATTGAGCGTGTAGATGCGAAGAAACGAATTGGTCTGCAGCGGCCACCAAGCGGTAACATCTGCTCTGTTAAGACAAGGATGAGTAGGAGGATATGTATATCTGTTCTGTCGGTACTTAGCTACGAAGCAGAAACCTGGAGACTTACAAAGAGGGTTCAGCTTAAATTGAGGACGACGCAGCGAGCGATGGAAAGAAAAATGGTAGGTGTAACCTTAACAGACAAGAAGAGAGCAGAGTGGGTTAGGGAAAAAACGGGGGTTAAGGATATTAAGTTGAAATCAAGAAGAGGAAATGGACATGGGCCGGGCATGTAGTGCGTAGACAGGATAACCGCTGGTCATTAAGGGTAACTAACTGGATTCCCAGAGAAGGCAAGCGGGTTAGGGGGAGACAGAAGGTTAGGTGGGCAGATGAGATTAAGAAGTTTGCGGGTATAAATTGGCAGCAACAAGCACAGGACCGGGTTAACTGGCGGAACATGGGAGAGGCCTTTGTCCTGCAGTGGACGTAGTCAGGCTGATGATGATGATAATAATGATGATGATGATGTTCTGTTGGTAGTAATCCAGTGTCGCATTGTAGTTCAGTGGTTTTGTTTGTGCATCGTTTGGATCAGACAGCTCCTCTAATGGTGTTGTGGGCGGTCAGACCTCGGGCAACCACATGAAAACGTTCATTACACGGGAAGAGAGGCATGTCCAGGAGAACAGACGATACGCACCGGGCGTGATGCGGACGGCGAGACAGAAAGATTGTATACACCGGGAAAGGCTTCAGTCTGCGAATACTTAATGCCGAACTCGCGTGTCGTGGTTCACTGTATGCGAATCGCGTGAGGGCCGTTCAAGACGATATAACGAACGCTGGAAAAAAGACGCTATGTCGCTGACGCCCGAACGCAGCATTATGGGGAAGTTCATAATCCGCCATAACACGCCACTGCAGTTTTTTTTCTTGTTCTCAAGTACGCAGCGCTGCCTCTAATTGCAGAAATGTGCGCTTACGCATCATTCGTTGTGGTGTAGCGTGGGCATCTTTATTTGCGATCGAAGATGATGTGATTTATTCACTGCACTTTTTAAACTTTTTTTAAAGCGTTTAATTTTCATTCCAAGCACAGTTCAAGGACTTTCCTCCTTGTTATGGAGACGGCGAGCAAACGGCGCAGTGCCAATGAGTATATATCGTGCGGGGTGTTTGCTGCTCCTATTGATTGCGAAGTTTCATTCCGACAACCTTCAGAGAGAGAGAGAGAGAGAGATAAAGATGCAAGGAAAGGCAGGAAGGTTAACCAGACGCACATCCGGTTTGCTACCCTGCACTGGGGAGGGGATAAAGGGGAGAAAAGAGGTTGCAGAAAGATGAGAAGGTACACACAATCACGAGCACACTCGGGGAGCACACACAGTTTACAGGCGGTCGCTCAGGCTTGTTGACTTAAGGTAAAGTAGCAGTGCTTTAGTTGCTTTCTGCGCAACTGAGGCAGGTGCCCAAGGTCCTAGTATCTTCTGCACACAAAATGGTCCGGGGTCAAGTCGATTCAAAACCATCCGTAGCTGGCATCACTGTGTGTCGTAGCAAGCGCAGCTGCACAGGACGTGTTCGATGTTCTCTTCATCTCCGCAGTAGTCACATGTAGGAGTGCCTGCCATACCAATGCGAAAGGAGTACGCCTTTGTGAATGCAACACCCAACCAAAGGCGGCATAACAGTGTCGCACCGGAGCGGGAAAGGTGTGATGGTAGCTTTAGCTTGAGCGAAGGATCCAGTTCATAAAGTTGACACCTTTGGAAGGTGGTAGACGACCAGAACGTGCGTGTGAGATCTCGAGCCAGCAGGTAAAGTTGTCTTGCTGCATCATTCCTTGATAGAGGAATCGGGACTACACGGGTTTCTTCATGGGCTGAGCGGGCTGCATCATCGGCTAATTGATTTCCGGTAATACCGATATGTCCAGGCAGCATTGATATATAATATCATGCCCTCGTGCTAGAGCTTCATGATGGCAATGTCTTATTTCTTCTACCAGTTGGTCATGGCTCCTCCTACGCATGGTAGACTGCAAACTCTGAAGCGCTGCCTTCGAATCACAGAATATGACCCATTTTCCTGGACGTTCTTGAACGAGATATTGTAAAGCAGCCCTTATAGCAGCAAGCTCTAATGCCGTAGATGTAGTCATATGCGACAACTTAAACTTGATTGTCATTTCTGCAGCCGGAATTACAGCGGCACCTGATGAGCTGCTGGATGAGACGGACCCATCAGTGTATATCTGCGTTCGGTCTAAGTACAACTCATGTAATAATAGCAGTGTTGCTTGCTTCAATGCTACTCTGGAGTGACTGCTTTTCTTTTTGATTCCCGGAATTTCTAGACGTACTTGCGGCTGGTCGAGGCACCACAAAGGGCATGCCGTTCTAGCAGCTGGCGTATATCCTGATGTAATGCTGTTTAGGTGCTTGGCTATGACGTCTGAAAACGTAGCACGTGGTCTTCCGGAAGGTAAAGGGCCTTCAGAGGGTTTCACTTAAACTGAAGAACTGCCTACCAATTCAATTAGGATTGAATAAGCACCGAATATAGAGGGAATAAGCAAAAGTAAAGTGGAATGTTACCTTACAATGCATATATTCGAGGGTCATTTTCAAAATTTCCAAATCATCTGTGTTGCAAGATAGCAATCCGTATACTGACATGCTCAGATAGATCGAGGCAGTGTACGTGAAATTACCGGTGTGTTATTTACGTAGTGTTTGCATACTTAACACGGGTTTGTTAAATGTGCCCACGAAACTCCGTCCAGCATCGCTCACTTTTCAGCTCTTATTAAATTTACGGCGCACGATTTCAAGGCTGCCTTAGTTCTCTGTTTAGATACGTATACCTATCTACAGTCGTTCTGCGTTTACGAGTGCATGCCAAGGCATGCTGTGCATTGGTTAGTAAAATGAAGAAAAAGAAACCATGGATTCCTCCGCAACCTTAGTTTGCGAAAAATGACTTTTTTCATTGCTCATTCACCGCCATTCTCGATTAAGGAAAAAAAAACAAACGCACGCGAGGACATTTCATGTTCGAGGGGAAAAAAAATTGCCCGCAGCTTCCCTCAGGGGAACACTGAGGAGGATGCGGAGTATATAATTGGTTAACGGGGTGTTAAAGTGCGACTTACTTGGGTCGATGGCTAAATTGGTTAACGTGGTTGTGAAATGGGGTGTTAAATTGCGACTTACTTGGGTCGATGGCTAAATTGGTTAACGTGGTTGTAGGAGGGGGTGTTAAATGAGTGAACACGTACACACGTATGCGAAAGGGCGGCGCTGGTCGAAGGGACGTCGATCATTGTGTTTGTGGATTCGTTGGAATTCATTTCACCGCGACCTTGGACGTCGACGCGCCGTACAAATCAACCGACGAGCGGCAACTGAGCGAGCGAGCGCCGACCTTGAGTATATATACAGCGCGACGGCGCGTGCACTGTCAGCTGTTGAATGTTCTCGAAGCGCGACGGCGCATGCGCGTCCACTGGAGAATCAGGAGAATTGTAGAATGTTCTCGAAGGGGAGAAGCGCGCGCGGCACAGATGGTGGGTGACGGTGCATGCGCGCGTCAGCTGTCGAATGTTCGAGAAGGGGAGAAGCGCAACGGCGCATGCGCACGCGTCAGCTGCCGATGTTCTCGAAGCGGGACGGCGCATGCGCGTCCACTGGAGAATCAGGAGAATTGTAGAATGTTCTCGAAGGGGAGAAGCGCGCGCGGCACAGATGGTGGGTGACGGTGCATGCGCGCGTCAGCTGTCGAATGTTCGAGAAGGGGGAGAAGCGCAACGGCGCATGCGCACGCGTCAGCTGCCGATGTTCTCGAAGCGGGACGGCGCATGCGCGCGCGTCAGCTGCCGATGTTCTCGAAGCGTGACGGCGCATGCGCGCTACATTATACAGCTAGCGAATGTTCGTGAAGATGAGAAGCGCACGCGGTGTGTAGAGGAGGAAGGGTGCACAGATGGTGGAGGAGTGAAGCGCGCGCGGTGTGTAGAGGAGGAAGGGATGCACAGATGGTGGAAGAAGGAGGAGGAAGCTTGCGGACGGCACCGCACTACAAGCCTCGAGTATTAGATGCTCCGCATCTAAAAAGTCTGAGGGTTCCTAGAGTGAAGATGGCTCGCTTGCTGCCACCGCGCTCATTATGTGTACCGTCCCTCTCCTTCTTACCCTTAACCTTGCTTCAAGTCACGTGGTCAGAGTCGAAAGTTCATAAACGCAGCAACGACCATAAACGACCATAAACGTAAAAAAAAAACGTAGAGAGAAAGGGAGAGGGACAGCGCGGAATATCCGGTTGCCGGTCACAGTCAAAAGAGACGCCGGCAACCCTTGTAACAATGGAAACACGTGCATAACGAGGGAAGTATACCCGGCGTGAAAGAAACACACACACACTTGCCGTACAGTTACAGGCGTTTGGGCGGGATTCTGCACTTACAAAAACCAGAACTAAAGTTCGATCGAATCGCAGCGGGAAGTCTACACAAACGCAACCAAAGTTTTCTCTCTCTCCAGCGAATTTTGCGAGGTACATCGCGATGGGGGCCTAGAACCATCACGCACGAATTCCAATCGAAACATCTGTGGCTGGCCTTTGAAATGCTTTCTTCGAACCGCGAGCGTACATAAGGTTCTCCAGGGACGCCTCCCGAGCTGACAAGACACGACAATGTATCGTTGTCTTCGTCGGTGACGTGACAACACTGTCGACGCGTCGTCCTTGTCATCGTTACAGCTCCTTGTATATATGCAAGGTGAGTCTGTGTACCCTTCGAAACACTATAGGAGCCATTCGATCGAGGTCATCTACTGGGTTCACATTGCGCCCGTGAAGGCTCGCGTGTGCGTTTCCTCTCACTTATTCTAAAACAACACACCAATCTCTTTTCCATAGCCTGATTACAACACAGCGAAGTCCGCAGAGCAATAGAATGGACTTGTGAAGCAATAATGGGTGCATCTGAGCAGTAATTAACGATAATTTACGGGTCCTCACGCGTTAGGACCACCATACAATCCCGAAGCAATAAGTAGGGAAAGGCGGGGGGGGGGGGGGAGCTGCAGCCCTACAGAATTTTCGCCTATCCTCCTTTATGTCCACCCTCCCCCAGAGCAAATAGAGTCAAAATGAATACATGAGTCGCCCATATTTCTGCCCCCCCCCCCTCCCTTGGGTGGACGCAGTTGTCGTGTGTGTCCTCCAGTGAAACAATCCTGACACCGCCCCTGCGAGCATTCCGGGGGGGTGGGGGCGCTGTCTACGGATTAATTTGGACCACCTAGGGTTCCCAGACCTGCATACAAGTGCTAAAGGGTGTTCCCACTTTTCTCAGCCCCGTCGTAATCCGGTTTTCATGGGATGGAATTGAACCAGCAACCTCGTGCTCAGCAGCACTACATCTCAGCCTTGCAAGTTACCATGGCTGGTGGCTCGCGGGCAACCTGCGATGTACAGGCAAGATGAGCAAGGGGTATTAGAACATTAAAGAACGTAATAGAGCGAAGATGCGACGAAAATGGTG
The DNA here is from genome assembly GCA_013436015.1 of Rhipicephalus annulatus. Taxonomy (NCBI): domain Eukaryota; kingdom Metazoa; phylum Arthropoda; class Arachnida; order Ixodida; family Ixodidae; genus Rhipicephalus; species Rhipicephalus annulatus. Next base: position 107,072 of record WOVY01011256.1, on the reverse strand, counting down.
GCGATGAGGATGATGTATCATACAATATCAGGTGTGTTGAAAAACACCGAACTTGAATTGTGTTAGGGAAGGAAAAAAGAAAAAAACTGAACGAGTTAAGAAAAAAAAATTGCCCGCAGCTTCCCTCAGGGGAACACTGAGGAGGATGCGGAGCATATATTTGGTTAACGGGGTGTTAAAGTGCGACTTACTTGGGTCGATGGCTAAATTGGTTAACGTGGTTGTGAAATGGGGTGTTAAATTGCGACTTACTTGGGTCGATGGCTAAATTGGTTAACGTGGTTGTAGGAGGGGGTGTTAAATGAGTGAACACGTACACACGTATGCGAAAGGGCGGCGCTGGTCGAAGGGACGTCGATCATTGTGTTTGTGGATTCTTTGGAATTCATTTCACCGCGACCTTGGACGTCGACGCGCCGTACAAACCAACCGACGAGCGGCAAGTGAGCGAGCGAGCGCCGACCTTGAGTATATATACAGCGCGACGGCGCATGCACTGTCAGCTGTTGAATGTTCTCGAAGCGCGACGGCGCATGCGCGTCCACTGGAGAATCAGGAGAATTGTAGAATGTTCTCGAAGGGGAGAAGCGCGCGCGGCACAGATGGTGGGTGACGGTGCATGCGCGCGTCAGCTGTCGAATGTTCGAGAAGGGGGAGAAGCGCAACGGCGCATGCCCGCGCGTCAGCTGCCGATGTTCTCGAAGCGCGACGGCGCATGCGCGCGCGTCAGCTGCCGATGTTCTCGAAGCGTGACGGCGCATGCGCGCTACATTATACAGCTAGCGAATGTTCGTGATTGTGAATGATCGTGGATTTGGTCACAGATGTGGAAAACCAACGAACGCAAGGAAACATCACTGTCGCTGTATTCCTTGATGTCCACCGAGCATACGACACAGTGAGTCACGTTCACGTTCTGGAAGGCCTGGCGTTACAGGGATTCAAGGGCAAGATACTGCGTTGGATCGCTGACTTCCTGAAGCACCGGAAAATTTTTGTAGTTACGCAGGAGGGCCCAACGTCAGAACATGTCGTCAACCAAGGAGTGCCACAGGGTAGCGTACTAAGCCCTACTCTCTTTAATGCAGTCATGGCGCAGCTCCCGTATAATCTTCCACCCAACATCAGATGTTCAGTATATGCTGATGATATAAGTATATGGACGTCTGGTCCATCGTTTTTGGATATACAACAAACTCTACAAGAAGGATTGAATAATGTAGACCATTTTCTAAAAAAAGAGGTATAGCACTGAGTCTGGCCAAAACAGCCATACTTCCGTTTACATTAAAAAGACCTGGAAATTTCCAGATTATTCTGCAAAATCAGCCTATTAAAATGGTTAAAACTCATAAATTCTTGGGAGTAATTTTAGACCGGAGACTAACATGGTCGCCTCATGTCCAGTCCCTGGAACAAAAAGTGAATCAGGCCATTCGAATCCTCCGGCATCTCTGCGGGGCCAAATGGGGGGGTACTACAGAGTCGTTATTAGCCCTACATGTTGCCTGGATACGCCCCATCGTAACTTACTCACTGCCCCTGCTGCATGGACTCCCAGCCTCCACCGAAAGGAGACTTCACTTGTTATTGGCAAGGAGCTTGAGGGTATGTCTGGGTTTACCACGGTCAACTTCCAGTGATTTAGTGTATGCGGAGGCTCGAGAGCCACCTTTGGCAGTACTGCGAACTAAAGAAACATCTCGAAATTTATTTAGAATTTTCACGCAACATGAAAGTCATTTTTTATCTGGTGCATTAACACAAAGAACGGCAACGAGACTACAGGATACTATATCATCATTTCAAGCAGTAGTACCAGAATTTAAACAATGGAAACCTTCAAAACCACCTTGGACGCTGCCACTTCTCAACGTTATCTGTGAAATAGACGGCATAGAGAAGAAAGCAGCCATGGCACCTCTAGTAGCGGCACAGTTGGTACTTCATCAGCTTCATGTAATGCATAATGAAAAACGAAGATATATACAGATGGATCATGCACAGAAGAAGCGTCAGCCTGTGCGGTCTTTATACCCGAAATTCATGAAAAGAAGATGTACAAATTATCGCACAAATCTTCATCGACGACAGCAGAGTTGGTGGCTATCTTTGAAGCAGTTAGGCTTATCTGCGAGAATCCAGATCCACGAAAATGGGTGATATGCACTGATAGCAAACCTGCTCTTCAGCTAATCAGAAATGTGAGATCACCTTACAGAAATGGTGAAATACCACAATGTATCGCAGAAACTGTGGAATATGCCTCATCGCAGGGTCACAACATCGTATTCCAATGGATACCCAGCCACATTGGAATAAAGGGAAATGAAGATGCTGATAGTCTCGCGAAGAAAGCATTGAAGGAAGGACGGGATTGCACAATCCCTATATCTGGGACGGATATTCGACATTTTATATCGCAAGGAGCTAACCATTGTTCGATGGAGAAGTGGTTTGAGAGCCCTAAATCAAAGGAAACGGTACTTTATGAAGTTGATCCACACAGAAAATTTTCCATAGCGACAGACCTTCCACGACACCTAGAGACATTGATCCACCGACTTAGATTGGAAGTAGCATACACAAACAGCTTCCTGCACAAGATACATCGATCCAACTCACCGGAATGCCATTGTGGTCATGCAGAAGAAAATGTTCGCCATATTCTTTTGGAGTGCATTAAATACGCGAAAGAAAGAGAAAAATTAAAGAACAAATTAGCAAGTTTGGACAGACGGCCCCTCACAATAAAGAAACTACTTGGACCATGGCCTGAGATGCATCTTCAGAAAAAGGCAATAATCTTCCTGACAGACTTTTTAGTGGAGACCGGACTGGACAAGCGCCTATGACTGACAGCCAGAAATGGGTATTATGTAAAGTGTGGTCATGTATATACTGGCATTAGAGTACTAAGGTGTGCGTGTAAGTAATTTATGACTGTGTGAACTGCGTGAAGAAAACTGTGTATTGACATGTTATTTGAACTGGTTTCAGTTTGCTATTATGTGTTTTTTTTCCTTTTCCGTATTGTTAATTTTGGGTACCGTTCTGTATTATTCTTTTATTTTTCGCTGCAGAACTCTGTGATATGGAGTAGCCGAGGCAATAGACTCCTCAACCTCTCCACAGCAAAACAGTTAAAACAGAACAGAACAGAACAGAATGTTCGTGAAGAGGAGAAGCGCACGCGGTGTGTAGAGGAGGAAGGGTGCACAGATGGTGGAAGAAGGAGGAGGAAGCTTGCGGACGGCGCTGCACTACAAGCCTCGAGTATTAGATGCTCCGCATCTAAAAATGACGAACAACCCCGGATAATCGCTCACACTCGCATACGTATATGCAGGCGGACCGATACGCGCACTCAGACACAAAATGAAACGGGGTTTCGGCTGGTGGATCCTCGTGCCCGACAGGCGGCTTTGCAGAGAAAGAGGGGTGGCGTGTTATTAATGGTTCGACGGGAACACGACCTAAAACAGAGAGAGAGAGAGAGAGGAGAGAGAGAGAGAGAGAGGAGAGAGAGATGACAGGAGGCTTTGGCAGAACGCAAAGCAGCGGTCGCGGTTAATCCCCATCTTATCTCGCTTAGTTCCGGCATACGCGCCGTGCTTTCAAGACGACTCTAACGTCCCCGAATAACGTGTCCTGTCGACGAGCGCCGATGCCAGCTTGGCCCACAGTTTAGAACAGGCAAAAATTCAGGCAAACATTGCTGCGGAATGCAACAAGATAGGGCTAGTTTGCGTCCATGTTTAGTAGATGCCTAGGCACATCGGCGCACAGAAGAAACTTTGCACAAGAGCGGTGAGAAGCAGAGCGAAATATTACGGCCTTGTTCTTGTGCACTAGCGCCTTCTTATCGGCGGACACTGAGTACATCATCATTTAGCCATATCGTCATTTGGCCATAAAATGTCATATACTGTGTAGTTGTGAGGTATGTGGTCACTATAGTGTTGCGTTCAGTGCCATTCTGGCAGTATATACAACCACTATACGAAAGGCACTGAATAAGAGAGTCTAACTTTAGTTCCTCTGGCATTTCAAACCTTACGTGATGCGATTCCAAATACGTCTGTCGGGGTAATGAAGCACCCTAAGTGGCGAAGAATACGCTAAAGGTTCGCATACACCATGGGACTCTTGCTTGTAATCCCAACACAAATATTATTAACAACGGCATTTTATTTCCATCGCCAAGTGTATACGTCTCCAGCGGCCCCGTGTAAACTTCGACCAATTCATATTCATTGCTGGTTAAAATGGACGATTGGTCTATGTGCTAACACTGGTAACGCGAATGAATGCCCCGCCATGCACTGCCCACGTTTCGGCGGTCAACGTCAGTCTCCCCGAAGAACGCTAAACAGACCTGACGGCCGACCTTCGACGCATGTGCTAACAACGTGATTACATATGCGTGGCCTCATCAGTCATCAGCCCAGAAGGCTAGCTCTGTCATGTTTGAAACAAACGACCTGAGAGACCACTTATAGCACAAGCATACACGCCATATACCTTTAACTACGTGCCCCACGTACGTGAAGTTTCTGACCCCTCGCTCCTTATTTTTACAACCTCCCACTCGTGCAGGGTAGCCTTGATCAAGCCAGCAGTGGTCAAGCCCTTAGAGCGTTTAGCCCCCGATGTGGGAGCTACTGGGTTCGATTCCGAATACCTCCGAGCACCCATCGGTTTTTCTGATAGCGGCGAGAGAGGTATACCCCGGCGTGGTGCTCGCTATTGCGGGTACTCATTTCTCAAGTAAGTGCTTTCCCCTTTCATCTAACTTATTTTATTCCTCTTTACTTCTCCACACGACGACGTTGCGCCGAGTTACAAGCTTCCTTACTTTCTTCACGTAACTACATGCCTTGAAGCCTGTCTTGTTAACCTAGCTTAATTACAGAGGTAGCTCAGCAGTACTTTTCCGCATTGAATGATTAGGAAATAAGGAGTTAAACATTGCAATGTGCCGCGCCACGGTAGTCTAGTGGCTAAAGTACTCAGGTACTGACCCGAAGGTCGCAGGATCTAATCCCGGCTGCGGCGGCTGAATTTCTGATGGAGGCGGAAATTTTGTAGGCCCGTGTGCTCAGATTTGGGTGCCCGTTAAAGCACCCCAGATGGTCTAAATGTCCGGAGCCCTCCAATACGGCGTCTCTCATAATCATATGGGGTTTCGGGACGTTAAACACCTCACATCAATCAATCAAATCAAACATTGCAATGCGAAGATTGGCACACGTCCGAATCTAGTCAGTGAATAAATCGAAATTTAGGCAAAAGTGTGCGTTTACGCCTTAAACGTAATGCTTATCAGTAAACGAACACTCTGGTGGCTATATCTTAAGCAGCTATACCATAAAGCAGCTCTTTTACTTCTAATAATACTAATACGTTTAGCGCTGTACATGCCAAAAACCCGATATGATTATGAAACACACCGCAGTGAAAAGATCCGGAAATTTCGGCCACCTGGGTTTCATCTAACAAACACCTTAATCAGCATTTTATCTCCGTCGAAATGCGACCGGTATAGAACCCGCGTCTTTCATGTCACATAGCAACCGAGCACTTCAAAGTGGACATTAGCTCAATACAATAAGAAAAAAAGAGCAAACCGGCGGGGCAATTTTCTGAAAATTTTGCAAGGCTAAATCCGCCGGCAACCTACAACATCCTAAATCCTAAATCTTTAACCACTGCACGTCCACAGTGGTCAGCTGTCTTACATCTCTCGGTACCTCATAATCACAGCCGGCGCTTAGGAACCACATTAAGATGGCAGATCTCGCACCCTAATCATCTCGTCACGGGAACTTGGCACAACGTATCACATAATCGCATTCCTCTCAAAGCCGTTAGCAGTTCTTTGGCAGTGCGCACTGCATCAGAGCCGCAAGGGCAAGCATGGCATTCCGCGCGCTTCGTGCAGAGCAATTAGGGTAACAGTAAAACACAGAGTTGAGCGAGACAGAAAAGGGAGGGTCCTCGAACGAACATTCACTGTCCGAGCAAAGCCGGGCGAGCTATGTGCAGATAAACGGTCAGCAGCCACTCGGTTCCAGCGAGCGAGGTTCGCTTCCTTGCAGGATTGCGAGGGGCGGCTTTAATCGTAATTCCTTCGGACGCGTACAACGTCAAGTGCGCGCACACGCACAAACGCAAGTTTATACTGCGACAAGGCTTCCAGCGGAAGGGCTGCTCGCCTACGCGGCGTCTCCTTGTGGGGCTGCCCGGGGCATATCACGTATGCCATCGAGAAAGCGTGCGAGCGGCCCAGCCTTCACGGCACGTTCGGACTCCTCCGCTCTTTGTCATGTTTTCTTTCCTTTCCTTCTTATCCACTTATTCTGTTCTATTTTTTATGTTATTTCTATCTGTTTCTCGTTTTGCCGGTTCATTGCTGCTCTTGCCTCGGCGCGTTCTTTTATTTTTTTTCCCACCGGACGAGTCCGGGTGACCATTTGCATTTCAGGTGAGCGTGCATTCGCAAGGTGCTTGGTGAGCAAGCCCGCGGCACGGACCGAGACGAAAGAGCGCGAGTTTGCGGTTGATTACCGTGCGATGTTTTCTCTACAAGGCAGTATAAAGACAGTCATTTCATTCATTCATTCATTCATTCATTCATTCATTCATTCTAAAGTTAATTGTAAGTTCATACCAACTAGCAACCATGAACTTCGTTTCGATGACCTCGTCAATGATACAAACATATTAGTGCGACAAGTTTTTTTTATCCCGTCATCAGTTATTCATATACGGTCAATAATTGAAATTACAAACAGTGTATATTTGGAACTAGATCCTGACGTCCTCCGGAAGTCTGCGCCATCGGTAATTAAATCGTCTAATGTTCTCTGAACGTGAGTACGTCCGTTGAAGACTTCGGAGAGGTGAAATGACTACCTTTTTATTTTTTTTATTATTTTTTTAATTTCTTTGGATATCAACGTGTTGTATTGCTCTGGATAATTGTTGTTGAATGTTCTGCAAGTTCGGTACATTGCGCACCTCTATCTCACCATTGTCATTGCTAGAACTGCGACAAGTCTAACTCATCCTTAAAATTCCAACGTTATCGTATCAGCGTGCGTGCATACAGTATACCGTATACGAACTTATTCGAGCAACGTCCTTCGCGCAATCACCATCGGAATGTGTTCGCGAGAATCGAGTCACGTGCCAAGTCTGTATACGGTTGCGCAGCGGTTCATGCGAGACGCGAGTGTTATGCTATAGCCCTATATAGTTCGATTGCGCTGGTTCTCGACGGCAAGCTGCATGGTGTTCAGCTCCAATGCACATAACATTCAACCATGCCCGTCGACCTTCACGGGGCTGAGTCAGCGAAAGAGACGAGAAATGTAGCCTTCGTTGCGTTGCGTATATAGCTCCGCTATAGTTACCCTCATCTTGAAGTGTACCATATTTTTATCTACCACAGCTTTCGAAATAAAACATCACTTCAGTTTCTTTCGTGCGGAAAGGATTAGATCAGATGCCGTGGTGGGCACCGTTGATGTCTGCAAAACTGCAAGAAACATATTATGTAGTGCAAAGCCTAGTCTTCAGACGCGCCACCAAACTGTGAGGCATTCTCTCGATCTTAATATTTCCTCTTTTCTTTCCATATTTTGCGTAACTGTTCTTTAATATATACAGCTGGTTTAATCTCTCAACGCATCAGCGATGCATGCTAAAGCTGCATACACTACCCATGTCCGCATCGTCATGCACCTAGAGTAGTTTTTTTGTCAAGACTGCGATCGACTGGGGCATCATTCCGTAGACGTTGTCCTCCACGTCAAATATACTCGTTTCAAGAACACCGTTAAGCCGTACCTTGCAAACACTAACTTTTTTGTTGCTCTTACCCCTCAAGTAAAAACCCTCTGTTGCTAACTTGTTTGTTGCTCTTACCCCTGAAGTAAAAACCCTCTGTACAGAGTCCCTACGGTATCTTCAAATAAATATATAAATAAATAAATAATCCAAAAATTTGCAGGTGGAGACACTCTCAGTGTCTCAGAAAAATAGACAATAAAATATGGGGGTTCTTACTTGCGAGGCAGCAGTGATACTTAAAGTGAAGCAGGCATGTATGAGTCTGCATACTTGTTACTTTTATTTGGAAATTTATGGACGCAATGAATTGAGGTACGAACGCACCGATCTGGCACTGGTGCACTTCAGCATTGTGTTACTTATTTGTATAGAACTTTAAATGCTCTTGCATAGATTTTGTACTTCTCAACGTCCGCAAATAAGCGTTCCAACACAAGGCGAGCTACCGAATTCGACTTCGCGTTGTCCATGTATCGCAGGTATTTCCCATAAGTACACACTTATCTTCGACAACCTCCCGTACAGCTAGAAATAAAAATACTTTAAATTGTATACATGTTGCTGTGAGCTATTTCACTCACGAGTGCACCTTGTACCCTGTGCGGACACGTTCCAGACATAAACGGCACGTCAACGTCACGAGAACCATCTGGTATATTGTTATGTACTCCATGTGAAGATAAATTCAGTGAGCCACACAACACCACTCCACATACTAAACGGTATGCTGGACGCATGATTTCCCGATAATGCGTTGCTTATATTTTTAATGTTCTACTGGACAAAGCGTAGAAAGGAACTTGAAGAGGACGAATAGCCTCAGAATTTTGTGCCAAGCATTCCACGGAGATCACTTACAGGAGCACTAGCAGCACTGAAATCGATCACAAGTAGCTGGCTTAATCATCGCACATAAAACACGCGACTGAATACCTCATCGCGAGTGTGAAAAACGGGCGACATTCGCTCTGGTCTAGTGCATACTTCTTTCACAGCGACTCAACACAGAAAAGGTGTACTATTGCAGCTCGCAGTTATCCGTGAACTATGACATTATAACGCTGTTTGATACAGGCCCGTAAGCAAATGTTGCTGCCTCCTATCTTCCATGTAACACTAATTCATGAACTTATAATATTCGCTAACCGGGTGTATTCACGCTGTCTAAATTGACGTTCAGCACACACGCGTATTAGCTTAATCGTTTAGGTGGAGCACGTCCTTCAGTGACACAGGTTGGCACTCCCGAGATTCCTTGATAACGTACCGAAGCAGTGAAAGATAAAACCGAGAACGCGAGTGGTCATATTTTTGTATGCACCACACGCATGCAACGCACTAATCTGCCAATGACCCTCCTCGTTTCCGGTGTGCATGATGTAAACCTCGTTGCGAAGTCATCTGTATTCGTGAATCGTTCACTGGCGCCTAACCTTAGACGCCTATACAGACGTGCACACGTACACGTAAAAACGAGCCCTTAGGTATACCCTTATTTCTCACTCTCTCTCTAATTGATTGATATGTGGGGTTTAACGTGCCAAAAGCACCATTTGATTACGAGAGACGCCGTAGTGGAGGACTCGGGAAATTTTGCCCAGGTGATGGCTCGGTTACTGCAAAACTAGTGCGTCTCGCCCTGCGTGTGATATAAACCTCGTTGCGAATCGTTCAATCGCGCTTAACCTTAGACGCCTATAGAGACGTATATATATATATATATATATATATATATATATATATATATATATATATATATATATATATATATATATATATATATATATATATATATATATATGAGATCTAACAGACAGTAATGCCAAGGAATGTACAGGGGAAGTTATTAGAACCAATGGAATGTAAATAAGAAGAAAGAAGAAAGAAAAGTGGAATAAAAAATAACCAGCCGTGAGCAGGAATCGAACCTACGACCTTCGAATAACGCGTTCGATGCTCTGACCACTGAGCTATCACAACGGCCTTCCCTCCATCCACCTTTTTGGGGTTTATATGTGAATTTAGATGTAGGAGTGACAGTCAGCGCCATCTGATAGGCCGTTGTGATAGATCAGTGGTTGGAGCATCGAACGCGTTATTCGAAGGTCGTAGGTTCGATTCCTGCTCACGGCTGGTTATTTTTTCATCCACCTTTCTTTCTTCTTTCTTCTTATTTACATTCCATTGGTTCTAATAACTTCCCCTGTACATTCCTTGGCATTACTGTCTGTTAGATCTCATTAATATTGTGGTAAAAACACGGAAAAACGAGCCCTTAGGTATACACTTCTTTCCCTTATTTCATTGAACGAGGGTCTCGTACTGGCAGACTTGGTGTGTTTAGGTTGTATAAGAGGGACAATTAATCAGCTGCCCGCTCATAATAAGTTCACGTGCTACGTGACGCTAAACATGCGAATAAGAGTGTTTTCACACTCGTCGCTCGGCTTATAGATGGCGCTGACTGTCACTCCTACTTCTAAATTATATATATATATATATATATATATATATATATATATATATATATATATATATATATATATATATATATATATATATATATATATATATATATAAAGCGGGAGCTCCTCGCCTAAATTCATCTATACGGCGCTCACTCGCATGCGTGCGCTTGTCTGTTCTGCAGTCAAGAAACACGCAGCAGGGCGCAGGGTCGTGAGAAACGGCCTCAAAGAGAGGGCCGAAGTAAAACCGGCGGTACGCAGAAAATTACCGGTGCTTCACACACTCTTGATGATCGATACGGGAGTCGTTCCTTTGTTTGAGCCGCTGTAATAGCACATCACGGCTGCGTGAGTGTACATTTGCGAAATGGCAAGGTCAACTGGTGCGCCGAGGTTGCAGATAACTCCTTCTCGTATAAATGCATAGATTTCGTGTTTAAGTATATATATATATATATATATATATATATATATATATATATATATATATATATATATGGGGAAGGTAATACATAGTCGTCGATAAGCAAGGTACAAGCGTTTCGCGGGCGTGGGCATACCTTAATTGTTGTTGCAAGCGCATACCCGTTCTCATCCGGGCTTCCTCATTCCCGCTCGAAACCTGTAACAGCGACGCCGGCATTCAAGCCGTAGCATCCCTAACGGCGATATTGCGAGCGCTTCATTTAGAGCGCCACTGTGCCAGCGTAATAATTACCCCTCTATCGTCGTTTGCCTCGTCGTCCAACATCGGCCGACCGACGTTCGACCGGAACCAGTCGCATAATTCAACGAGGCTTTTTTTTTTTTTCGACTTTACTTCTTCGAGCGTCTCGGCTGCTGGTGCGTACGCAGGAGGCCATGGCGGTCATGGACGTGCGGCAGCTACACGGGTGTGTGACAAGGAAAGAGAAGAGCTTCCTTGATTAGAAGAAGGAACGAGTTATCCCTCTCCTCTAATCCTCGCGCGTTTGTACGTGGAACGGTGAACTCGTGACCAGGACACCGAGATTTCTGTGCCGCTTTGCACGAAGCACGAGTACAATTAAAGAATATGTCAATATTGTTGCGAGAAGATGGTGGCGCGCAAACAAACTACTTTAACTCTAATCGCGTACCATGGCACCCAGAAAAAAAGCATGTTTACGAGCCAGACCAGAAGAAAACCGCGGATTCAACTTTGCTGGCACTCCAGATTTTTTTTTGTAATCCTCCTTCACACAAACAGGACCGTGTACAAGGGACAAACACGAGAAATGCGCGAATGAGTCTCTCTTCCTTGTTTGCAGTCCTATTTGTGCACCATCTGTTTTTGAAACAGTGCAGCAACTAGCGAACCAGCATCTACTATTGGGATTGAATCTCACCCGATTACGCTTAGCTCCACTACTGGTTCGTTCACTAAAGACCTCGAATATGTGCTGTTTGACTTCGGGGACATATTTATTAAAGAACATGGACAAAATTCACAACAAGATTTTAATTTTGTATGAATACTCCCGACTTTGCACACCAGCTGGTAGCCTCAGCCATATATCGGTTGGAGTATGACGGCGACGGATCATTTATGAATTGCTCAAGAGAGGTAAAAAAATGTTCGTGAATGTGGGACAGTGGGCCGTTTAAGTAGGAGGATCTTGCAAGAAGCTTTGCAAAAGGCAGCAGCGCAACGGAAGACAAAGAAACAAAAAAATTCGGTAGATCGCACGCACCTGGGAATCGATGTTATGCGAGTCGTGCGGAGGTAAGGTGACCATGTTGCAATTTTTTTATTAAGTGACACGTCATGAAATGACGCTAAATATGCGTACAAACGTTGCACGCACAGACATATGTTGAAAAGTTGCAGATGTTTATATAACTAGTTATTTGCACTTGCGCAACGATGCCAACTGGAACATACGTATTAGCAACACCAGAAGCTGATATGAAGCGCTGATGCTCGCAAGGATGCTGGCCCTGAACACGGCCACACAAATCACCTTCAGCGTATGGTAACTAACCACAATGGACGTTAACCTGACGTGATGGATGTATGAGAGAAACGCATGTGTAATGTTTATAAAATTGGGTAGGCAGCACTGCAACTACTATTGACTTTTCACGATTAACGTCTATTTGAAAAGTAGTTCTGAGACATGGCATAGCTCTGTGGTAAAATGCTTCATTGCCACGCAGAATGCTTGGGTTCGATTCCAACTGGAATCCTGATGTTTATTCTTTGCATTCCTCGGGTTGACGCTACCGATTTCGATTATTTCTTAATGCTCGCACGTTAAAATTGCCCATGAGTGTTCTCGTCGTTCCTGGATAGATACTAAGTGTCAATCGCCTGTGACACATACTCGCATACCAGCGGCAAATACCCGCCCGTGGGTATGTGCCACTCTCTGGCGGGAAGTGTTTGACGATGTACGTGTCGGGATTGTGACATTACTGAGGTCATGAGCAGCGCATCATATTCGTCAAACCGTCTTACCCTCCCATACTAATTTTGGTTCACGCCAAGCTAAGAGGGTGACCACGAGAGAACCCAAACGTAAGCGGCTAGATAGATAGATAGATAGATAGATAGATAGATAGATAGATAGATAGATAGATAGATAGATAGATAGATATGCTCAAAGTCGCCGAAGTTCGCTAAGAAATGCTTCGCTCAATAAAAGTACAGGTAAGAAGCTCTTTCACGTACGTCGTGGTTCGTTGCATTGCGTTGCGTTTCTATTATTTTTTTTTCATTATGAACCAGCTAGCCCAACAACATCTAAGAAGCCTGTACATGGTTATGATCCCATTTATAGGTTTCTTCAAGTTGCTTGCCCTCCTCATCCCGGGGCCTTTGCGTCCTCAATCACTTCGCCCTATACAGAGTAGCTTTTATTAACACTCGTGCAATCTCCAGTTCTTCAAAAAGCACTCTTTCTCTCTCTCTCTTTTTCCCGATGCGAGAGTAAGTTTCGAATGGCGGAGGAGTGACCTTCGATGGTGATCGAGAGCAGACAAGGGTACGGCTATGTATACGAGGAAGGAAAGAAAAAAAGAGGTTCGTCCCATTTCATGGCGCAATAGCTGACGCGTTCAGAGATTGCGGCCCAGGTGTCGCACGCATTCCGCTGCACTTGCGCCATACACGGCGTGTGTGTTTAGGTTTTCCGCGTCTTTAGATAAGGAATGAACGACGCCAGAAGAGGTGAAGTGCACATAAAAGGCCTACTTCGACTTTAATCTACAGTCACGTCTTCTGTAGCTGAGTTGATAAACGTCTTTATCGGGCAACCAAAACAACACCGTTCAACAGGAGCGGCTGCTGGTCTAGCAACAAATTTTCTTGTGTGTGTGTGTGTGTGTGTGTGTGTGTGTGTGTGTGTGTGAGTGTGTGTGTGTGTGTGTGTTTGTGTGTGTGTGTGTTTGTGTGCGTGTGAGTGTGTGTGTGTGTGTGTGCGTGTGAGTGTGTGTGTGTGTGTGTGTGTGTGCGTGTGTGTGTGTGCGTGTGTGTGTGCGTGTGTGTGTGTGTGCGTCTGCGAGAAAGGCCGAGCATTCGTATACCTAAACAAATTCGCAAACGTAAGATATCAATCACAAAAACAACAAGAAAAAACAAATAGCACGAAGATTTCCTTATATATACAATACACTTGTTCAATTCGTCCGATTCTAAATTATAGTCTGTCGTGACCGGCTCACTTTTCGGTGGCACGGCTGGATGTCTAATCATCGTGTATTACAGGCAATACTACAGCTCATTTCCACACAGATTTCTATTAAACCAGTGAGCAGGCCAGCCTTTTTTTTTCTTCTATCAATCGAGGAGCTCCCATTACGCACTTAACAAAATTCGTGCGCGCACCCGCTCATAACATACGTACGTCTTCATTGGAGTCCCATTCGTTTACACGCTAATAGTCGCCTGTGACACCTGAGAATATGAGACGCCGGCGGGCGTACAGACTGCCGGCATTCACAGGGCGTGTTCGGTCTCTTTCTCGCGATCGTGCGGTCGGTGCGCCAGTCCCAGTGAACGGTATGCATGCCGCGGGCCGGCATGGTTCACAGCGTGCATTTGGACGCGGCAAGCAATGGCGCTTCCGCTTGGCAGGCACCCACCCCGTTGGAGGGACCCTATTTCACTGCGATAAGCATCGACCATTAGCGACGACGCTAGGGCGAGGAGGGGTGTATACATGTACGCGCGGCTGCAGAAGCACCGGAATGTGCTTATACAGGTGTGTGTGCTCCGTTCTGCTTGCTGTCACGAGAGATTGTTTGTCGTCTGCTCGAAGAAATGGCTCGCGGCAGCATGCACTTCGTGTTACGCACGAGAAGGTCCTAGATATGCCCGTGCATCTAACGTAGGCGACGGTATACCCGTGGAATTATCTGAATCAGTGGCGGGTCGCGTAGTAAACACGGAAACGCACTTAGAAATGCGGTGTTCTAATTTTGAAATGCCGTTTTATAGGGCTGGCTTTTTGTAATGATTATCATCATTAGCTTTTAGCGCGTTAGAGCTTTGCATCATGAACAGCACCGACTGCTTCTGCGGATTTGGTCAAGTTCTATGCACAAAAGATAGTACAACAAAAAATGACATACTGAAACCTTAGAGTCAAACCAACGTCAAATCGCATTCGCGCACTGCACCCAGACAATTAAGCTCGTTGAAGTTTCACCCCAGCTATAGATAACACGTTTATTCTTTTCTTTAATTTTTAAGCTTCACAATAACTAAGGCCAACCCATCACGCCACTTAACTACTACCTTGGAACTAACATCCTGCTGTATTCTATGAATTTCGCAAAACTATTCTCACTTCTTTGCTGTTTTTTCCTCCTCTAAACCACTGCAGTGATTGTGCCAGTTAACGCAAGGGACCACCCGATCGACTAACTTCCTTCAAGGACTTCACAGTGGCGCCTTCTCTGGTGTGCTATAATGAACTTGCCGTACGAAATATTGTTTGAGTTTTTGATAGTGTTTGGCTTCTTTAAGAACGCACTAGAATCTATCGCGTAGGAAAAATGAGGGAAAACCCGATATGAATCGCAAGTCGTGGATTCGATCCCGGCAGTCTCACTTCGATGGAGGCGAAGTGCCAGAGGCCCTTGTACTCATGTTTGCATGCAGAATTCTTTTTTTTTTTGGGGTGGAGGGGGAGGCATCTCTTTGATCTAAAGTGGGGGCCGAGCGGGCAAACTGTCATTTTGCGCTATGTAGGCATGGCGAAAAAGAATTTTGGGGGAGGGTGGGGGGCACTTTTTGGCTACGCCTCTGCTTGTACTGTGCGGTGACAGTCAACGTTAAAGAATACCAGATGATCGAAACAGCCCTCCACTACGGCGTTCCTCAGTCATCCTATTGTAAGTTTGAGACGCAAGACCCCAGATATTGTTGAATGAATATGAATCAAGCGATGAACCGAGCATGCACTCACAACAAAAACGCATCAGCGCCGCCGCGATACGAGTGCGCAACAACACGGCCATCGGAATCGCGTGTGTTCCCGAGGGAGGAGAGCGCGCTTCCATATTAGGTGATCGTCGTCGCCGATCGAGGCATGCTGTATAGTAGACGCGGCTGGGTTGCCGACGGCTGCTCGCCTTGTGGCCGCCCACGCGAAGGAGCCGCTTCTCCCGCCGCCGCTGCTGCCTTACGCAACGGGCGTCTTTCAGGGTCCCCTTCGGGGCGAGATAGTTTCAGGTCTTTTAGCGGCGCCGGTATGGCAGGTACGGGAGTATTTCGAAGCAAGCTTTGAGATTGCTCATTGCACCGTATACGGTGAAGTAGCGCTATTTGGACGGGTACAGAGTAGACAAGACAGACACGACCCTCACTACACACTGCAATTGCATTTATTAAAAAACAACACTTCATATATATGCACACACGCACTCGACATTAACAATCGAATCAACATTATCAAACAACAAATTTGCTCAAGCGATATGCATGACTATCCGTCCGAAGTCTTTGTCCAAAGCCTCTGTCTCCAATACTTCACCGTACGGTATAATGACCAGTCACCAACCATAGCCTATCTCTCAACTTTGTTGTTGATATTGGCCTAGTTCGTAGTTAATCAGCAAATAGATACGCATTAGCGGACAGGGGACACATTTTTTTGTTCGCTTCTTTGTCCGTTGCCAGCTCTAGCGCTGTTAGTTGAAGACGGAAAGACCTCGTGCCGCCGTCGCACCGTAGGCGGGCGCAGGTTTTCCCCAGCAGGGGGCCAAAGGTTCATCGCAGCGCACGACACCCCCTCCCGATTCCTTCACCATTGGTCGAGTTCAAGAAACAATGTGCTTGTACGGGACAACTTCGCTGCTTCGAAGGCTTTAGTACCATGTATACATACTTTACAGTGACGAGCAGCAAAGACATAAACCAATGTTAACATCAACATAAACAAGGTGGGAAAGCTAATAGGCTAACATTTACAAAGGCAAAACAAAGGTAAAAAAAGATAAAAACTAAGATAATTATGCACTATTGTAAACGAAATCGGGAATAAAAATTACTGCCTATCCTTGAAGTGAATGCTCATGATGGGACGAAGCTACAGGTTATACGAGGTCCACAGTGTCTAAGCTGAAGTCATCTACAAGTATAAAAGACAGAACGATGGACGGACGGACGTATTGACGCACGGATGGCCGGATGCATGGACAGATAGATGCACCTACGGATGGATGGACGCACGGACAGAGCATGGTCGACGAATCACCCGAGCACAGGTAAGTTTATTGCATGCTGGTAACAGCAGTTCGGGTCAGTAAATCTGCACCAGGTAACAAAATGAATTCTGTGGGACGTACCAATGACGATCAAACCAGAGAGCATAGGTACCACGTAACTAATATGCCTGCAATGCTAGCACAGATCACTGAAAGACCTACTGGACCTGCTCTACGCCATCTACAGACGCCAACAACATCTCTCGCAAGTGTACCCCGTCCTCGGACTCCAGTGACCGTGCTTCCATCTTTCCTGTCTCTCCTATCCCCTCAGTTTGTTGTTGCTTCTTCTTCCTCTTTTCTATACCTTTACTTCTACTTTTTTATCCCTTCTCACCCCCATCCCTTGTGAGCTCTGTGGCGGTGTCGCTCCTGAAGCAGACAATAACGGGGCTCACTTTTCTCTTCCTTTCTCTATCTTAAGAACCACTCGCAAGGAAACAAAGAGAAAATTGAGTACAAAAACAAATTTAACTTGCACATAATCACATATTATTTGTGAAGAAAAGCAACAGTTGCACTCAAAGCATGCCTTACGCTAGCTCATATGATACTTCTAGCACCACCACCCCTCCCCTTTTTCCCCCCTGTTAGTCACTTTTGAAACAGCAGTAGAGAAAACTCAATGTTTCCACTTCTCAACCCGAAAAATTATCTTTGCTACCTTCTGAGTCTAGGACTTGTTCACCTTGCGTTTATCGCTGTTGGGTAAGGTATACCGAAACATGATCATTCTGATCTGTAACGCTGGGTATGCAGCTCGTTGTGGTTATCGTGTTTAGAACAACCGTTCTAGTATTTAGAGTACGATGTACTCTACTAGAGAAAATCAGTATACGCTGTCTCGGTACACAAGGGTAAACATGAATAGCCGCAGATTCTCAAAAATTATCGGCTGTGCGTTTAGGACGAATAGTAAGCGATTCACGGTACTCCGTACTGCCCTATGGGAGAACTGAAGGCTGCAACTGTCCCTACAACACGAAAAAACCTGTTACAACCAGGGTGTATAGAGAAAAAAAATCACAACATATCCACGGAGTGTATGACGATGAGTGGGACGCAGCATCCGTCAGCCTGTCCGTGCTTCCGTCCATCCGCGCGACCATCCGTTCATCCATCCATGCGTCCGTCCGACCGACTGTCTATGCGTCAATCCGTCCGTACGTCCACGCGTCCATCCATCTGTCCGCCCGTCTTCTAATCTGTCCATCCGTCCGTCCGTGCGCCCATCTAGTGAACACTCCAAGTACCGCCATCTCGCATCCCGCATTCCCTGTGGTACATATCTGCTCCGTGTGTCCATCCTTCCGTCCATCCGTCTGCTAGTCTGTCTGTGCGTCCGTCCGTGCGTCCGTCTAGTGAACACTCCAAGTACCGCCATCTCCCATCCCAGTGGCTACCTACAACAACATGAAAGGATGGACAGACCCACGCCTTAACGAGCTTCACCCCTAAAATGTTCAACGATTTAAAGTACGATGTGTACTACTAGGGGAGAGCGTTAAGCTATCCCGTTATACGGGTCGAAAAACCGGCACAAAAAATGTTTCACGTTTTAGAGTACTTGGTACTTTGTGTTTAGAAAAAAAATCACAACATATCCACGAGGTGAATGCTGACGAGTGGGGCGAGGCGGACGGATGGATGGACGCATGGACGGGCGGACGGTACCACCAGCTCGCATCTTTTCATCACATATTCATCATACACAAGTACCGCCATCCAGCGGACATTATAAGGACATAACGAGAGGTGGTTACTACGACTACGACACGGGACATACGACCCACGGCGTAAGGAGCTTCGCCCCTAAAAGCGTTCAACGATTTAGAGTATATGGTACCCTACTATATATGGGAGAGCATAAAGCCGTCTCAGTGCACCAAACTTTTGGAAAGAAAGACATCTGTGTGTTTTGAAAAAGGGGGTAACAATTAAGAGTACTAGGCGTTGTTACGAAGCGCGCCTCTGACGACGTTACGAAGGGCGCCACGAATCTCACCACTGCAACCACCGTTACGAAAGGCGGCGACGCCAACACGGTCCCGAAGGT
This sequence comes from Rhipicephalus annulatus, assembly GCA_013436015.1. Classification (NCBI taxonomy): domain Eukaryota; kingdom Metazoa; phylum Arthropoda; class Arachnida; order Ixodida; family Ixodidae; genus Rhipicephalus; species Rhipicephalus annulatus. The sequence goes on along the minus strand of WOVY01011256.1, from coordinate 87,959 downwards.
GCCACTGCTCCGATCTCCGCCGACACGGTCACCAGCCGTTTGGTAGCGTAGGTGTCTCAGCTCGCGACTACTTCTGCGAAGAGCTGATAGACGAGCGGACGAGACGACGGTGAGTTAAACAAGGTTTATGTACAGCATATATACAGAGGCGTTACAAATTAGGCACTGGGGCCGACAGTTTAGCGACTCGAAGAGCCAAGCTCTCAACTCTGACACATAGGTCTACTGCTCGCGACGCGTCGTAGGGCCTTTTTTTATATGCACCGGGAGGATTCATTGAGTAACCAAATGTCCAACCAGAAGCGCCGCTGGCCGTGAGGTCAGAATCCTCCAATGGGGTCGCCGCTGGGCCGCGTCATTCTCATCGAATCCGGAGCCGCTGCACGTGGCTGCACCCAAGGACGAGTGACGTCGCCACGCATTGCTTCAGACTCGCCAGACAGGAAGGCGCCGATTGCTTCGACGGGCTCGCTGTTCGTGCGCGACAGAAAGGCACCGCCACGTGATGACGCCGTTGAGTTCTTCGCGTCAGGCGGGCTCGCGTGCTGGCCTTGACACAGATTGCCTTTTTCAGAGGCATGGACTTTCGGTGTGGACTCGCAGGCATAACAGCGTCTACTTTGGAAGAGCATAAAGCCGTCCCGTGGGCCTCAGCAGCGTTAACCAACATGTCCCTGTCGTTATTGTTTTGCTGTTAAGAATAAGTTGTGCACGATTTGAGTACTACGTACTCTACTATGGGAGAGCACAAAGCCGTCCCGTGGTACCCCACATTAGGGGGGGGGGGGTAGAAAAAGTGGGTAACAATTTAGAGTACAGAGTACTCTACTATGGGAGAGCTTAAAGCCATCCCGCGGAGATTTTGATCACCCACATTAGGCACAAATGTATTTTGCTCAGTATGACATGGCACGCGATGGTATGGTAGTTGCGATGAAAGACAAATAAGTGAAAATAGTGGTCGCATGCGTGCAGGTCACGTTGCGCGTTCCGTGGGACGTAAATACGTGCCCGTACTGCTCACGGAAAAGATTTCTGCAAAACTAGAACGCCGCAGCCCTTATTCACTGCGCCTTTATTTCATACTTTCTATTTCTCCGCCCTTCATCTGCACGCAAACGCAAAGTGCATGTACAATATGCGTCACTTCTTGAGCGGATATGTGATGCTGTACAGAAAACAACACACACAATTAGCATAGTGGACTAGACAATATCAGGGAGCTTTAGAATAGGGGCCCCAAAGCCCTTTGCGTATGCACGCTTTGGGACAAGCAGATTGATTGATTGATTGATTGATTGATTGATTGATTGATTGATTGATTGATTGATTGATTGGTATGTGGGGTATAACGTCCCAACAACACCACATGATTATGCGAGACGCCGTAGTGGAGGACTCGGGAAATTTTGACCACTTGGGATTCTTTAACGTGCACCCAAATTTGAGCCCACAGGCCTACAGCATTTCCGCCTCCATCGGAAATGCAGCCGCCGCAGCCGGGATTCGATCCCGCTACCAGCGGGTCAGCAGCCGAGTACCCAAGCCACTAGACCACCGCGGCGGGTCTTGGGACAAGCAGGAGCGAAGAGTTTTCGAATGGGTCTGCAACACTTCGGATACTCACCCAATGTGTGGTCATGTCACATCGGTGTGTGCAATCACGCGTGTCTGGCGCAAAACTTTTCGGGCAGGCATTGGAGCTCCGGCTAAATTCGAGAAATAGCATCCCCAACCCAAAGCCCAAGCGCAGGTCGGGTTTCGGCAAGCACACTGGCTTTGACAGCTACTTCTTTGAGCGCCCCAAAGTGTTCGAAAACTCCCTCATATATATGCTATAGTTTGCTATATCGTATAAACGCGATGCCCTGGCGCCGTGCCCCGATCACATTCGCTATCCGCACTGCGTTCGCTAAGACGTAACATGCTCACAAGAGAAAAAGGGTTGTCGCTTCCGCGGAGCTGCTCCACTTTCATTTACCACTCGTGAACAGACCAGCTTTGTGCGAAACGTTTTCTCCGCCACCACGTGTACCTTTGTACTTAGTCACCGCCTTATCTCGTGCAACATCAGCATGACAAACGAGCGCAATACCCATACACATTTCGTCGACTACAACGAAGCGTATGTGTATGTAACACAACGTAACGCACGAACGGCCCGCAGGGGGACAGTAGCGGATTCGACACGCTTCTCTTGCTTATTTCTTTTCTCCCCCCCCCCCCCCTTCCGGGCACCCACACACGTATACCACATTTTCCTTCACAGTGTGTCAACAACAAAGCAAGGCTGGCATGCTTCCCCTGTGCAGCGAGAAAGACTGCCGATAAAAGAACACACGGCATTCGCGAGGCGATTTCATGGTGGCCAGCCCACCGGGAATGTATATAACTCGGCCTCGACCATCTTTCTCCCGCCGAGTCAAGCGGCCATTCGGGGACGCCTGCAAACGCAACGCCGCTCAAGCGCTCGCTGACGCGCGCAATGTGCCGCATAAACAATGTTTTTTTTGTTTTCTTTCCCTTTCATTCACGTCCGTTCCCGAACGCTGCAGACCCGTCGCGCGAAGAACGGCCTTGCCTGTTTCACAACAGAGAGACATACTGTCTAGGAAAAACCACCGCTCTGTGAGAACAAAAAGGAACGGAAAGGACGTTGTAGCTTCGTACTCGGGTGGCGCTGTTTTGTGTGTTGCGGTTTCTTCTTCTTTGTTTTTGTTTTATCCCTTTCGTCTTCTTTCCGGTCCTCCTACGTCCTTTTTTGTTTTATGCGCAGAGTTACGCTTTTGAATAGGCAACGAACGCGGTGAGTGTGCGTATATTCCACGGCAGACTTGGCTATAGCTCTGGCTTCAATCAGGCATAGCAAATACAGTTTAGTTTTTTTTCTTCTTTCCTGCGCGCTTACACGGGGAGAAAATGTGGGCGGGGCGCTCGTAGCGGATATATGCGGACAGTGCGGAGCTAAAACACCGAAGCAAAAGTAAATGCCGAGCAGAAATAAGTAATCCAGAAAAAATGCGACGTTAAAGTAGTTGGTTCGTTGCTCGCTGATGTTGTTTTGACGCAAGGTTTCTTCCCCTCTCTCTCTTTCTTTTCTTTAGTTCACGCCGTATCCTAGAACACCAGTGCATTCCGTAGAAGGAGAGCAAATTGATAAGCGCACTGAATAAGCAAATATTACGCTGTTTAACTCTAGACAGCTTGGCGAGAATCGTGCCGACACGATTTACAAAGTACACAGTCTTATTGACCTAGCCTATTGGCACTGATTCGATGCAGACGCCGCAGTTGGTGGTTCGAGGTTGGAGAAGACGCTTATTTATACAGCCTATAATTCAGCGCGGAGCAGCGTCGATTCATAGTTCATAAGAGCGATACAGACCAATCACTCAACTTCTTCGTTCCTGAAAGAAGCCAGCTCAATTGGCCCCAATGATTATCGGAATGTCATGTATACGTCACATACAATGAGCACGAGGAACGAAAGGAAAAGATACTCGGGCATTGTCATTAAATTCTCGAAAACTTCACGGCATTTCTTCGCAATGATGGCGAATGCCATAAAAACGAAATGAACTTGTTGTTTCTTACGTTAACCTACGTAGCACACGATCAATGTACCCCGTTACTTCATCTACATGTGATCAAAAAAAGGCATCAATGGTACAGTCCAGTGCTCTGGACTTCGGTGTCAGTAAAGAGGCTTCTGCGAGAACATCTACGCCTGGAAGCCGCTATATACCTGACCGGGACTGGGCCTTGTAGGCAGAATTTTCGTTTCTCTTTTGTCTGCTTCGTTTTCAACATTACACACTCAACAAACGAGGAGGAGGAGGAAAAAAACCCTTTATTGATGCTGGTTGTGCCAGATAGCCCTCATCCTCATCGGGCTGGTTGACATCCCTAGTCCGGGACGTCATTAGTCAAGGCCGCCACTCGAGCCCGCTGGACTAGAGTTCGCTGTTCCTCTAGTGCGGAGCTATTGAGTAGGGTCGTCTGCCAGTCCTCTTTGGTGGGGTAGGGAAATGGGGTTAATTTTGGGTTCATTTGGCAGGCCCAGACCATATGGTAAGTGTTGGCCACTTCCCCACAGTACTGGCACTGCCCACTTATTTTTGGGTCGTAATATTTGAGTATGGCAGGACAGAGCAGCGTGTTTTTCTGTAGGCGGCGCAGGACGCGCTCCTCCGTTTTCGAGAGTCCCTTCGCCGTTGCGGGATACAAGCGGCGTTGCTCAGTGTAATATTCTTTGATTTCTCGGAGCCGTGTTAAAGCAACAAACGAAAATACCCACCACCACGCAACAAATTAAACAAAAGCCAGGCCGTAACTCTGAGATTATTACAAACAAATACGTACCCCAGCCTGGCGGACGTATACGCCTGTGTTATCCAAGCTTTTACCCAACGGACGCGTGTATAGCGTGCGGGAAAGGGGCCACACTGCAATACATGCTTTGGGAGTGTGCCGTGAAAGTTAATGTCGCTGCAGCCGCTCATTTCGCGACACATGTTAGGCAGGGACGAACTCCCAGGCGAATGGTTGCTGCTACCGCCGCGCGAGGGCAGGAGCTGGTCACCGCCGCGGCTGCGGTCACGGCTACGGATCGGCTGCTTCAGCATCGCTGCCGCTGGAAGGCGGCACTCACTAGCGACCAGCTGACCGGCCAGCTTTGGGCCGTCCGACAGTCTGAAGATGCCGCACGGGTCTAGCCCGGGTCCAAGGACTTCGAACGGTCACCTGAGACACCGCCATCATCATCGACGGAGTGTGCGAAGAGACAGGAGTTAACTACTCTATCTTCCCTCGCCCGAAGGAAACTGCAGGACTTTAAATAAACCTTATTAATTCATTACCATACAGTGATGAGTAACGCCCATCATCATCAGCTGTTGTCCGTCCTTCTTAAACTTCACCTTTTTTCTTTTTACCAATTTAACAGCTTGTTCTGTAGGGCTTTTTCGGTGAGCCATTCGTGAATGCCGTTTATGAGCCCTTTTCGTTCTTGGCAACTTTTCAGTGAAATAAAATTGACATCAACCTTTAGGGTTGTCTAAATTACGTTTCGAAATCTAGGCGATGGAGGTCTTCTGACAACTTGCCCAATATGGGAAGTCAAATTTCTTTGTGTAAACAGGTGATTATCTTTCCAAGAACTGATTGCCCACCAGAACTACCACTTTGTTGTCCTTATTCGAGCAAACATATAGGACCACATAAAAAAAAGAAAAAAGGATGCGAGCTTGCAAGTGGCTTCAAAAATGAACGTTATGCCCACCTGTATGAAGGAGGAAAAAGAGGGGAAAAAAGAAACAGAAATGGAGAAGCCGGAAGAAACGGTAACAAAAAAAAAATTGCCACCCGCATCCTCCCACGGGGAGAACTCGAGTAAATGCTTCGCAGAGTGGTGGGGGTATCGCATGAATGTTGCGTAATTGGGTATGGTTTGGGAACGCTTAATTGTTATTTCGTCTTTATTATTCTTATTGATTGAATGAAGCGTTCCCTTCAACGCCAACCGAAAGCCGAGTAATGACGCCCTTGACTGAACTACGAACGCGCGATTCAGTGCCTAACAATAATACGGGGGGGGGGGGGGCAGTTGTGCAGCGCGAGTGGTCAGTGTTTTTTGTTGTTTTTTTTTTTCACTAGCAGACGCTGCTTCTGCGTGAGCCTGTGAGGCGAGAGAGGGGAAAGAGAGCGACAGTTTTGCGGGTGTCTTCCTGGGCCGAACGAGATGCGAACATACGGCGCGAGACGCGAGCATGTGCAGTAGGGGTGTGAACGACACCGCTGCCGACGCCGAAGCGTGACATCGTGCGACTAAGAAATGTTCCGCTTTAAAAAAAAAAAGAGGGGCGGTACTCTTGGGGTAGAGGATGCCGCAACACCCCACATTCCCCACATACGCAGTGCACGGGCATTATAGACAAGTCTTGTCCAGTGGTTGCTAAGAAGGTTAACAGAGCCTTGTAAGCCTAATACAGCTACGGTTCTTGCAATGACCATACGCCAAAAGGAGTTCAAGGAAGATTAGCACGCTGGAACTTGAATATCAGCACACAACGACATCTGCAGTCGGCACCAAGTTCTAAGGAGTGCCAGCTACAACTCGGCACACATGGCCAGGTGCATATATGTACGATCTCGACGCGGCTTTCAGACGTGCACTCGCAGCCTTCATCCATCTCACTGGATTCCAGACCCTCCCACACGCTTCCTACCGAAATGCGCTTGCGCAAGGTCCAGTCGTCGCGTCTCTTGAACGGTCGCCAAGAAGCGCCCCCATTAGTTCATCGCGACGCCTCGCGTGGCCATCGCTGATCGGTTTTGCCTCGCTCGAACAAAAAAACGAAAGAAATAAAGACTTCATTGGCGCTTATCCCGGACCCTTCGGCTGACCGTAGTCGCCTACCGACGCGACCTGACCACGAGTTACATGTTAAAATGAAGTGACTCGCGATCTCGATCATAAAGGCAAAACACATTCGCCATGTATGGGAACTCAGTCGGGAGGAAAAGAGCCGTTCGCGAAGTGCATAATTAAAGAAAGCGAGTCGACGTCAAAGAAAAGCTGAGCCTCGTGTGCAGTTCTTCAATACGGTATTCTTTCTGAGACGTTTGTTGAATCACAAGGTAACTGTGAAGCCCCCCGTGTTGAAAGTCATCCTCCTCGGGGGAGGCCTAGGCCCGTAGAGGTCGAAAGGTTTCTCCGTTATGTAGAGCAATACATAGCATTTTGTCACAGTTTAAAGTAGGGACGGCTTTCAGCGCTCCCATAGTAGAGTATTGAATACACTAAATCGTTAAAAACTTATTATAAACAAAGCTTTTTGTATCCAGTGCACAGTGAGTGGGTTTCTAATATCGTATAATGCCCAGGTAAAATTGAGACAGCTCATTGTTCTCATAGTAGAAAACTTACATCGTGCTCTAAATCATCGAACATTTGTTCTAAACAAACATGCTTCTCTGCAACGTGTGTTCACAAAAGAAAGAAATAAATAACGAAAGAAGAAAGAAAGAAAGAAAGAAAGAAAGAAAGAAAGAAAGAAAGAAAGAAAGAAAGAAAGAAATTATCCTTGAAGTTGCTTTGTGGCATGGTAATTCATCAGATCCGCATTTGCCGTAGTATGAGAGGCAGCTTCCCTGCTGCAGTCCCATATCAATACACTCGTGGAATAATAATCCACTGCTAGACTTTCCAGGTTTCATAAACCTCGACATTCGTTACTGCAAAACAGGGCCAAAGCGCACAAGGATGCATTTCCTTTTATTGCTTCACCGTACAGCATGGAAATATATTCGATTTGCATTCACCTGAACACATGTGATCCCAGTTCAGGGCTTCGCTTCTTCATATAGTATTCAAACAGCCCTCCCTCTCCTATGTCCACATCGGAACCACTCTGTAGCTCTTTCTCATACCTTCTCTGGGTCGTTAAAGTGGTCTTGAAAGAAGTCACGAAATCGAAAATTCCCTTTTCAAGTACTAGGGCTTTCTAGAACCTGAATAGATTAAATAAGTCTCTCTCGAAGGTTGCATCCTAGGAGCGCCAGCTTCCATTCGCGTATTAGCCACTGATCACCAATCACGAGTTCAACTCGTGCGTAGCCACCGAAATATGAAAACGCTTCAAACTGTTTTTCAGGTTATCCTCTACAGTCTTACACTCAGCAGTACATTCAGCAGTACATCCAGGAGTACATCCAGCAGTACACTTAGCAGTACACTCAGCAGTACCCTATAAGAAGTTCCGACTTCAGACTGACTGGGCTTCAACGCAAATCTGCCGGTGGTTCTTTTGCAGGAAACTGGATACCACATATTTTACCATCTTGATCTTCATTGGTCATTCGTACGCCCGTACCACTTGACCAAGTTTAATCAAATGCATCAAAGTAAGCAGTGCCGAGAAGAAGCGATCGTAAAAAGAAGCAATAATCGATACACATATCTGTAATTTTTGCACACGCAAAATCAGCATGCATAAAAATAAGAATGATTCACAGTGGGCATTAAAAAGGTTAATAACATATATATCACTTGTGATCTAGCAAAAGAGACAAAGAGGAACCAGCATATTTAATTTTTCATAGTCACAAAATTACAACCACAGACACATTAAAAATGTATTAATCAAGATGAGCTTAAGGGATGCTAATACAAATGTATAAATCCTGTCAAGTTTGTAGGACACCAGCGAATGGAACGGTGTGAAACGCGGAGCACTAATCGGGGGCATGCTTGCTATATACGTCTGCATGCGTTTCACTCTTCTGTTTCGTTTTTGCTCTATAATCTGTAGAGACACTGATAAGGCTAATGCAACGACAGAGCGAGATGAGAGACTCGTCAATAGGTTTTTTGTAGACAAGACTTTGTATACAAGACTTTACGAATTCTTTTATCGGCCTTGCGGTTGACGTACACTGAAATGGGCGCGCCTATACAACGCCCAAAAAGTGAACTTATACAGTCGTTACCAAAATATTAAAATCCACTCTTACAGTATGACGAAAACGACTCGCAAATCATCAGTCCCTAATTGACTTAGTCAAGATGAGCATAAAAACCCACGCGATATCTCAAGTTCTAGTTCAAAAATCAAATAAATCTTGCATGTGCGATACGAGCAGGGAAGCAGGACGAACCTTACCAATGCCATTATTTGGAACTCTCATGACTACGTAACCAAAGCACACCGGTCAATGAGCCCGCGAAACTTGAATCGGCCAATGGCTGTACATGTTTTTCGCAATCATCATTGTCATCACTTTAATCACTGTCATCGTCGTGGTCAATAACGATAACAATAACGTAGCTGCTGCTGGTGGTGTCGGTAGTAGCACAAGTATATATAGCCTAAGAAAAGACAACAGCTTTTATAGCAACAGACAGTATTTGCCTTGCACAAAAAAAAGGAAGAGCGATTTCAAAGCTGTCATACTAATGAACTAATGAACGAATAAATTCATTATTACTGTGCACTGACATCGAAAGGCAAGGGCACTTGTAGTTAGCCGTGTAAGTCAGCCGAATCATCTTGGCAGAGTCTAAAATATATACCGTTTTCTTTATTTCGAAAGCCTGCCCTAGGGACTAGTAATGCGCAGTGTTATAAATACGCAAATAAGTTTGCTTCATGTATGAAGTCTACCTTCCTCTGCATCCGCATCGTGCCCACCCTTGTTATTCTTACTACAGAATGCTCCTGCTAAAAAATTTAAATGCTTTAATGGCTATTCCCCATATGAACTCCCTGTCTGCTTCCAATAGTACAACCTGCTCAAGTGAGGTTATCAACACGAATATAAGCGACTTGTTCACGTCCTTGTGTATGCTGAGTGCGTGGGACGACGGTACGCTGCATATCGCCGTCGAGTTTTCCCTCCGCACACGCCAGCATCGTGGAGGGGCGCGCAGTCAGTCAGATCGTCGACCATCTGCGAGCCCAACCTTGAAAGCCTCGCGACATTGACACCTGGTGACGAACAAGGGATATTTCAAGGGAACAGCTGTGACCGAAGCGTTGATATGCGCGTGTAAGAAGGCCTTAGTTAGTCTGCCACCATACTGTACATGTTTAGTCGCGTCTCGATGCGACTTCGTGTCGTGTTGACCACCCTTACCTCCAGAATGGAGTGACTAACTGATACGACGTGGCTGGCTAGGGGTGGCTAGCCAACAGTGTCGAGGTGGTGATTGCCATATGGAGCCCTGAATAACCTTCGAGGGGCAGCTCCTCTCTACGAACGTAATATGGATTATTAATTAATTATTGGTTAAACATCTAAGCTGAGTTTTGCAATGCCTTCTTTTGTACACACGTTTTCCATTCGCAAGAATGCATTTGCGTTCCAAATTTGCGTACAAAATTGAAGCGTTAATGTCCAAAATAGAACTCATCTCAATTACTCCAGGTATAAAGTGTTTATTTACGGTCATCCCATACAAATAAATGACAAGAAATATTGACAGTCATTCGGACAAATCAATATCGAGGAGTTGTATAAGGAAGAACGGTTCCATTTGGAACAGATTTAGAATAGAGCGAGTGGGGCATGCTTATGTCATTTCCGAACCCGCATTTGTATTTGACATGTACAGAACACATAAAGAACGTTACATTCAACCCCGCCCCTAAATGTAAAGAGATATTGAAACAACAGTAATATTAGGAGACACAGAAATACGAGCTGAGGTAACCAAAAAATCATTCGTGTAATATGACGCACCTCGGTGACCTTCTGTGGTTTTCTTACCTCTAAAACAGAAGGGTCGTTTCATCCAAACGTTGCACGAGTTACATCAAGAGAAAGTTCACCAAGACGAAGACAAAAAAACCATTACCTCCAGCACTCTGAACAATAGTTAACCAGTGAAGCTGGACCACGTAGTCCCAGTGCTTATCACTAGACTAATCCCGCAGTACAGTAAAGATTTTTTTTCAATAACCAGTAACGACTATCCAGAAATCCTAATAGGTGTTTGTCAACAGTGTTTTCCGTTCTCGTTTTTAGTGGACCATTGCGGAGTAGTGAGATTTTACCCAATTTTTGTGGCACGCACGCTTTTTTCACCGTGGACGACTTCTTCATTTTTAGTGGGGCGTCGATGAGCAGCGGGGATTACTCTATCTTTGTGGAAGACGCCCTGGAGTTTTGGCCAACATAGTACGGGCAATTTTTAGTTTCGCCTGTACACTTATACAACGTCACTTCAAAATGATGAGTAAGATCGGTAACGTGTCCTAATCATAATGGCTAACCACAAGGTACCACGCCTCTCAGAGTAACCTTCCGATCTACCCACAAATCAGCAGCTAGCAAAAGATACTTGTTCCTTGCGCGTAAAAAAAAATCTAAGGCTGAACATGTGTGTTAAGTACAAATGTTAGACGATTTAACTGAGTACGATGTACTCTGCTATGGGACAGCAATAAGTTGTTCCAGGTTTCCGAAGTGTTTGAAGCAAATTGTGAACGCTTAGAGCACGACGTGTGTTCAGAAAAGTGTTGCACGATTTAGAGCACCTGGTACTCCACTATGGGAGAGCCAAAAAACCGTGCCATTCAAAGACGACAGTTATTGAACCAATATATTGTGTATAGAAAAAATGTTCAACAATTTATAGTGCGATGTACTCTACTATAACAGAGCAGAACGCTGTCGGCGCTAAAGTGGCAGTAGGATGTTTAGAACTAAACATTAATGATTTAGTTGGCAATTTCCCCCTACTACGGGACAGGAATAGGCTGCCCCGGTCGTAACTAGGCGAACCATTCAAGAGATCGAACGGCGTGCTCAGAACAAGTGTTTGACGATCTACAGTACGAGGTACTCTACTATGGGAGAGCAATAAGCTGTCCCAGGTACTGTTTACTAAGGAGTGTAAAATCACAGCAAAATACCTTCATTGTTACGGAATCTACGAAAGATTACCCGATGCAGCAGAACTCTTAAAATGCCATGAAAGGACTTCTGTTGATGAAGCTCCCGCTCTACAGCTGATCTTTGAGAAATACCACAGTGAAGTACCGTTGATGAGGGTTTTTACACCTACCGGTTTACGAGGCAAGATTGAGTCTCATGCACCGTCCGCGGGCAGCTGGTACTCGTTGGGCCCAAGAAGAGCTTCCTCCGAGCGGCGTTGGGTAATCAATCCCAGAAAAGGAGAGCCTCGGCGTAAGTCGCACGACACTCCACCAACTGGCACGTACAAACGGTGGGTGGTCCGCGCAGCGAGCACAATCACGCACAACTTCACGTCGAGCCCTCTAGACGAATGCTTCTGGAGCTAAAACGAAAAGCGCTTGATTGGGACCGCAAGATGAACTGTCCGGGGAGTACCAAAGGGGTCTAAGTGACGCGGGCGGGGTCTGTTACACCATGCCGAAGCCGATCCCGGTGCCGCTGTTCTTGCGAGCAAACCAACGGTCCGGTGAGTTCAAGAAGTCCACAGCTGTAGGAGTACGCAGGTCTAGAAACACCGAAGGCTGGAAACTTTTTGAGTGCACGTGACGGTCGACGGTGTTCGACTCTATATCGGGTGAACCGCGCGGCAGCAACAGGTGTGCTCCGACTCGCCGCGATGCTCGTCGTGGTCGTGTTCGTCGTCGTGGTTGGTCGTAGGGCGCGGGCGCGTAGCAGAAAAGGCGGCTGCCGACTGCTGTGCGCGCCTCTCGGCGCCGCTGCCGACGACGACTGCGTGCGGAGGCGTACAGCTCTTGCGCGCGCGCAACACACACACACACGCACTCTGCCGACTACGAAACAGCGCGTGGGTCGTCGGCGAGGGCAACCGGTTTGCCGCCGCGCACAGGTATCCTCCACCACCGCCACACACGGCTCGCTTGCGCGGGACGTTTGCAAGTTGCGTTATGGGTGAGCACATGCGACCCGCCGCCGCCGCTGCGCTAAGCTACACGCGCAAACGCCGGCTGGTGTTTGCGTTTCGCAGCCGCTACATCGGCGGCACGTCGTGGGCATGCTCCCTGGTGTCTGCCAGGTGAAGCACGCCGACGCGCGTCGGTGGATTAGCTTACACAGCGCTGGAAGACCAAGCAGTCACGAAGCCAGTAGACAATCGAGGAATGACACGAATTCGAAGGAGGATTTCAGGGTGCGTCTTGTGGATCACCAGTTACCTCATCTTTCCCACATGTTGTCCTGACTAGAAGCAGAAGCTCGTTACCACATGTACGGCCTCAATGTGTGGTTGTTTCAGCCTGCCGACGTACACTTGAAGTGTGTCGAGCAGTGAGTGAAGAACTATTAGGATACATGTTTGTCTTCTGGCAATGGCGAGGTGCGCTGTGAATCAGTTGGCGCTGCGACTTTGTCAACGGAGGCCAAAGTGTGTCAGCTTTGTAATGGTGGTCTTGTTGGTATCGACCATCGCTGATCCATGTGACTGCGGCTTTGTCAATGTAGGCCAAGTGGTGTCAACATAAACCATGCTTCTGATGGCGTTCTGCTTCATACCAGCCGAATATAATCCGAGTATAATCCGGGGACGTTCTACGTCCAGTACTTGCACGCCTTCAATAGGCATTGGAACCGACGAACTACGGTGGGAAGTGATATCCCTGAAGTCCTGCGTCTACTACTATCGAACTGAGCAGTCTAGTTTAAGCTCACCTCTTTTTTTTTATCTCCCCTTTCTATCTCTCTCTTTTTGTCCCTCAATCCCCTTACCCTGGTGTAGGATAACAACCCAGGGTAGCTTGCTAGATAGGCGAGACATTCGCCAGCAAGTCAGCGTGGCACTACGCGTGGTATGGCGCAGTTCTATTGCGGGTCCAGTCTCGACAAAAGTACGAACAGTATAACGCTTCGTTGTGGGCACATCAGGCACTGTTACCGGTGAGGTGGTTACCACTGATACAACATTGTCCCGGCGGTCATTATCGAATTTCGCAAATCTAATGGATCTCAAGGCAGCCCACTACAGGCAAGGGCCCTAGATATCAAACTACATCACGTGTTATGCATGCACAGAAGCATGCTTTCCAAATATCCACCACATTATTATAATCAATTAAGGGATAGATAAATGTTCAGGATACACCCAACCACTATACATATAGCCTTCATAGATTATGAGAGCCCCGCCGCGCTGGTCTAATGGCTAAGCTAGCTTCATCGGCCCCTGTGAAGCTCGCTCGGCTCTGCCCTAGCACCTCGGGCGAGCGGACCGTGGGCTGTGGCGTAAGACATGCGAACGTTTACATCGTATTTGGCACACGAGTTGTCTATTAGGTTCCCCTGACCTGGAGGTTATTACGGTGAACAGAATGGCCACTGTACAAATGTACGAGCCATGAAACATGACCAGCATCTAACTAAAGAAAATCAACCCGAGCATTTTTGTGCATGCTGCAAGTTGTGCAAATGTGAATTGTCGGTCCCCTCGACTATGCCCCGCCGCAGTGGTCTAGTGGCTAAGGTACTCGCCTGCTAACCCGCAGGTCGCGGTATTGAATCCCGGCTGCGGCGGCTGCATTTCCGATGGAGGCGGAATTGTTGTAGGCCCGTGTGCTCAGATTTGGGTGCACGTTAAAGAACCCCAGGTGGTCGAAATTTCCGGAGCCCTCCACTATATACGGCATCTCTCATAATCATATGGTGGTTTTGGGACGTTAAACCCCACATATCAATCAATCATGTCCCCTCTACTAACCGCTGTGCAACTTGCCACAGCGCTGGGCCAAAATTTGGTCTTATCATTCGCTGGAGTTTCGATTTTCTACTGCCGCGTATCGCAGTGTTATCATCACCCAACAGCATTCATCTGAAGTAAGTCGTCACACTTATATTCATAGAAGAATCACAACCATCACGTCGTGCCTCAGTATATACTACGCCATTGGTAGATATCAGTTTGTGTGAAGTGTTGCGCCTTACAGTTGTAATATTAAACAGTGTCGTTTTATAGGTATAGGAGGATACAAAACATTTGTGATCACCGAAAGAACAAACAGGTCATTAATTAAGGGAGGGATGTGTATTGTCCGCAGCGTGCCTATCGATTACTGCAGCGGGAATGCAGCGGGTATACACGTCTCCTCTCACCTCGCTTAGAAGACCGGGTAGCTAGGATACGTCGCGTGCGTCGCGGAGAAGTTTACGAGCAACAGTAGCGCGTGACTCGATAACTTTTGCGGTTGATGGTACTCTACTGTAAAACAAATGGAAAGCAAACCGAGCTTACCGTCAATCGAGTTGATCAGACCCGTTGAGCTGTGAGAAACGGCTGCATATGAGTCAGCAGCACGCCTTCGACACTAGGTGAAATCGGGCATCTGGGTCGTAGCGCCCCCGTCCATTGCAGGGGTTGACAGATGGACGCCTGTTGTTTCTTTCGCCTCTCTTACGTGACTTTTCTTCGTGCTTGCTTGTTGGCCCGGCTCGATTTGCAACGCAAACGGCGCAATTAAACTTTAAAGCCGTTAGCCAGGTGCCCCGCCGCGGTGGTCTAGTGGCTAAGGTACTCGGCTGCTGACCCGCAGGGCGCGGGTTCGAATCCCGGCTGCGGCGGCTGCATTTCCGATGGAGGCGGAAATGTTGTAGGCCCGTGTGCTCAGATTTGGGTGCACGTTAAAGAACCCCAGGTGGTCTAAATTTCCGGAGCCCTCCACTACGGCGTCTCTCATAATCATATAGTGGTTTTGGGACGTTAAACCCCACATACCAACCGTTAGCCAGGTGATCGTGTTGTTCTTTATTGTTCCGTTCGGGTAACCCGTCGTACAGCTTTCTTCGCCTTCATTATCAGGGCCTCCCACAGCCATACCCTTATCTTATCGCACCAGTCATGCCAGAGCACGCATGTTTTGCAGTCGAAACAAAGAACAGTACTCACGGATTCAAGTGCGACAGCCAAATTTTTCCGTGTAACGACTGACTTGCGCTATTGCTCGAGGAAACCACGTCATGTCGCGATGAATCTATCCTATAAAGGCAATGTTTGCTCTTATCTACACATTTCAATGAAAATTACTCCGACATTACATCAGCTGTCAAGGCTGGAAGCGAAAATATGCGCATTCAACATAGCCCTGAACTGCTCCGTTTGAATGAGTAGGTACTGTACAGCCTCCAGCATTTTTAATAATATCTTGCAAGCGTCGACAGCATGCAGTGTTAGCACCTTACATCGGCAATAATCGGCGAGGACAGCAAGAATATACGCGCAGGCGCACAAAGCAGTGCTAGTGCAAGCGTCGTCTGCCACGCTGCACCTTTTAGAACGATGCATGCCCTACCACAATGACTGTATTTGTCAACTTAGATTAAAGAAAAAAAAAGAAAAAAAGCGGTGTGAACAAAACTATGCGCACAACTTAAACCGCGATCTACCGATTCTTGTTCTCTTTATCTTTCCTGTGATTACAGACGAATAAACTTCAATGTTGATGCGCAGGAAAATTCGAATAAAAAAGTAATAAAAAATAATTTTAAGTGCTATAAGAAGACCGCAGCTGGCGCCGCATTTTTCATGTTCGATTATGCCTCCTCGAGTGCCGACGGGAAAACGTGGAAATGAAATAAAAGCAAAACCTTCGTGATGTTTCTATCTGCCATTGTGCGCGCTCTGGGTGGCTTTAACGAAGAAAAGGGAGTGTTTAATATTGAAAGGATTAGCCTGGCAGATGATGCTTTCACTAGCGCTGCTTCGTGCGCCTACGCGCACTGCTGCCCCTCTCGCAGATTGCCCCGCCACGGTGGTCTAGTGGCTAAGGTACTCGGCTGCTGACCCGCAGGTCGCGGGTTCGATTCCCGGCTGCGGCGGCTGCATTTTCGATGGAGGCGGAAATGTTGTAGGCCCGTGTGCTCAGATTTGGGTGCACGTTAAAGAACCCCAGGTGGTCAAAATTTCCGGAGCCCTCCACTACGGCGTCTCTCATAATCATCTGGTGGTTTTGGGACGTTAAACTCCACAAATCAATCAATCCCTCTCGCAGATTATAGCCGTTGTAAGGTGCTGATATTGTGTGTGGTCTAAAGCTTTATGCCAAACTAGAGTTACTGTATACGCAGCTTAGGCGTGATCTTAGGTTAGCCCCTGGCCTTCCAGCTTTGCAATGCGGCACGGTGAAACGTTTTCTGGTTGTAAAGAGCTTATCTGCATGCAGGATGACCCTCCCATTTATTTGATAGTAGAATAGAAGCTGTGATGCCGTGCCTCGAACGATGTGCCCGCTGGCTAGTAATAACATTGCGGGAATGGTGCGACTGCTAACAGTGATGCTGATGTAAAACTGCTCTCGATAAAAGCCCTTCGTCGTAGTTACCGCAGAACACATCATGTTAAAAAGTGAACGGGTGGAAAATAATCGTGCCCAGTGAGAAGCATGATTTTGCAAAGTGCTTGCTTACCTAGTTGATATTCCAATGACTTACTATACAGCGCGAACTTCAGGGATGGCTAACATGGGTATGTGCCAAATTTCCTTGTCTGTGTGTGTCTCATTCTCTTGTTTGTCCTCCCTGAAGTTCGCACTACATAGCAGTCCAGATAGAAGACTGGCAGGCTATCGATTGAGGGAGAGACGTGCCTTTCGGGTATATAGCGCTGCAGTCGATCGCTGCTTACGTATAGCGGTAAAGTTAAAGGACCACGCACTGGAGTGATACTTTAACTTTTCTGGTTGACAGTATATACACGTCTCGATCTCAAAACTGCTTGCCAAATGTGTCGCCAAACGAAAACGTGTGTATAGTGGCATGAACGCGTGAAAACCCCCCTAACAACATGCTATGTCCCGAATGAGCCGCTACACTCTTAAAGAAAAAGTTAGTAAAAAGGTGGAAACTGCAAGCAAATAGGTAGTGACCTCAGCGGTTACTACATTTCTTCGACCGTTACTACCCTTTTGCGACCTCTTTACTACCTACGTTAGTAAACAGTTATTAACAAAAATGAATGAGGTAGTAACTGCAGCCGTTACTACCTTTCTTGCCCCATTACTACGTCTTTGCAACAAAACCCTGATATATTAGTCGTGTGAAACATTCAAATACACTGAGAATGAGTTCGGTATATTGTTCCGGCCACTGTACATAATGCCTTTTTGTGGCAATTTTATAATAAATGAATATAACATATAATTTTTTTATAAGTGAGGCTAATTAAAAGTCTTGTGATACGTCACCAAACACATGTAACCAGGTAGTATAATATAGTGCTTGAAGTTTATATTTGTGATAATTTATCCTGAAACGCAAGTGCTTTCTTGTGCTACACATGCCTCTGCGAAGAAGGGGCTATATATACCCCACGCTTACTTCATAATACACGTATGGGTAAAAAATAGTGAATTTGTTTGGTCTATGCATTCATCGCATTCATGGCACACCCCGTTTCTTACCCGAATTTGTCTAGTTATAAGACATTGATAAGCCAACATTAGCAGTGGATTAATGATATGCCAAAATAAATGAACTACGTAGTATCGGTTACTACTTTTTCTTGTTGAAACCTTTGAAATTTACTACCAATTGGTGGTAACGGCTAGGGTAGCAACAGTTACTAACTGCTAGTAGTAACAGCAGAGGTAGTAACTGTTACCACCCTCGCCGTTACTAACTGCGCTTACTACCAGGGTTGTGACATATGTGACAAACCATTACTACCCCAAAGTTAGCTAGTACTACCACCTTTTTTCTAAGAGTGTACGATTCGGATTAGCGAAAGCGCGTTCTTGAAAAACAACGGCCCTCTGGGTGTCCTTTCTTGCTTTTTCGGCCGTGGTTGCAGCGCGCGCGTGTGGGTGACGCTTCGAGGCCACCGCTTCCCACTCGACGGGCCCGGGACGCGCGTTGGCGAACGGAATCTCCGTGGCGCGCGCACGTGTGTACAGTATAGACACGGAACGGAAAAAGAGACAAAATGTTTTGGGAGTGGCACGGTTCGCGAAATTGCCGACGCACACACACGATCAGAGCGAAGGTGGACGCGAAGATGACGCAAATAAAAGGGCGTCACTACGTGCATTCGCTCGCGAGGCGCGACATTGTCCGTATATGGCACTTGAAGCATGTGCTCAATGGGCGAGCTGGAATGGTATGTGATAGTCGCCAGCTGAATTTGTCCCCGGTGACTGTTTGTTGTTGCGTTTTCATTCACAACGAAAGATGAATTTGACCAAAAGTAACCTGCTGTTTGCGGTCACTGTACGGAGTTTTCGAATAGGACCCCGCAAAGTATTGGAACCCCAATGAAGTATACGTAGAGGCCACTGCGCATGCGCTAAACCCGAACATCGTTTTTTTTTTGCGTTTGGGATGCTGTTTCTCGAATTTAGCAGGAGCTCCAAAGCCTGTCCCCAAAGGCTTTGCGTCAAACACTCATGGCAACGCACACTGAAGCAGCGGTTGTCAGCGTGCTCTTGACTTGTAAAAGCTGATAAACTTGGCTGATAAAAGTGAGCGTGGTTACTTTAAAAAATAAAGTTGATTTAGGCACCGATTGTTGTTTTTGCATTGAAGCACGAAGGAGTGCAACTGGAAGTTTTTTATTATTATTAAACGTATGTTTTACTTTTATTTTTGTACTAACTTTTCTGACACCGTAGTGGTGCAAGACACACAAAACGCAAATGTTAAAGTGAAGCCCCACTCGAAAACTATCCCCTCAGGCTTGAATCAGTGTTAAAGTACGCAAAAGGCTTTTGGATCCCAAACTTTCGGGGTGCCTATTTAAAAACTCTCTAACAGTATAGTTGTCGCACTAGGATGCCTTGAAGAGCACTTTGTCAGGGAGGTGCATGCGTCGAGCCATTCTACTCTGCCCAATCGGAAAAATGAGGCTAAGCGGAGCTTGGCGTGTACGCGCCTGACCAACTGACTTTCTTTCACTTCTTTCTTTCTTTCTTTCTTTCTTTCTTTCTTTCTTTCTTTCTTTCTTTCTTTCTTTCTCTCTTTCCCTCTTTCTTCCTATCTTTCTTTCTTTCTTTCTTTCTTTCACGACAGGCATAGGTCTTTCATCGGTGCACATGCTCACCAGTAAAACACTTAAATTGCGCGACTGCATAGACGAAAAGTAAAGAATGCCCACTTTTGGAAGATGGTGCCCACAAATCGTAATGAAACTCGCACGTCAATGACCGAAATTCAAACTCTACTTTTGAATATACTCTGTCTGAGAAAACAATGATCACTAAATAGGCCCCTCATTTTGTGCGTAAAGGCATGGCATATATGTCACTGGTGTAAATGCGTTACATAAAAACTGGAGCCATATCATGGGGCGGGGGCAAAGCGCGACACATCTTGAACAGGCATATGCAGCCTCCCATTTTTTTTTTCTTTTTCACCTGAACGCCCAAGTCTCGATTTCAGACCCTGTAAACGCCTGTTCCGGGCACGCTGCTGTCCAGTTCCCGGAAGAGCCTATAGCAGAAGACGGCTGTCGAGAACTGTTCCGTTGCAGACATACACGTATCCTCGTTCGTTTCGCCGCTGTGCTTCATTATACACCGCTCATAGGCAGGGCTGTCGACAATCGCGGATTCATGTTTCAAAAAAAAAAAAGTAGGCAGATCCCACGTATACCTCAGGAATCGATGTTATGCGAAGCGCGTGGACGGGAGTTGACGTGTCGTAATTTTTTTTATTGGGCGAAACGTTACGAGGGGTGGCGCTAAATGTGTGTACAGAAGCGCGCACAGGCATACGCTAAACAGCCTCGAATGTTTTATATAACCAGTTGTTAACAGTTGCGTAAAGATGCCAACAGTAACGTGGTAAGCAGATATGCAACACCAAAAGCGGTAAGCAGATATGAAGCGCTGCTGCTCGCGACGATGGTAGTCCTGGACACTGCTGCTCAAGTCAACTTCAGCGGATGACACCTAATTACAATTGACGTTAGGCCGACGTGACGGCTGCGTCATAGGAGTACAATGTACTGTTTATAAAAGTGGATAGCCTCACGGCAACCACAATGGGCGTTTCACGAACATTAAGGTCTAGTTGATGACAGTTCTGAATGTGGCGAGGCTATTTGGTTGCCGCGCACAATGCTTGGATTCGTTTCCGGCTGGGTCTGTAACATATATTATTTGCATTCGTCGGGTCAAAGTTGGCAATGTGGGTTTGTATTAACGCTCTCTCTCTGTCTTGAATTACCACTGTATGGTCTCGTCGTTCTTCTTTATATAAACTGTCAAGCACTTGTGGCACACATACCCCATAACTGTGGCAAATACCCACCCGCGGGTATGTGCCACATGTCTGTCGGAAAGGGTTTAACAACGTGCTTCACAAGATTGTGACATTATCCATGTAATAACCAGCGAGTCCGACGAATGTGATATTCGTGAAACCGTCTTACCCTACTATACTAATCTTGGTTTACCCCAAGTTAAGCCGCATATGTTTCGAATACGGGATTTTCCAGACGGAGGCGAATAGATAGATAGATAGATAGATAGATAGATAGATAGATAGATAGATAGATAGATAGATAGGTAGATAGATAGATGGATAGATAGATAGATAGATAGATACAGACAGACAGACAGACAGACAGATAGATAGATAGATAGATAGATAGATAGATAGATAGATAGATAGATAGATAGATAGATAGATAGATAGATAGATAGATAGATAGATAGATAGATAGATAGATAGATAGATAGATAGATAGATAGATAGATAGATAGATAGATACTGAAAGTGCCTGCACTACGTAAAAGATACTGAAAGTGTCCACACTACGTAAAGTGAATCGGGTGGCTGTTCATGAGGCCAAGAAATGGTGCGGGTACGTATAATCACTATTAGTGCATTGCGTTTATAGGACATTCCAATTTCAAAACTTCTATGCAGTGCCGAAAAAAAGATCTCATTTTTCTTTCCAGCAAAAGAAGCTTTCATCAAGCTTTCATCGAGAGCCTCCATGAAGTTCACTTCATTCGTGCAGCGCATATAGACGAAGGAGGACAGCCTGAAGCACTGTGTAAGCAACGTTTCACTCAGACTATATGAGCCAGCACCGTGCGAACGCGGTACGAGCAAGACGTTTTCCCCAGCTACAGACTCTAGCGTCGCACAATGAAAGGCGTGAACTGTCAGTAAAGTGATTATATTGTTGCTGCTAACTTGGCTTGCCCCGCATGACATGCCTTGCGAGATGCAATGTGGTTTACTCCGGCAATAACGACGACCAGCACGAAGAACGAGTGATAACCTGATGGTGATGTCCGTAAACGGCGTGTGAAGCGAAAAACCAACCACCTGCGTCACGTCAAGCCTGAACGTGCGACTGAAGGAAACGGCGTTATTAGCTTGTTCGGAGATATTACTACACGCGATACACAAGCTGAAGTATAGTGGTTCGTTTGGATAAAATTGTGAATAATTTAGGGTAGTGTACTGTATGCACTAAATAGTGATATCAGATGTCGGGCAGACACTGTGGAATCAGGGCGTCGACTTAGCATATATAAACATCCTTGAAGAAATTTGCAGCGGACCATGGTGCCCCATAAAATGAAACGACAGAATACCATTAAAAAGTTGAGGGTGTAAGACAAGGGGATATGATCTCCATAATGCTATATACCGCGAGCTTACAGGAGGCTTTTAGGGGCCTCGAATGGGAAGAGTTAGGGATACGAGTTAAGAGAGAGTACTTTAGTAACCTGCGCTCCGCCGATGACATTGCCTTGCTGAGTAACTCGGGGGACAAACTGCAATTCATGATTGCTGAACTAGACGAGTAGACCGGACAGGTAGAACTTAAATTAACCTGCAGGAAACGAAAGTAATGCAACAACCTAGGAAGAGAACAGAGCTTCGAGATAAGTAGCAGTGCACTTGAAGTTGTAAAATAGTACGTCTACTTAGGACAGGTAGAAACCACGGAGCCGAACCATGAGATTGAAGTGACTAGAAGAATAAGAATGGGGTGGGACACATTCAGCAAGCATTCTCAAATCATGAATGGTTGATTGCCACTATCCCTCAAGAGGAAGGTATATAACAGCTGCATCTTACCGGCGCTTACCTACGGACCAGAAACCTGGAGGATTACAAAGAGGGTTCAACTTACGTTGAGGACGACGCAGTGAGCAATGGAATGGAAAATTATAGGTGTAACCTTTAGGAACAAAAAAAGAGCACAGTGTATCAGGGTACAAGCGGGCGTTGAGGACATCATAGTCGAAATCAAGAAGAATAAATTGTCATTGTAGCGCACATAGCGTGAAGGCAAGGTGACCACTGGTCATTAAGGATCCCAGACTGGATTACAAGACAAGGTCAGCGGGTGAGGGGGAGACACAAAGTTAGGCAAGCAGGTGAGATTAGAAAGCTTGCGGATATAACGTGGCAGCAGAAAGCACAGGACCAAGTTGATTGGCGGAACATGGGAGAGGCCTTTGCCGGGCAGTGGATTTAGTCCGGCTGATGATGATGACTGTACGCACCCCACTATGGTAGAATTGCAATAGCTGTCCCGGCACTACCGTGCTGAACAAGGGCGTCAGTGTGTTTATAAAATGTGTTTAACGATTTAGGCTGCTTCGTGTGTTTAGAAAAAGTGGGCAACAGTTTAGAGCACTAGGTACTCTGCCATGGGAGAGCATGAAGCCGTCCCGTGAGCCTCGCACTTAATGAGACCCTGTTGACAAAAGATACATGTTTGGCGTATGACACAATGCATGTGTTTAGACAAAGTAGTTAATGATTCAGAGTACTTGGTACTTTGGAACTATGGGAGAGTTGAAAGCCGTTCCAAGGGCCACGACATGAAAATCAGAGTTGCTGTTTAGAAAAAGTTTATTAACACCATGTACAGAAAACAAAGTTCTCATAACATTCCAATAATAAGGGTACATACATTTCGGCACATCTATGTACTACGACAAACATCACTACGTTGCGATGAAGACATCATTGCTATAATATACATGACAATGTTGGCATACATGTGCACAAGAACTCAATGCGATATCATTATACAACGTTACAACACTACAATAGATGCAATGAAACACATTTGTTTACAGATGAAAACATAATTAACGACTCAACAGGCGCTGCTTAGCACCACGTAGGTCGAAAAATTAGCAGCATATCCACGGAGTGAATGATGGAGAGTGGGGAGAAAGCAATCGTCCGTCCGTTCGTTCTTGCTTCCGTCCATCCATTCGTCCGTATGTGTGACTGTCCATGCGTCCATCCGCCCGTCCGTGCGTCTCTTCGTTCATCCGTCCCTGCGATCGTCCATGCATCCGCCCCTGCATCCGTTCACGCGTCCTTCCGTGCATCTGTCTGTGTGTCCGTTCGTACATCTATTCAACACTGCAAGTACCACCATCTCGCATTTTTACATCATATATTCCCCATGAAGAAGCCCCGCCATCCAGCGGACATTCCAAGGACTAAACGAGAGGTGGCACACACACACTTTCTTACGGCTTGCGCTTCGGGTCTACTTCCCACTTTTAACCACCTCGAGTTCATGGTATATACTAGTTCACTGCATGCATGGCACTGCGGCCCAACGCTCGCTAAACCTTTCTAAAACCAAGGAGGTTACACCCAGCGAGTGGAACGTAGCAACCTTTTCGTGTCAGATAGTGCTCAATGTACATGCCAATGGCAGCTTCTGCAAGGCTGGAGCCATGGAGGGGCGTATGATAACCTAGCTTCTTGCAGCTTTTTAAGTTGGCCGTCTACTCATGTGCGTGATTGGCATCTAAGTGAAGACCGCATCAGCTCTGTATCAAGTTTGATTGAACTAACTGACTGAGGCTTAATGACCATTACACTGAGCTGTCTTGTCTTCATTGATAAGGCTTCAGTTAAAATGCAGTTATCTCGGGCGCGATTAGCGAGGAAATGATCAGTATGAAGCTAAGAGACGCAATCCTGATGAGCAGGATACAAATGGTCATAATAGTAGTAAGGGCTAAATAACATGGTTTAGCACGCTCATAAATAACGTTACGTTATTTAGCATTGTTGAGTTCGCTACTCAACTAACATGCTTGAGTTAGCCTGGTTCTAGGCTTTGCATGGCTTCATCGGCACGCCATTCTTGAGATGTGGCGTAATTACCTGGGCCTTACCAAGAATTGGCATAATTAGCTTGGTAATAGCACGTCCTGGCCTAACTAGCGAAGTATACCCTTCAGCCATATAGCTCTTTAGCCAGCCGCACGTGCTCGGGTGCGGCTGGCTAAAGTGTGCGGTGATGGCGTAGTGGTTAGAGCATCCGCCTCGCACGCAAGAGGTCCGTGGCTCAAATCCCGGTGCCGAGCAGTTCCCAACCGGACATAAAAAAAAATACGCGTGTTGATTGAACTGCATTAAGAGGCCTGGGGTACGGCCTCACCGGTAACCACCGCCGGGAACGCACTCCCTCACCAGAGAAGGATTGGCCACCCTGGTGCAGTATCTGGCCGCTATACCTCCCACATGCATACGTCAAATAACTCACGGCCCTCAGTCCCCAGCAGCTGCGAAGCAACTGACCACGGCGGCGGTCAGATCTGCAACGCAGCAGAGGGTGCTAAGAATCTCTGGATCCGGACAGGCCGCCATTGGAACCTGAACTTGGCAACGTTTAACGCTAGAACCTTATCTAGTGAGGGAAGTCTAGCTGTACTATTCGAGGAGCTAGAGGGTGTTAAATTGGCAATAACAGGGCTCAGTGAGCTTAGGAGGACAGATGAGGCCTATATGGTGCTACGGAATGGGCACGTCCTTCGATATAGGGGCTTGGCTGACATAAGAGAGCTGGGAGTGGGGCTCCTAATTCACAGAAACATAGCTGGCAACATAAAGGAACACTATAGCATTAATGAAAGGCTGGTAGGTATCCTAATTAAACTGAATAAAAGATACAAGATGAAGGTAGTAAAGGCTTACGCGCTTACATCCAGCCAGGATGACACTTCAACTGAAAGCTTCTATGAAGACGTGGAATCGGCAATGAGTAAGGTAAAAACACAGTATACTATAGTGATGGGCGACCTTAATGCAAAGGTAGGGAAGAAGCAGGCTGGAGACCAGGCAGTAGGAGATTATGACATCGGTACTAGAAACGCCAGAGGAGAGCTACTAGTAGAATTCGCAGAACGCAATAATTTACAGATTTTGAATACCTTCTACCGAAAACGAGAAAACCGCAAGTGGACATGGAGGAGCCCTAATGGCGAAAATAAGAACGAAATAGACTTTATAATGAGTGCACACCTAAGAATCGTGCAGGATGTGGTAGCGGTTGGCAAGGTGCGATGCAGTGACCATAGAATGGTACGGTCTCGAATTCGCCTAGACTTGAAGAAGGAACGACAGCAACTGATAAGCAAGAAGCGAATCAATGAGCTAGCACTGAGAGGGAAAGTACAGGAATTCAGAGTCTCGCTTCATAACAGGTACTCGGATCTTAGTGAGGAAACCAACCTTAGCGTAGATACAATGAATGATAATCTTACGAGTATCATTACGGAGTGTGCAGTGGAAGTTGGAGGCAGGGTAGTTAGACAGGACACTGGCAAGCTTTCCCAGGAAACGAAGACTCCCATGAAGAAGCGTCAAATCATGGAAGTCTCAAGTACAACAGACAAAATAGAACTGGCAGAGCTTTCGAAGTTGATTAATAGACGTAAGGTATGCGATGTAAGAAGGTATAACATAGAGAGAATTGAACACGCTCTGAAAAACGGAGGAAGCATTAAAGCAGTGACGAGGAAGCTTGGGATAGGCAAAAGCCGAATATATGCACTAAGGGACAATGAAGGCAAAATAACTACCAATATGGATAGGATAGTTAGAATAGTGGAGGAGTTTTACACAGATCTGTACAGTAGCCGAGACAACCATGACCTTAATACTATAAGAACTAGCAGTAACACCAATGACACCCCACCAGTAATAATAGAAGAAGTCAGAAAAGCTTTGGAGAGCATGCAAATGGCAAAGCTGCTGGTGAGTATCAGGTAACATCAGATCTGCTGAAAGATGGAGGACAGATTGTGTTAGAAAAACTAGCCACCCTGTTTACGAGGTGTCTCCTGACGGGAAGAGTACCAGATTCTAGGAAGAATGCTAACATCATCCTAATACATAAGAAAGGAGATGACAAGGACTTGAAGAATTACAGGCCGATCAGCTTCCTCTCTGTAGTATACAAGCTATTTACAAAGGTAAGTGCTATCAGAGTAAAGAAAACATTAGAACTCAATCAACCAAAGGAACAAGCAGAATTTCGAACCTGCTACTCAACAATCGACCACATTCATACTATCAATGTGGTGATAGAGAATTGCTCAGAATATAACCAACCACTATACATTGCCTTCATAGATTGGTAGAAGGCGTTCGGTTCAGTAGAATTATCAGACATCATGCAGACACTGCGGTATCAGGGCATCTATGAAGTATATATAAACATCCTGGAAGAACTCTACAAGGGATCAACTGCTACTATAGTGCTTCACAAAAAAGCAACAGAATACCAATCAAGAAGGTTGTAAGGCAGGAGGACACAATCTCCCCAATGTTATTTACCGCGTGCTTAAAGGAGGTTTTTAGAAGTCTACAAAGGGAACAGTTAGGGATAAGAGATAATGGTGAGTACCTTAGTAACCTGCGCTTCGCCGATGACATTGCATTGCTGAGTAACTCAGGGGACGAATTGCAACTCATGATTACGGAGTTAGACAAGGAGATCAGAAAGGTGGGTCTTGAAATTAATCTGCAGAAAACGAAAGTAATGTACAACAACCTCGGAAAGGAGCAGCACTTCGAGATAGGCAATAGTGCACTTGAAGTTGTAAAAGACTATGTCTACTTAGGGCAGGTAATAACCGCAGAGCCGAACCACGAGACTGAAGTAACTAGAAGAATAAGAATGGGTTGGAGCACATTCGGCAAGCACTCTCAAATTATGACAGGTAGATTGCCACTATCCCTCAAGAGGAAGGTATATAACAGCTGTATCTTGCCGGTACTTAGCTACGGAGCAGACACCTGGAGACTTACAAAGAGGGTTCAGCTTAAAGTGAGGACGACGCAGCGAGCAATGGAAAGAAAAATGATAGGTGTAACCTTAAGAGAGAAGAAGAGAGCAGAGAGGATTAGGGGACAAACGGGGGTTAAGGATATCATAGTTGAATTAAAGAAGAGGAAATGGACATGGGCCGGGCATGTAGCGCGTAGACAGGATAACTGCTGGTCATTGAGGGTAACTAACTGGATTCCCAGAGAAGGGAAGCGGGTTAGGGGGAGACAGAAGGTTAGGTGGGCAGATGAGATTAAGAAGTTCGCGGGTATAAATTGGCAGCAGCAAGCACAGGACCGGGTTAACTTGGCGGAACATGGGAGAGGCCTTTGTCCTGCAGTGGACGTAGTCAGGCTGATGATGATGATGATGACGTGCTCGGGTGCTAGCAGACCGACACGTGGCCTTGGATTTAGCTGCGGTCGCGATGTTGTAAGATGCTCGGCCAGTACTGATCTCAGAGGCCACCGTGTTGATTATTCTAAAACAGACTTAGTGCAAGCATTAAAAGCTCCAAAACAAATTTGAACACCTCTGCCTCTAAAAATCTCATCATAAAAAGTTTTTGACACTTTTATTGCATAGGTGCACATATGCACTCAGTATAACGGCAAACAAATGAAAGGTGCCTCTGGTTTCAAAACACCACCCAACTTAGTCAACCATCCTTAAAGCGATGACTGGTGCCATCGTAACCAATGAAACGCAGTGTGTTGAGGGATTGGCTTTTTCGTTCTGTCGGCTCGTTCATAAGGGGGCGTCACCAGAACTCGGGAGTATCCCGAGTTTAGTGAAACTCGGCTGATCCTGCATGGAGCCCGAGGTATAGGCGTAAGCCTCGAATCTGCGGCTCACGTTTAACGGCCCTTAAGAAGGGTTCTAATGAAAGGATAAATAAAACTGGAAAGAGGGAACACCCTTGACGGAACCCTCGCGCGACTTGAAATGGGTGACTCTCCCGGGAATCTATGTAAAAGGAATATGTTTAGACAAATTTATTGTCAGAGATGTCAATAACATTTCAACAGAACAGTTTCTTCTTACGTACAATAACGGGGGGATTAGAAAAAGAGGGTAACGATTTAGAGTACAGGGTACTCTACTATGGGAGAACTTAAAGCCGTCCCCTTTAGAGCGCACGAGTCATGAATTACTAGCACCCAACAGGTGCTTTTTTAACGAAGATGGTTGTGAACAACAGTTTTATTCTCCCTGAGTGAAGAGCTGTCGCAAGTTTACGCTTTGGTTTCACGACACAGGCTTGCGCCCTTGGTTTTTTACCGCAAGTACGAATATTCAGGCACTTCTTTTTTCGTAATTCTGAAATTAGCTCTCAACCGAATGAAATACTTTGCATCGGCACGTGCTGCTTTTATATTCAATTACCCTCAGTAGTTACGCTAGGAGAAATAAAATTCTAACGCTTTGAAAAAAAAAACATGTAGCACAATTTTTGTACGGAGGTGAAAGGCACACACGCACCCTATACGCTGTTTTTTTTGTAAAAATCACCGCATATTCACGGAGTGCATGATGATGAGTGGGGTTAAGCATCCGTCCGTTCGTTTGTTCTTGCCTCCGTCTGTCCGTGCGTCCGTCTGAGCGACCGTCCATGCATCCATACGTTCATCCGTCCGTGCGTGCACCCGTACGTGTGTCCATCTGTCTGAGCGTCTATCCATGCGTCCGTCCCTGCGTTCGTACAGGCGTCTGTCCCTGCGTCTGTCCATGCGACCGTCCATCCATGCATTCGTCCATTCGTGCATCTATCTGTCTGTCCATCCATCGATCCGTCCGTCCATCTAGTGAACACTCCAAGTACCGCCATCTCGCACCCTTTCATCATGTATTCAGCATATAGAAGTACCGCCATCCAGCGGACATTCCAAAGACTAAATGAGATGTGTCACTCGTGCACTTTCTTACGGCCTGCGCTTCGTCTATACTTCGTCTATACCGCCTCTAGTTAATGGCTATATACTAGTTCACTATATTTATGGCACTGTGGCCCAACCCTCACTAAACCCTGCTAAAACCAAGGAGGTTACGCCCATCGAGTTTAACGTGGCAACCCTTTCTGGTTAGATAGTACTCAAAGTGCGTCCTTCTGATGTAATTTTTTAGTAAGCATCAACTTCAAGGCAAATTTTGTTGAATATTAAGTCAACAATACTCTGCTCTGTAAGGTATTTCATGAGAAACAATAACCTTTTTTATTTATGATTAATGTGCGCGGGTTTCCTCCTCAATCGAAAATGGTGCGCGCGTGCTGCCCCTCTAGTATGGCCGTGGAGGTGGCTACCTATTACTACAGGACGACTACTACATCATGCATCGCGGACGCACAACTCACGGCATAGGGAGCTTCACCCCCGCAAAATCCCTGCACATCCACGGACTGAATGATGATGAGCGGGGCGAAGCATCCATCTGTTCTTTTGTCTGTCTGTCTGTCTGTCTGTCTGTCTGTCTGTCTGTCTGTCTGTCTGTCTGTCTGTCTGTCTGTCTGTCTGTCTGTCTGTCTGTCTGTCTGTCCGTCCGTCCGTCCGTCCGTCCGTCCATCCGTCCATCCATCCATCCATCCATCCATCCATCCATCCATCCATCCATCCATCCATCCATCCATCCATCCATCCATCCATCCATCCATCCATCCATCCATTCGTCGGTCGGTCCGCCCATCTGTCTATTCGTTTGTGTGACAGAGATCGACGGACGAATGGAGTGACGCTTCGCTCCACTCATCACATTTAACTTCGTGTATATGCGGCGAACTTCCTATTATAACAGCGCCATATATCATCTTTAATCATCAACTATTCGAAAACAACTAACGCCATCTACATATACACACAACTCCATCTAGTGAGCAATTCTAAAAACTAACTAGAAGTGGCTACCACTGCAACATGCTATTACGATGGAGTGACCCACACCCAAACTTCGCCCCTAAAACTTACGCCATCTCCCGCTAAAGTATACCATGAGTGGATGCGAAGCATCGGGGAGATGGTGAATGGCGCAGAAACTCGTCTACGTCGCCTCAAGTAAGTGTACCGACATTCAGAACATCTACCTGACAAACGCTGCCGGTGACCGGTGCTGCGAGTGCTGCTGGTGACCGACGCTGCCGGTGAACCTGCTAAACAGCTGGTCCCTCAACACAAATACAGAGACATGGAACATGGTCCCGTGCTAACCAAAGCAGATGCGCTCTCTCTCACAAAAACGTGGCACGCCGCAGGGCCGACCAACGATCAATGGCTTTAGTGAACTGGACCATTCTAGTTAGACGGCTACAAAGTGAGCGCGCGTACTGAGGATGGGTCTCGTTTATTTATTTATTTATTAGTATACCCTCAAGACCCAGAGGGTGTTACAGAGGGGGTGGGTACAATATGAATGTGGCAAAAAAATAATAACAACAGTGAAAGAAATACAACAAATAATAGTTAAAACAGAAAAAAACAAGACACGAAAAACGAAAAACAGAGTGCAGTTACGCCATAATGTGTTTCGACACTGCGGATTTGAACAGCCCTTGATCCTTAGTGGCAGCAATGGAGAGGGGAAGGCGGTTCCAGTCCCTGCTTGTCTTCGGAAGAAAAGACTGCAAAAAGTGGTTGGTGTGGCAGAAAGGAATGGCTACTTTATTCTGATGGTCAACACGGGATGAGATGTATGCAGGTCCTGAGATTAAATCCTCTCTAAGTACTTGATTATGAAAGAAAATTTTATGAAAAAGCGACAGACGGAAAATTGTTCTTCTCGTGACCAGATCTGGGAGTTAAAGAGTAGATTTCATTAGGGTCACACTGGCAGTACGAGCATAGTTGTTATGAATGAAACGGGTTGATCGGTTTTGGAGAGCTTCTAAGGCTTCAATTAATGTTGATTGAGCTGGGTCCCATATGGCAGACGCGTACTCGAGTTTTGGTCGGACTATTGTTTGGTAAAGCTGCAATTTAAGGTGTGTTGGTGCTTGGCGAAAGTTTCTGCGGAGGTAACCAAGAGACCGGTTAGCGTTGTTGATAATGTAGGTAATGTGAGAATGCCACGATAGATCATTTGTTATGTGAACTCCAAGGTATTTGTAGCTACTAACCTGCTCTAATCTAGTTCCATTTAATGTGTAGTTGAAAAGCTTCGGAGTGATAGAAGAACGTGTGATTGTCATGCTTTTTCACTTAGTAACGTTAAGGTTCATTAGCCACGTATTGCACCAGTCAGAGACGCTATTAAGATCACCTTGAAGAAGAACGTTGTCGTCTTCGTTAGTTATTCTGCGGTACAAAACGCAGTCGTCAGCAAACAGTTTTATGGTTGACTTAATGTTACTTGCTAGATCATTGATGTAGACTAAAAAGAGTAAAGGACCTAAAACGGAACCTTGCGGTACGCCAGATCTAACTGCACAGGGATTTGAGGAACAATTATTAGCGGTAACATACTGAGTGCGGTTAGTAAGAAAGCATTCAATCCATTTCAGAGTGTTAGGGTCGATATTCAGTATGCTAAGCTTAAGTAGTAGTAATTGGTGTGACACTTTATCAAAGGCTTTCGCGAAATCTAAAAAAATGCAATCTACTAGTATTTGGTTATCTAGTGCTGAGATGACGTTATGTGTAAAACATAGAAGCTGAGTTTCGCACGAATGATGCTTACGAAATCCGTGTTGGAACTTGCTGAAGAATACGTTAGTTTAAATAAATGCCATGAGATTAGAGTAGATTATGTGCTCAAGCATCTTACACGGAATACTTGTTAAAGAAATTGGTCGGTAGTTCAGGGGAGAGTGTTGGTTTCCGGATTTAAAGACGGGAATAACCTTCCCCACCTTCCAGTCAGTTGGCAAAGTGGCACATTGGAGA
This sequence comes from Rhipicephalus annulatus, assembly GCA_013436015.1. Taxonomy (NCBI): domain Eukaryota; kingdom Metazoa; phylum Arthropoda; class Arachnida; order Ixodida; family Ixodidae; genus Rhipicephalus; species Rhipicephalus annulatus. Next base: position 55,556 of record WOVY01011256.1, on the reverse strand, counting down.
GACTGCTTAAAAATGTGCGACAATACAATGGAACAGTATACTTCAGTGTTCTTCAGAAATTTCGCGTTTATCTCATCAGTGCCACAGGCAGAAGACAGCTTAAGTCGCCGGATTAAGTTAATAATTTCTTCAAATTCAATAGATATATAGTCCATTGGAAAAAACCCGCTGTGATATACTTGCGGCACTGAAACTGCACATGAATCTGAAAAACATTGCGAAAAGACGTTGTTAAGAACAGAACAGCATTCTTCGTTGCGCATCGCGCGGCCATTGGAATCAATAAGTGATACGACGGTTCGTTTAGTGATACGAAGGCCAGCGGTGCAGTGGTGTCACGAGCGGTCTCCATTGGATGTGTGATCAGTTACGTATTCGCAGCGTCGTACCCAAGCACGCACGCGTTGTGAGTGACGTAAGCAGCCACGCAGAGCACGGGCCAGTTCTTCATGAGACCTTTCTCATGGGTATGCCACGGACAACTCTAGAAGGGCGCCGACCCTGGAAACGTGAGAGTTGGCATTCGTCGGGCCGATAGTGCAGTCCGGGCACAAAGAGAGAGAGGCCCGGGAGGCCGAGTGCTGGCAGCAACTGCGTACCGATGATCCGACGACCTTCCGAACCACGCTAAATCACGAAACGGGAATGCAAGCACCGGTGACGGAGGTACAGTGTCACTCTAACGGAAGGACCCTGCAAACCACGGCGCTGGGTTAGCTCGCGATGTCACCGCTTGCAACAACGTGGTGTTGTGGCGTCAATGTGATGATTGCGGGAGCGTGTGCAGGGGCGAACGCCCGCTTTCGGTAGGAGTTTCTCGAGCAGGACCTCGGCTTCGGCTGCGACGTCCGTCATCGCCTGTGGTTCGAGAACTACCACTGTGATTATCGCATTGCGAAACACACTTAATCGTTAATTGCACTGTTCCACGACCGTGATCATGGAAGGCACAATGTGCGGCATGCGAAACATACACTGTGGATGAATTATGCCAAATGTGTTTCTAACGATAGTTATAGCGCGCGAACAAAACGACGGCACAGAGACAAGGACACGAAGGACACGAGTGCTCGTATCCTTCGTGTCCTTCTTGTCGCTGTGTCATCGTTCTGTTCTCGCACTATAACTAGCGTCTTATACCAACTAGCCCAGGATGCCACACGCGTGTCTAACCCAAGGAGGTTTAATTTTTTTAACCGCCTTGGTCTAACCTCAGTAAGAAGCACGAAAATCAAACCAATTTTGTGAAAGAGGCCACACGTTTGAACTTTCATTGGTTAACCATTTGTACGGAGTGCATGGGCGGTGATTTTTTCGTCAGTCCATGTTCTTATTTTTAATTTCCGTTTAATGAACGCTTTTGTGAGATGAAAGTTGAATTTAGCAACACACGTTTGCGTGAATTGTTTTTTATCGAAAACATAAATATTCAGGCAATATTTTGTTAGAGATTCTGAAAAGATTTTTTACCGAAACAACCTTTTTGTGCTGAAATGGACCTTTTTATTTTCAGTTACCCCTAGTAGTTACGTTAGGAGAGGTAAAATACTTGCGCTATGAAATAAAAAAATTCCGCCATATCCACGAAGTGAATGATGATGAGTGGGCGAAGCTCCGGAGGTAAACCTGGTAAACCATGAATCCTCTGTACATTTCGCCCACTCGATTTTATTACATCGCTCCCCCTAGCGTACGTCGCCGCACTAAATCGAACGATTGCCTTCAACCAATGACACGCGCCATATGTGACATCATTCCTATTTTATAAGATCTCGTGTCTTTCATCAACTACAAGTACCGCTTTCTAGTTTATAACATCTTGCATCTTTTCATCATCAGCTACAAGTACCACCATCTAGTAAACACTACAAGAACTAAACGAGAGGTGGCTACATACAGGAGACGGTACCGCCATCTAGTGAACACTCCAAGAACTAAACTAGAGGTGGCTACATACAGGGGACGGTACCGCCATCTAGTGAACACTGCAAGAACTAAACTAGAGGTGGCTACATACAGGCTACAGGGGACGCACAGCCCACGCCCTAAGGAGCTTCGCCCCTAAAAAAAAGAAAGCAAGTGGTATACGATTTTCGAACCGAGATGAAAGGCAGTGGCAATTAAGTTGGTTTCTAAAAATAAAAATCACGCCATATCCAAAGAATGAATGAAGATAAAAGGCGAAGCACGAGAGGAGGAGATCACCGGTAAACCGTAACTCTCTTGTGAGAAATTAGCCTATTACTTCATTATGAAGGCGCAACACTGTGCGTATAATATACAAATCAACTTTTATTTTGTTCTTGTTTGTTTGTTGTTTCGTTTTTTCACATGTTCTTTTTTTCATTTCTTCGTTGTCATGATGGCTGGATTGCGAGGTCCCTTCATTATTAGGGTTTTATGCTCCATGAAATAAAATGAGAGAGGTTCTTGTACTAGCTGCAGTGGGAAATTTGCAAGCACCAAGTCTATCTATGCACGTCCTTCGGATCGTGGTAGGTTGCATATGTACACCTCTGAGTGCATATTCGGAAAGCATGTGCAGCACGATGCAGTCATTCGTAATGAGGTCCATCCGTACGTGGGTCAGTCCGTGCGTCCATCCGTCTGTTCGTCCATATGTCTGGTTGTCCGCCCGTCAGTACGTCCGTCCATCTAGTGGATGGATGGATGGATGGATGGATGGATGGATGGATGGATGGATGGATGGATGGATGGATGGATGGATGGATGGATGGATGGATATGGCTGTACCCTTTAGATCGGGTGGTGGCTAGCGCCACCAAGCCGTAATACCTAATGAACCAAAAACTATATTTATTTTTTTCCCTTAAAAAGTGAGTTTGAGGATTCGTACTTTGCAGTGAAGAGTTTAATTTTCACTCGTGCCTTGACTTTAGCCACCAATCAGATAACCTCCTTCTAGTTAAGTCTACCCGCTTAAAGTTTATTTTGCCCTCCCGGTCCCTAAACCCCAGTGCTTTGAAAAACTCTGCGCCATCATCCTGAACTATAGGGTGAAGCCCTTTACAGAACATTATCAAGTGTTCGGCAGTTTCTTCTTCCTCTCCACACGCACTGCATACTGTGTCTACCCCTTCGTATTTGGCCCGATATGTCTTGGTTCGCAGTACTCCCGTCCTGGCCTCAAACAGTAGAGAACTACCCCAAGTATTATCATAGATTCTTTCCTTGGCAATTTTCTGCTTAAAAGTTCGATAGATCTCTAGTGCGGACTTCTTAATCATGCCCATTCTCCACATGTCAGTCTCCATTTCCTTCACTTTCTTCTTAACCGATAGTTCTTTTTGGTTTGACCACCTGCTGTTTTTTTAAGTATTTACCAGTCAACTTCCTGGTTCGCTTCCTCCATTTTGTATCGACATTCTTCATGTACAAGTAGCTGAAAACCTTCCTAGCCAAAGCTCTTCCCCCATTTCTCTCAATCGCTTCTCAAATTTTATCTTGCTGCTAGCTTCCCTGCCCTCAAATGATGTCCATCCCATATCACCTTGTACTCCCTGATTTGGTGTATTCCCGTGAGCTCCTAAAGCAAGCCTACCTATTCCACGTTGCTTAATTTCTAATCTTGCTTAAACTTCTGATCTCATGCACAAGACCGCATTGCCGAGCGTCAGCCCAGGAACCAGGACCTTTTTCCATATTCCTCTCACAACATCATACCTATTGTAATTCCACAGTGCCCTATTTTTCATGACTGCTGCATTCCTGTTACCTTTAGTCGTCACGTATATTTCGTGTTCCCTCAGATACTCGGTCCCATTGCTTATCCATACGCCCAGATATTTGTATTTATCTGTTATCTCTAGCGTGACCTCCTGTATTCTAAGCGCACTACCTTCATTGTCATTGAAAATCATGACTGCTGATTTTTCCTTACTGAACCTAAAATCTAACCTATCTCCCTCATTACCGCAGATGTCCATCAATCTCTGCCAATCTTCCTTGTTGTTGGCCATTAGCACTATATCATCTGCGTACATTAATGCTGGTAGTGCCTGATCAATAAGTTTTCCTTGTTTGACTAAAGAGGGGTTGAGGCCCAGTCCACTTCCGTCTAATTTTGCCTCTAATCCTTGTAGGTACATCATGAATAATAAGGGTGACAGGGGGCACCCCTGCCTAAGCCCCCGTTTTACCTCTGCAGGCTTGGATACCTGTTTTTCCCACTTTATAACTGCCTTGTTACCTTTATAGATACCCTTTAAAAGATTAGTGACTACATGTTCCACGCCTAGTGTGTCCAGTATTCCCCACAATTCCTCTTAAACCACGCTATCGTACGCTCCCTTGATATCCAAAAATGCTAGCCACAGGGGCCTGTGTTCCTTTTCTGCTGTTTCGATGCACTGCGTCAGTGAGAACAGATTGTCTTCCAACCTCCTGTGTTTCCGAAACCCATTCTGCAGTTGCCCCAGCACCCCCTCATCCTCTATCCACGCCTGCAGTCTTTCCTTTATAATCTGCATTGCCGGCCTGTAGACCACTGATGTCACTGTTATAGGACGGTAGTTGTTTATGTCAGCATTGTCCCCCTTTCCTTTATAGATCATGCTCATCCTGCTAAGTTTCCATCCATAGGCGGTACTTAGAGTGAACACTCTAAGTACCGCCGTCTAGCGGACATTTCAAAAACTAAACGATAGGTGGCTACCTACTACTACATACATCGAAGACGCAAAAAATATGCTTAAAACATACTTCACTCATTTTGGTTCTTTGGGTGGATGTTTGGAGAGAGATAGAAATTGAACTCTATTTAAAAATAAAGTCAGAGTCCATGGCTAATTTCGGGTGTTGCCTTCTTGCAGAGCACCACTGGCCGTGGCGGCTCACCAGGTCTGGTCTATATAGGGTCACCAGTTGGCTCCTTGTGCAGTGCCAGCTCGGAAAGCCTTGCCTCCCAATACCACGTTGTGAGTGTTTGTCGGGATACTGTCAAGGATACTGCCTGGATACTGGATACCTGACAAATGAAAAGGAAGGTCAAAAAACTCCTTGGTTACTGCGCGCCTTGCCTCCTCAGTGCATTGATGTGTGGAAGTGTGGCTGTAGACATGGAGCTTCCTAAAATTAACTAGAAGGGACTCTGACACTGAAATAGTCTAACGACCTTAAGAATTTAGAGTTTACATGATTTCGCCTAATCTTCGTTCTTGCGGGCTTCAAACACATTTGTGGCTTCATTTATTTTCTTGTGTTTTGGTTTTGTTTCGAATAAAAGAACGAACCAATGGGAACTTCATGACTTTATTTGAATTAGCAAGCCTAATAGGTTGATGTGAGGAAGTGCAACTGCCGAACAATTAACGATTATTGTTTCATGACGAAGCATCTCCAACCCACGCGAAAACAAACGGAGCCGGAAGTACAAAATTCGAGAAAGTTACGTACTACCAGTCCAATGCTCACTGAAGCACCATGCGTTGCAGCTTCCATGGACATTAGCGCCAGAGTTTCTCCTTTTAGCACATTTATAGAGAAACTCTATGGCTGTGGGATCACTACATCTGGGGCATATCCCTGTGGTGTATATCTGTGAAAAAATCATGTGTTATCTTGAAATGTACGGGTATGTGTTCGCATAGAGGTGGCGAGTCCTTGGCTTGTGGAAGGCGTACCTTGAAACAACGTAGATCTTGGGCCTCTAGCACGCAGCTTACGGCTTCGCAAGGATTTACTTTTATGACTTTTCTCAATGGTATCAGTATTATTTTCTCGCATATCATGATAGATGACGAAGGTAAACGACACATTCAAACATGATAATCATGACACGGAAGTCATGTACGGCATCATTTACCTCCACCTCGTAACGTTGTGCTGATTTTAAAGTGACATATAATATTTCTCAATCGGGCTTCGCATATCATCGATTCCCACTGTACGTGGGATCTGCCAATTTTTTTTTCTAAACACAGCACTGAGGTGTTATGTATTTTCTAGTAAAAGAACACACCATTGAATACTTACGTATTTTTGTTGTGCCTCAAACAGCCTTAATATTTGCTTTTTGGTCAGCAATGTTCACAAGTATGAATGCAGCCGCTAGCTCGAGATGGCTGGGCGTTGAGCAACTGCTTAAACTTTGGCCGGGTGTCTGACTCGTGTGACAAATGTCGCTGACATAACGACCAAAATTTCTGCGTTCAAGCATCCGAAAAAAGACTATTGTCTTTAAACATTATGGCAGGTAGGCAAACAAGTTTATTAATTCATGATATACGCATGTGAAGGTTAGTGTGGGGGAGGCGGAAGCAGGACAACAATGGGCCCTCGAGCCGCTTCATATGGCCGGGCACTGTGTTTCGGTGACCCCTCTGACCCAGCCCACTGTCCAAAGTGTCAGCTCCGGTAGCGAGCTGCTCAGAGCAGCCTTTCATCTCTCCTGCTGCAACAAGCAGGGAGTCGATAAAGCGCACTTGTCGCCCACCGACTTTGTGAATCGGCCTAACAATTAGTATTCTATTCGTGCCGGGGATACATGCTATACTATGACTACATGCTATACCTCAAACATTGGCGTCATCTACGCTTTGATAACCGGGCCAGTGGGCACTCTTCAAGACCGGAATAGCTGAGTGACCATGTGAAGGCGCTCAATTTCTTCGCGTTTCTCAAGTTTGTTTTTGCCGCATAGCCCCTCGCTTCTCCTGGAAGATGACTTCTCCGAACGTCTCTTAGTGCACTGAGACGAAGCAGCGCGAGATGGTGGATGGTAAAACTTTATTTCATCAGAAAGTAACTGCAGACCATTCCGTGTTAGATGGCCATCAACCCAAGGTTCGCGGCAATCTGTGTGGCCCACTCCACGACCCTTAACTGGACAACAAGGTCTGAGCTGGTCAACACGGCCTCCAAGTGCTCAAGAGAGGGGTCACGCATAATATCCACTTGCGGCGGCACCATGCTACATTTCCAAAGTATGTTATCATATGTTGCCACAGCCTGGCACCGTTTGCACAGCGGCTTTATCTCCTCCGGATATATCTTGTTCAACACGCAAGGATGGGGAAAGGATCTTGTCTCCAGTTTTCTCCGGACGCCTTCCTGCGCCTTAGTCAACAGCTTGTGCGGAGGCGAATAAAACCTCGCGAGAGAATTCGCGGGTGTATGTATGCTGGCGCCATCTGACCTACAGACCTGAAGTTGTGGTTGCACTCGTTAACAAGAGCATGACCTCCGAGATTTAAAACACAGCAGTTACAAAGCTCGAAGGCTATACAAAAAAAAGAGTAGAGAGAAAAAGAGTGAGATAGAGAGAGAGAGAGACAAAAAACAAAACACTCGCGTGTGGTAATTTTGCTTTTAAGTCAGTGCGCTATTTTGCAGGACTGACAAGGCATGCGTGTTCTCGTTTCCAAGAATGCTGAATGTGCTTTCAGAGCACTTCAACCGACAACCAATCACAGTCATGACTGATTGTCATCTGCACTGAGTGCAAGCACTTCATCGCATCTCTAATTACGAATCTGTCTTTGGAATGACTACATGCTGCTCTTTTATTCGTTGCAAATCTTACCTACCTGACATGTTTTTTTATTGTATACAGTTTTTCTTCGCTGCTGTTTTTAAGAGACATTGGATCTCGTAAAAACAGCGGTGAAGCGCCGGCGTCATACCTTGTGTAATATTCGGCTCTGTTTTGTTATTTATTAAGGTGGGTTTAACAAGATCACACGGTAATTTTTTACTGAACATAAGCGCGTTTGTTTGTGAGTCATTTATGATAAATAATTTATGATGTACATGTTACTTACATGCATGTTCAAATTGATTATTTGTTCAATAGAAAACCATCACGTTCTATACGAAGCTCACTTATATGCAGTATGCAGAAGCAGCGATTTATTTTACTTACATACGACACTTATGAAAGTTTATAAATGCCGCGTGGGAACTTGGGTAAGTAGGTGGGACATAATAGAATATACGAACAGCGCAACCTAGAAAAGTTGCAGCGTAACCACGGCAGCAATAAACAAGGATAGAAAAGAGCGCTGTTTTCTATCCTTGTCTATTGCTTTCGGACATAGTTACGTTATAACTACTTCTAGGTTAAGTTGTTCGTATATTCTTTTATAAATGTCATCGTAAAATATTGGTGGATTAGCAGGTGGGTTGGTAAGGTTGCTGAATTCTTCGGTACCCTTTTGGGCACCACGTAATGGCGTACATAGGATGTGAGAGAAGAGGCAAAAAATAACCCTTTCTTTTCTATCCCTTCGTTATCACCTTTTTTGTCCCTCTTTACGTCGTTAACCATGAAGACATGCTGTGATGACAATCATAATACCTTGTTTGATTTTTTAAAGCAATTACGGTGAAGCTTCGAAAATGGCTAGAAGTTTTCTTATCTTGATGTTGTGAAGGCATGGCTAGATAACTGTAGCGTAATACTTGCAGGGTAACAGCCATGCCGGTATAAGTCAATGTCTGCAGGATGTCTTCACCCGGACAACTATTACGAGTTGCCCCCTTGTTACAGATATGCAGCGCAATTTTCCGCAACATATATCAAACGAACAAAGGTGAGAATCTGCCTCAAAGTTTCACTTAGGGCACTGCAATAAACCTTCGCCCCCCCCCCTTTTATTGGGAACCTTGAACATGCTCATGAGCGGGACCCATAAGTGTGATACACTTGCGCAAAAATGTTTGTACAGTAGTAGTGATTTTAGGGCAAAAGATTGTGTGAAATATGCAAATATGTATTTATTTCTCAATATTGTGACCTTAAAAGATCCCACTAGGGAGGTGTATAGATTACAGCGAGTACTGGCTAGAATGTACAGTAACGCAGGAATTAAAGGCTGTGTGTACAGAAGTATATAATCACAAATAGAATCATTAGTACGAAAATATATCTTATGAGTGCGAGTATCCGCTCATGGTCATAGTCACCTATAGGCATGATGGTCTTACTCTTATTTACCTTCACCTCCCAACAATGAGTTATACTTATCGATGGGCGTATTCACTCAAGTTCATACTCATGTGCACCCAAAGCCATCTAAACCCATCTGCACTTACCCTCGTGCCTACTCACCCAAGGATTCACTCTACTCCAACCTGAAATTCATACTTGCTAACTCAACTTAGTAAAAAAAAATCACACGCAAAAAGGGAATGACACAACAACAGCACCAAAATTGTCACGTGCGATATTGCAATTTACTGCCTAGGAAATCGCACTTGCAAATGAACGCACACGCACATGGAGTCATTCGATCATTCAATTGAGCGGCTTAAAGCTGCGAGTTTCCCTAACCAGTTATAGACAGCGTTCGCGCAAATCGTTTTTAGGGGCGAAGCTCCTTATAGCGACACCCGCTCGTCCCTCGTAGCCGTTGTAGTGTGTAACAAGTATAACATTTTGAACTCCAAGGTGGTCCTGGTGAGAAATTTCGTCTGTGCGTTGTTGAACAATAAAAGATGATGCTCAATGTACATGCCAATGGCTGCTAAGAGGGAATGAGAGACAAGAGCATTCGGCATTTAGTTAACGCGCATGCTGTGATCCCCTTTAGCAGCCATTGGCATGTACATTGAGCACTATCTGACAAGAAAGGGTTGCTACGTTATACTCGCTGGGTGAAACTTCCTTAGTTTTAGAAAGGTTTAGCGAGCGTTGAGCCGCAGTGCCATGAATACAATGAACTAGTATATACCATGAACTCGAAATGGTTAAGAGTGGGGAGTAGATACGAAGCGCAAGCCTTAAGAATGTAAAAGCCGAATTCTCCTGTCTCTCATTTCCCATTAGCAGCCATTGGCATGTACATTGAGCACTATCTGACAGGAAAAGGTTGCTACATTTTACTCGCTGGGCGTAACCTCCTTGGTTTTAGAAAGGTTTAACAAGCGTTGGGCCGCAGTTCCGTGAATACAGTGAACTAGTATATACCATGAACTCGAGGTGGTTAAAGGTGGGAAGCAGACCCGAAGCGCAAGCCGTAAGAAAGTGTGCGTGTGCCACCTCTCGTTTAGTCCTTGGAATGTCAGCTGAATGGCGGTGCTTCTATATTGGGAATATATGATGAAAAGATGCGAGATGGCGGTACTTGGAGTGTTGAATAGATGGACGAACGGACACACAGACAGATGCATGGATGGACGCATGAACGGACGCAGGGGCGGATGAATGGACGAACGCAGGGACGGAAGCACGAACAGACGCACGCGCGGACGGGCGGATGGACGCATGGACGGTCACACAGACGGACGCATGGACGGACGGAAGCAAGAATGAATGGACGGACGAATGCTTCGCCCCACTCTCCATCATTCACTCCATGGATATGCTGCCAGTGAATATTTTCGGAATGTAAAAAAAATAAAGGAACTTCAGGCACCAGAAGCGAACCTGGAGGAAACACAGCATATCCCCGAAGTGAATGATGATGAGTGGGCGAAGCAGTTGGATCGTTCAGTGTTACGGTAAATAACCAGTGACATTGACCACCCGCGCGTGTAGACGTGTGTCAAAGTGGTGTGCAATGTTTATTGATCATAAATGATACGTTGAAGGCGAGTTGCGGATTTCGTTTGGCTTTCATTGCTACTGCTTTGTGGTATCGTATCTAGCATGAAGCGGGGTGGCCTCAAGTTGGCAAAGACGAAGTCTGTGCACGTTCTCCTTGTAGTTTTTGGTTTGTTTACGGTCATATACAAAATGCGTCGTGGAGCATATCGAGACGTCGCATACTGCACAAGCCAGTCGTTGTCCGTGTTCAACATCACCATCAGTGTCAGCGTCATGGCCTATAATGGGTACCTTGCATGTGATGTGCCCCAATGGCAGAAAGAGAACGTGTGTTCTGGAACGCGCTTGTTGTTTATCGTCATCAGCGCCATCGTTTTCGAGGGACGACGATGACGATGTGATAAGCATGTATGCGGATATCATTAGCGCCTTGAGTGATTGCTGATCTGTGAAACAAGAATACATTTTGTCTTGTAGTGCACATAAACACGTGTTTACGTTCACTGCTTAGCTTAACGAGCAATGGCTCCATGTGAAATAACGAGGAGGCGTAGAGAGGAACAGAATTAAACTAAGATTAGGCAAGGTGGCACGGGTTCGAAATTGTGGAAACGGCTTGATGAAAAGAGAGAAGACTTGTTCGGATGTTGTGAGTTTTGCCGTAGCGCCCTTTACATGGAAGTTCAAAGGTGGCGAGAATATTTCGCCAAATGGGGAGCCGATTGAGAGTACCGAGGAAGGCTATCAGCCATACAAGAGCTAGAGCCCACGTACATCTATTGAAAATAATGCAACAATGTATACAAATGTAAAAAATTAAGAATGTACTGCCACCTCGGTAGTTGAAGGTATGAAAAATGTCCTACAAACTTGCAGTTCACCCGAAAGGTAACATACGTGTCTTCGACGCGTGTGCAAAATTAACTTGACAGACAAATCTGTCTCTGTGACAACTGGTGCTATCTCAAACATTTTATATGCGACTCCACAGAACATGTAGAGGGAAAAAAAAACCTTAAATGGACAGTAAAGTCAAATAACAATTTACGTCAGAGTGAAAGCTCTATCTATGACAACATCTAAAATGACAATATTATCAACAACAGTGCCCTACTTACCGAGAAATTAAGGTGAATGCACAAGAACACATGCGCTGCAGTAGGGCATCCTCAAAATGATCCCGATGACATCAGACGGACCGCCTACAATTAATCACTAGTAATCAATCTAAGTGCACTAAATAAAAAACTTCCGTGCATCAACAGATGCAATAAAATGCTGCTTGTTCGTTTCTGATTGATCGATGAAAAAAGAACTGCCGGGCATTACTATGTGGAATGGCGTGAGTGATTAAAAAATTCAATTTTCACGTAGTTACACTGGGCAGGTGGTGCCATCTAGCGGGGCACAGTTGAACCAAAAACGTCTGCAATCTCGAAGCTAATGGCAGAAATATGATAAAAGGCCGTTGTTGCTGCTGTGGCTCCCACTGCTTTCGGTCTGCGGCTACTAGAGCAGTAAAACCGGGCAACGTTGTGCACGGCAACATTGGCGTGAGTCGGTCCTGTCGGTACGTTTCTGGAGGCGGGTAGTTTGAGGTGCGCTAACCCTACGCGAACCCCTAAAACGTGATTTTATTTCAAAATAGGCCCTTCCTTGGCACAAATATAACACTACGAGGTTTCCGGACCACAATTTCAGCAACCAACTTAAACTTTATAGTTGCGTTTAGTGACCCTTTAAAGGTTGTTGATATGGTTATTTTTAGTTTTAACAAGATCAGGATGACTTTGGCCATAGAGCGCACTATCTTAATACTTAGTTAAAAGTCAACTAGCCTGAATATTTACATTCTAACATATATGTTGATTTTTCTTCTAATATGGGAAGTTTTCGTAAGCCAATCTAAGGATAAAGCTTTGTCCTATGTTGGCGTCACTGCAGTGAAGTGGTGGCAATCCAGTGCGGCGAGCCACCGAAGAACTCATCAAGGAAAAGAAAAATCACCCCCGTAGCTTTGCGAAGGCCGTAAAAGGAGAGTGGAGGAGAGAGTCGAGTCTGGCCGTGGCGCGCATGAGCACTGTACTGCGCCGTGCTCCTTTAAGGGCTGCAGAGATTAGGCGTATTTTCTTTCATCTAACCACAACCACCACTCCCTACAGCACACTACCACACTACCGCGGCCCCATTGAGAACAATAGGGTTGAACATGGCTCCTTCCCTCCCCAAGCGACTAAAACTCAAGGCAGAGCAGCTACAACTGATGATTTGATTAGTAGGGTTTAACGTCCCAAAACCACCATATGATTATGAGAGACACCGTAGTGGAGGGCTCCGGAAATTTCGACCACCTATGGTTCTTTACATGCACTCGTATCGGAGTACACAGGCTTACAACATTTCCGCCTCTATCGGAAATGCAGCCGCCCACACTTGTGGCTTCGTTTATTGCTGTTCCAGTTGTGTTTTGAGGGAAAGAACCATTTTTTTACCTTCGTGACCAGATTTTAAATGGTAAGCCCAGTATATTAAGGTGGCGAAGCTCAACCGCGGAATATTTGTTAATGTTTGTTTCGACACAGAACAGCTTGAAGCCACGCGAACACGAACAGAGCCACAAGTACAAAGATTAGACAAGTCCGTGGTGTGTACTACCCACCATTCTTAATCTCAGTGAAGCGCCGTGCGTTGCAGCTCCCATAGGCACCATAGCGCCAGAGTTACGTCTAGTGTACAGTATATAGTAAAATCTATGGTCATCATCACCATCCTGCGACCAAATGTAAGCAACACTGGTCGCACCGATTGTTGTTGGCGGCAGCGTATGTGCCGTCTTCTCGGATGAGTGGCGCTGCATTTTTTGAACTCCTGGGATCCATAGGGGCGTGATTCTCAATGTGTCCTCCTAGAGGACATGTCCACTTCGGCGGAGTGCATTCAATTACTCGAGACGAAGAAAGTGCTTAACAACGCAAATGACAGGAGGGGATAGAAGAGACGAGAACAGAGTACGGCTCTGTTCTCGTCTCTTCTATCCCCTCCTGTGATTTGCGTTGTTAAGCCCTTTCTTCGTCTACCATGGAGCATCAGCCAGCCCAATCAAGCATTTTGTTAATGTTACCCGAGAAAGCTTCAAGCATTGACGTTATGGTACTCTGGAACACGTCGACGCACCGAACCCACCATCACATTATCAACGTAAGAAGGAAATGTGTGTTTAGAGAAAAGGGTTCAACGATTTTGATTACTTCGTGCTCAGTTATGGGAGATCAAAAAGGAAGTGTGTTTACAACAAAATTATTGAGTTACTTAGCGTACGATGTCATCGGCTATGGCAGAACATAAAGTCGTCCCGAGGGCCTTTCACTTGATGAGGCCGTGTTGGCTGAAATTACGCCGTGAATGAGGTCACGACGAGTACGATGGGACCATGGACATTCTCAATTCCAGGTTTAGTTTGAAAAAGTGGGTAACTATTCAGAGTATTGGTACTCCTTTATTGGAGAGCACAAAGCCGTCCGTGTACCTCAAATTTTTTGAGGCCATGCGCGTGCCACACAATGTACAATCACAAGACACTTGAACAAAGCGAACTCAAGTGTATCACCAACGGCTCGTAACCTCGAAACGTTTCCTAAGGATATTCCTTTTTTTTTCGTTAAACCTTATCAACCTATTGAAAATCATTAATTAACAACACAAGCACCAGTTAGTAGTTCATCGAAAGCATATGTCATGAGTCAGTAAAGAGTCAAGTGTTCAAAGCGAAGTAATAAATTATACAGATTCCACACATCTCATTCTACTTCGCCATACGGTGCCGTCTTATGGCGATGCGCTGCTGTATTCATGAGGGCGCGGCTTCAGTTCCTCGCCACCGCGACCTGCCAACGAGAAACAGGTAGCGATAGAGCGGACAGTACAGCTCGAGCTATTACTCGCCGAGCGACTGTCCTTCATCCACATACCCGTCCGCTACTCCACGCACTCCACACTCGTCGAGATATCTTAAGGCAAATTCCACTCGTCGAGCGGGAGCAAGTCTTCTTTCTCCAAAGCTGACAATCCACGTTTCGCAGGTAGATTTGGAAGAAGATCGGCTTTCCGCTTGTAGATCCGGAGCAACCCACTCGTCGATGGAGCGTTCCACGTGCTCCGTCTTGCAGATACGAATTTCACCAGAACTCCGAGAATGCGTTACCGTCATTTCCGATACAGTCGGGCAGCTGGGTTGCCCTCAGCGTTTTTCGAGGTGGTCTAGTAACCCTGTGCTCTTGTTTGCATTCCTAAAATTAGAAAGCGGTAGCCCTGCTTTCAGCGAGACTGCGGGGTCGAAATGCGTGCTTTCCAGTGGCGACACAGTTTTAATTGAAACGTCCAGAGCAGAAAATAAAATCGCTTCCGGTACCGGTGTAGTGACGTATGCGTAAAAAACTACCGGAGAGACCTCACGCGGGGCATTCACGTGTTCCACTCGCAGATCTCATTTTACACACTCCGAGTGCTCGCTCCAAGATTTCGGCGGCCACTCCGGATCTACCAGTGGAATTCGCCATTTGAACACCAGCGTCGACCACGACGGCGATACTCCCCGACCCCCTCTCGGCTTAGTGTACAAGAAGCGCATGCATGAGTGGCGCTGCCTACAGAAAAATACGAATGGACACCTGCGTTCAAAACATGCGGTCCACCCAACAACATACGTTGGTTCTCGCCCACGATATGGAGGACAGCCAACCTTAACAAGCCTCCGGCGCAAAAATTCCAGAGGGAGCAGTGGGAGGCGTTGCCTTCCAGTGAGAAAAAAGAGGCCCAAGTAGAGCTACTGGACCAGGCGCGGCGAGCTGCAGAGGCAAGTGGAGCCCTGGACTGGAAATCCCCACCCACCTGCGGCTAATCCCTTTTTCCCCTTTTTTCTGCAATAAAGGTTTTTTCATCATTCAGGGGCAGGAGTGTGACACTGACAAGAGAGAGTCACACTAATATTATTTAATAGACCCGACTAAAATAAAGAGAGCCCTAGGGCTCCCTTTAAAATCAGTGGCTTTAACCAGGATGAAACTGGGAGTCGGTGACTCTTGGTGAAAGCCTGGGCCTTCTGGATAGTTAAATAGTGATGCCAAATCTTTGAAGAGATTTCTCCCCCTTCATCTGAATGTGTGTTTAATAAAGTGGTTAACGATTTAGAGTAATTAGTACTCTACTGTGGGAGAGCTGAAAGCCGTCCCGTGGACCTGCGGCAGTCTGATGAAGATTGTGCAGACTGGAGCCCACAATGAATGTGTAGCGGTGGCTGCATTTTCGATGGAGGCCAAAATGATGTAAGCTTGTGGGCTTAGATATGAGCTCATGTTAAGGCAGCCCAGGTGGTCGAAATTTCCGGAGCCCTCCACTGCGGCGTCTCTCGTAATCATATGATGGTTTTGGGACGTTAAACTCCACATACCATCATTGTTATTATTATTTGTTGTTGCATTAAATGATTAGACCTAGCCAGAGAATTTGATCGAGAGAGCAGGAGTCGTGTCCACATTTAGTGTGCTCAGGACTGTGGAAAGTCAGGATCAAGACAATTGAGTGTTCTAGGGTTGGAATACGTTCACGTCCGCAATAACTTGAACAGGACCGACTGAGTCCTATTCAACTTCGGACTAAGGGGAGGAAAGTTCGTCCTGGTTAATTTGTATTGCGAGGTAAAAGAGAGTTCGGGAATCGGAGACCCAACACACAGGGCCCCCAAGCTGCGTTTGGGTAGGCTGCTCTTGCGTTCGGAGAATCAGCAGAATTTGAGAATACGGTCACAAGTAGGCTACGTTGCGACAAACCCACGGTGTGCCACACGGGGCCAAATTAATATCATGCGAGACGGGGCCAATATTGCACCGATTGCTAGCGCTGAGTCCACTTACGAGACGCCCTGAGGGCCGTCACTAGTTGTCCATTTTCAGGCATTGGGTGAAAACGAATGCAAAAGCCAAAAATTGGCTTGGGTTTTGCACAAGCGCGCTGGCGGGTCGCAAACTTTTTGGGTCCCCAAGCTCTTTGAGACCTCTATTCTCAAATTCTGCGGAACGTGGATTGCGCGTCTTTACGGGTAAAATTTCGCAGAAGAGCTGGGGCGTCTGAAGAAGCGCGGTGCGTGAAATGTCGCGCATGACAGTGAGCCTGCTCATGGGGATTACACGCAGACAGATCAAATGACTCAGTCTATGTGGTGTCCTCCTGCCTCTTTGGTCGCGGTGTTGTGAAAGGGTATATGAACCACGCTGGCGGTCTGCGCATAACCAGAGAATTGTTTTGGGTGGGGGAGTTCAATCATACTTTATGCGTGTTCGTGCATGTCTTTGCAAGCACGTATCTTCGCCTATACAAAACCTAAAGTAGAGGGGGTGAAGTGGCTTGAACACCCGCAATACCCTCCTCCCTTCTACCTCCCGGCTATGACAATAATTTTCCGCGTGCGTGTATTCTAAACTGCTCACTATATAATGAACTTCTAGTTATGCTTTTTCCGGAGTTTATTATTCATTTTGGCTGCATCGCGTAATGCTCCTTCTTAAGTTTTCCCTTCCTCCATGCGTGGAATTGCTTGGCAGTGAGACCCCACAGTTGCTACCCCAGGCTGGGGCGGCCAGGAACCACACGCAGGCTCGCACCAAGAAGCTCCTCGCCTCGGTCCACCCGGACAAGAGGGTAGCCAACGGGCGGGGACCCAGGCGTCTTTTAGAGGCAAGCCTTACCAGGAGGAAGCGAGCCGACCTGCTGCGGCTGTGGACCGGTTGCGTGTGGACCATGGCCCCCCGCTATCTCAAGGGACGCTGCTCCTCCCCAGCCTACAGTCGCTGTGGCGACCCCGAGCCCCTTGAGCACCTCCTCTGTGCCTGCCCTGCTTTGGCACAGGAACGCTCGAGGGTCCCCGCGGCCTACCGGAGACATCGCCTTCCTGCCACCACCCGGGAAGACCTGCTCTTCCCTTCTCGTTCCACACTACCGGTGCTCGGGAGCCTGGTGGAGTTCGTGGACGAGACGGGAATCGTGGCCCAGTGCTGAGAATGGGACCCTTGCCAGCACTATCCTTGCTGCCGGACGGCTGTTCGTGCTGAAGATGTCTGCGCCACTGCTCAATTAAACTTCTTCTCCTCTATCCACTTTTCCCCCATTTCCCTTCCTCGAAGGTACTGCGCCGTGCTCTCAACCGGGCTGCAGAAATTAGGTGCCTTCTTCCTCTTCTAACCACTACGCATCACCAGTTGATGCAGGCAACAACGACGGTGATGCACGCCTTGAACCTTTTCCTTTTATGCGCACGATTCCTGCCACGCAAATAATTGCATATTTCGCAGTCTTGCTGCAGCCTCCTTTACAGTCCCAACCATGGGGCCATATCCAGGAAAAAAGAAACTACGGAAAAGTGATATGACCTGTGATCTCGATAAAAGATCGGATTGCCACATCAGGTACAACATATCACCAACAATCCAACCATCGAGAGAGCATCAACTATCAAGAAATGATGTATACAAGTGCACATGCGCACGGTGCAACCTTCGAGGGCTGCATCTTTTAACAACTTGCAGAGCTGAGTACACGCGTTCAACACCGCCATGGAAACCTTATAAGTAGTTGTTACAGTGCTGAGGCCGACGGGACGGCTTTAAGCTATCCCATAGTAGAGTACCAAGTGCTCTTAATCGTTAACTTTTTTTCTAAACACACAATTTCACCAAGTGTAAATCACGTGACAGTTCAGAGCCCTCCCATATTTGATTTTAAATTTCGTGTCTCTTGCGCCGGCAGCATCAAAGGTCACGTGCATTCTCACATATTCCGATCCCCTGACTTCGATAAAGCGTTGCAAGCTGGCGCTTGTTTGTCACGTGTGTATATAGTTCTTGTCATCATCTATTACGCGCACAGAATTTATTGATGATGTTCTCTATTCGGTCACCCAAAGAGGCCTCAATGCTGCATTCAGATCCCGTTCTCAGTTTCCAATGGGCGTTTTTACCGCTGCATAAGAAGTATATCTGAGGCTCTGTACTTTTCAAGATGATGATAAAATTAATCTATAAGTGATTTGTAAGTTTATAGTTTCCGGTGAAATCACGCAATGCATCAGTGGTGCATTTACTGAAGTGGTGTATGGTCTACTGATTCGGGCATGGTGCGTTTAAAGTAAATGATAAAGAAGGTAGCAACCAACCCACTAGTAGAAGAGTCTGAACCTTACCAAAGCTAGCGGATCACAGTCATCAAATTAGGTCTTGCAAGGGCCAGGAAAATGAGGAGAGGTAGAGTATAAGACAGGTAGGGAGGTTAAGTTAACTAAGTCCGGTTAGCTACCCTACATTTGGGGAGAGGAGAATAAGAAACATAGAGAGAGAGAGACCGAAAGACAGAAGTAGATGCGCATCGCACACCCCACACACAGATACAGGGTTTCACGAGTGGGTCGCTCAGTGAAGCTGCCTTCAAGAATTGTAGAAGGGCTATTGTGGCTTTCTCGGCTGATGTGCTGTGAGACTACGCACCCAAGATCTCCTCCAGAGTAAAGAATCGATCATTCAGTCTCTTCAAGGCACATTGCAGAGACCGGCGATCTTCTTCTGAATAGGGACAATGGCGCAGAACACGGGAAAGAGTTTCTACAAAATTGCAGTTATCGCAGTTGGAGGAGTCAGCCTATACCAATGCGATAATTGAATGCACTGGTAAAGGCTACGCCGACCCGCAACCGACACAGCGTTGTAGCGCCAAGTCGCGAAGCCTTTGATGGCAGCTGTAGTTGGAGTAATGAATCGAGGTTCTGTAGGCGTCGAGTGGAGTTCACAGGAAAATTCATTGCATGAGTGTGGTATTGAAAAGAGGGAAGTAAACGCGGAGGCCGGAGTGGGAGCATGAACAGAATGTTTTAACGTTGTGTTTAAATGAAAGAACGTAAAGAGCTATTACCAGTCAAAAAGGCGGCGTTAAGGTTAGAAGGAGCTCTTCAAGAACCCGGCAATACTCTGTGAGCGTAATTAGAAAATGCTGTCACTCGGTAGTCGAGGGTAACCGAAGCTTTCGAGAACACGTGAGCCAAATATTGTAGCGCAAGTGGTGGCTTGGAATTTAAAATAACTTCCAAATTTTAACCAAAAGTTTGCTCCCTCCTCTCTCGTAGAATGATGCTATATACTAAATAACCATTGAGTCGCAGGTCCCAATTTGTATTCATATCACGCCTTCGATTCAGTTGAAGATGGAGGTTTACTGGGGCCGCTACGTGCATAAGCGCGCACGAGCTGAAAGGCAGTGCGTTCATACGTCGCGGTAGAGAAAGTTTTCAAGGTGACGGGGCGCGCTTGACGTACAGGGCTGGCCGAAAGTTCTCTAGTCACTATTCCATGTAGCTTTCAGGCCACGTGGCTGTGGCCACGTGGCCTGAAAACTCACGTGGCCGAAAACTCATGATATCAATCAGTATGTCAACCTCTTCGCCATGCCGCAGGTTGCACGGGCAGCGCTCACGATCCACGCGACAAGGCACTAAAGCACAACGGGTGCTCCCAACACTGAAGACATTGAAGACTGCAGCCAGCGTTACTATGGCGTGCACGTTGGGCGCAGCCATCCGCACCAAACCACTGCCTCACACACTATGAAAATAGGGAGCCTTGATGTGCGCATATTAATCTATATTAGCTCACAGCACATGATACACTGACGAAAAAGGAACACATAAAAAAGTGCCGGCTAACAACGGAATTTTATTTCGAAGAAACGTGCAGAAGCAACTATACGCGAGTGCATGCTGTCGAAAGCGGTCTTAGACCATGATAACGTGTAATCAATCACTCAATGTTAGTTAAAGCGTGCAACGGAGTTCGCTCGCCGCAAGAATGATAACTGCTTTGTGGATAACGCAATTGAATGTTTGCTAATCGCCTTTTTCTTCGATTGCCATAGCTTCAATAATCAACCTTTCTTTTTTCCCACATGATGTTTTAGCGATTACAGCAGTGTCAGCAAATATTTGAGTGCTGCAGCGACAATCTCAACAATGTGTTTTGACGATGCGCTAGCAGACGCACGTTTATCCCAGTTTGTCATCTTCCCGTTTCTCCTCCGTATTCCACTCCACATGAAAGGGGTATGTCATACACCACATGTTCACCACACGCTCTGGGAATGGGTTGCTATATGCTTAATATAGCAGCCTTCATCCTTATTCACAGGACGAGTTCGCTTGCATACTTCGCCAGTTTAGTGGGAGAGGAAAAAAAAAACCGCCACCTCTGATTTCTCGCTGATTAAATGGTGCGATATCTCATTCAAATATGTGATGCACGATATCTGATCCGCATACGTAATTCGGCATATTTATACACACCTGCACCTGCTCTACACCTGCTCCTTCCTCACTGGAAGGAGCAGGTGTAGGGGCGCGAGCATGATGTTTTGGTCTGATTAACTGCCGTGAGCATGCGGTGAACCATTTCTTCCAACAGCCACCGAAAAGACGTTAAGAAGTCATGCCTGCAGTAATTTGGACAATAACACAAAAACAAGAATTTATTTATAATGCAGCCAGCTTCACTTCTTTCGTACCATAGTGACAAATTTTCTCGAAAAACTCAAGAACAGGGCTTTCTGTAACGGCTTAGCACAAAACACTTCTTAAACCATAGCAAGGCAAAGGTAATCTCAGTCATTGTCGATACGTAAAGTGAGTATATTGCGCCAAATAAAGCGTGGTTGCACTTGACACCGAAAAGTTGGTCACTGGCTGGTTATCACACCCCGGTGCGAAAGAGAGATTAGGAGCGATAGTCCCGAAAAAATAGGCGAATGCCCATTCGCCTAATCCAGTACAAGAGGGAATCCTTCTTCGCTGGCAACATGACGTGTCTCTGCACTTTCATTGACTAGACGGTTTTGCAGAACGTCTTTCCGTCCAAACCTCATTCCCAGGACGAGGAGGCATAACGTTGCAGTCGTTGCATGGCGCCCTGCATAAATGGGAGAGTGGCACCGGGTATTAGTTAAATTGAAAGGACTACTTGCCGTAAATGAGATCAAAATAAAATGTATCGGTATAGGTTGTGCCATCTTGAAAACTAGCGATAAAAAGATAGAAGACGACATCGATTTTTCATCTTTAATGTTGTTTACAGTTTGCAATAGTGATGAAACAAGAATACCAAGAGCCCACCAGTAGAATATTCTCTATCTAACTTTGAGCATTTAAGACACTTTGTTTTGCGGCTGAATTTTGGCATTCAAGCTGTCAAACTATGTAAGGCAAGGTAAGGCTTATTTGGTAGACGAAATAAGAAAGTAGCTCAAATAAATATTATCACCAGATTTTAAAGTGGTAAAATTTCTTCGTACTATCGTTTTTTTTTTGAAGATTTGGCTTCTGGGTCGAATATCAGTTGAACACTTACAGCAGAACACGCGCAAGGCTAAACACAGCATCACGATTGTAATATGTACCCAAAGTACTTCGCAATACAACGAGACAGCGTTCTGTATGCACAATAACAGTCAGCCGAGTAGTGGAGAAATTGAAGTTGAAAATATTGTTACGGGGATCGCAAACACACGGAAGAGAGAAATGAGCGTATTTCCTATATTTACATGTAAAAGTGACGCTTCAGAGCTGCCAGTCTCTCGCGCGGCGAGTCCACTTCTTTTTCATCGATTTGTTGTCCACGACGGTAGAGCCATGCCCACTGCCTCGTAACATCACCCCCGGCGAACAAAGCGCCGTCACGGCGCCCCTAAGTCAATCAGGACTGGCAGTATAGTAGGGCTTTAGGCGCGACACATGAACAACATCAGTAGATGGTGTGGCAGAGGATGAGTGCGGTTGAACGGGAGTGATGAGGTAGTCGACGTCGGTGACCTTGCGGAGAACTTTGTAGGGTCCTGTGTATCGTGGGAGGAGCTTCTCGCACAAACCTTCACGTCGATACGGCGTCCAGAGTAGGACAAGAGAGTCATCAGGGTAGTCAACGTCGCGGTGCGAGTCATCGTAGCGGACTTTTTGTGCGGCCTGAGAAGCACTGAGCCTAGTGTGCGCGATTTGGCGAGCGACGCGGGCTCGAGAAGCAGCGTCCTGCGCATACACCGTTGGTTGGATAGTAGCAGAAGGAAGGAGTGTGTCGAATGGCAACGCAGGGTTGCAGCCGTACAAAAGAAAGAATGGAGAGTAGCCGGCGGTGTCATGTCTTGACGAATTATATGCAAATGTAACGTAGGGGAGCATTGCGTCCCAGTCACGGTGGTCAGCAGAGACGTACATAGACAACATGTCTGTAAGAGTTCGGTTGAGACGCTCCGTGAGACCGTTAGTCTGGGGATGGTAGGCAGTAGTAAGGTGATGTTCGGTAGAGCAGCTCCGGAGGATTTCGTCGATAACTTTTGCGAGGAAGCAGCGGCCCCGATCCGTCAAAAGCTGGCGCGGAGCTCCATGCCGCAGAATGACGTCATTTAGGAGAAAGTCTGCGACGTCTGTAGCGCAGCTAGTTGGCAAGGCACGAGTTATCGCGTATCTGGTCGCATAGTCGGTTGCGACAGCGATCCACTTGTTGCCTGACACGGACGTCGGGAAAGGTCCGAGCAAGTCGAGGCCGATGCGGAAGAATGGTTCCGGGGGAATGTCGATAGGTTGGAGCAGGCCAGCCGGACGGAGAGCAGGACGTTTCCGACGCTGGCAGCGCTCGCAAGCAGCGACATAACGGCGCACAAATTTATACATGCCAGGCCAAAAGAACCGTTGCCGCACGCGGTGATAGGTGCGTGAAAAACCCAGGTGTCCCGCCGTCGGTGCGTCATGCAGATGTTGAAGAATAGTGGCACGCAGGTGTCGGGGAATAACTAACAAATATTCCGGGCCATCAGACTTCATGTTGCGACGATACAGAATGTCGTTGCGAAGGACATATTGACGGAGCGAAGGGTCGGAATGTCCTGAAGATACTCGCTGAATGACCTTCTTGAGGGTTGCGTCCCGGCGCTGCTCTGTGCCGATGTCGTGCAAATCAGATATGGCGAGCACACAAGAATCGCCTTCATGGACAGCGAGTCTAGCAGGGTCCACTGGATAACGCGAGAGACAATCAGCATCTTGGTGCAACCTGCCAGACTTATAAATTACGTCGAAGTTATACTCCTGGAGACGTAGAGCCCAGCGACCTAGGCGACCAGTTGGGTCCTTGAGCGACGACAGCCAACACAGAGCGTGGTGGTCCGTAATAACTGAAAACTCCCGGCCATACAAGTAGGGGCGAAATTTCGCTACAGCCCAGACCAACGCAAGACACTCGCGCTCTGTTATCGAATAGTTTCGCTCAGATGTGGAGAGAAGGCGGCTGGCATACGCAATAACACGCGTTTGGCCTCCCTGGTGTTGAGCGAGGACGGCGCCGATTCCGTGAGCACTGGCGTCTGTGCGTACTTCAGTCGTCGCAGACGGGTCAAAGTGAGCCAGTATTGGTGGTGAAATGAGCAGGTCGATCAGCGTGGAAAACGCAGCTGCTTGGTCTTGGCCCCACGAGAAGGGCACGTTCTTTTTGAGAAGATCAGTTAGTGGTCGTGCAATTGTAGCGAAATCGCGTATAAAGCGGCGGAAGTACGAGCATAAGCCCACAAAACTCCGAACATCTTTGGTTGAAGAAGGCAGAGGGAAATTCTTGACAGCGCTAACCTTGTCAGGGTCAGGTTGGACGCCAGCAGCACTTACAAGATGACCAAGGATCGTGATTTGTTGTCGGCCGAAATTGCACTTTTTCGAGTTCAGCTGGAGTCCTGCTCGACGAAAAACGGCTAAAATGGTCGACAAACGAGTTAAGTGAGTTTCAAATGTTGGGGAAAAAACAATCACATCGTCGAGGTAGCAAAGACAGATGGACCATTTATAACCACGAAGAAGAGAGTCCATCATGCGTTCGAACGTTGCCGGGGCGTTGCACAGCCCAAAAGGCATAACCTTGAACTGATAAAGGCCGTCCGGTGTGATGAAGGCAGTCTTTTCTCGGTCTAAGTCGTCGACAGAAATTTGCCAGTAGCCCGAACGCAGATCAATAGATGAGAAGTATCGCGCGCCATGAAGGCAATCAAGGGCGTCGTCAATTCGTGGCAGCGGATATACGTCTTTGCGGGTTATCTTGTTCAAGGCACGGTAGTCAACGCAAAATCTCCAGCTGCCATCCTTCTTTTTCACTAAAACAACAGGTGACGCCCATGGACTTGAAGAGGCCTCTATGACTCCTTTGGAGAGCATTTTCTCGACTTCTCGTTGTATGACCTGGCGTTCGGACTGGGAAACACGATACGGTCGCCGTCTAACAGGATTAGCATCGCCGGTATGTATTTGATGACGCACGAAGGACGTTTGACCTAAAGGGCGGTCATCGAAGTCGAAAATATCTCGGTAGGTAGTCAGAACGTGGTGGAGTTGCGCCAACTGACAGGGCAGAAGATCAGGGGCGATCATCATCGTGATTTCGTCGCTAGGTGCGTTTGCTCGGCTGGCTGCAGTAGGGGACGAGCAGTCTTCAGGGTCCAATGCCTCGATGCTACATGCATCAAGTGGGGAAACGTGGGCTAACGAAATGCCTTGCGGGAGAACTTGGGTCGAACTACTGAAGTTAAGGAGCGGAAGCTGAACGTAGTTGTCCACAATAGTCACGATTGTATGCGGCACAGCAACACTTCGAGCCAAGAGCACATCCACCAATGGAGACACTATGTAGTCACCGTCAGGAAGAGCTGGTGATATCGTTAAGGCAACACACGTGGTGGCTTGCGGTGACAGCCGAACATAATCAACAGCGCACAAGCGGTGTGACGGTGAGGACGGCACAGGTCCAAGTCGAGGCAGTTCAAGTTGAAGAACGCCGGTTGCACAGTCGATGAGAGCAGCATGGGTGGACAAGAAATCTAAACCAAGAATTAGGTCATTTGGGCACTGCTCAATAACTGCAAAGAGAACAGATGTGGGGTGATCGGCGATAGTGATGCGTGCTGTGCACATTCCTGTGATGGCAAGACTTCTTCCGTCGGCGACACGAATAATGCCAAGAGCAGCCGGTGTGAGCACTTTCTTCAGGCGGCGACGAAGTCGGGCACTCATCACAGAAATATGCGCCCCAGTGTCAACAAGTGCAGAAACAGTCAGGCCGTCAACGTCGACGTCGATCAAATTTCGTCGTGTCGGCAGTACAAGGAGAGGATTTGAGGTCGGTATCGAGGATGCAGCTTCACCTCCAAGAGCTGCACCGCTTAGTTTCCCTGGTGAGAATTGAGCGGGGAGGTCGGGCGTCGTCGTAGAGGAGAAGGGGACGACGGGCGACGTCCTGGCGGCGAACGAGACTGGTGACGTCGAGGCGACGGTGAGCGGCTGTGCTGCGTATCAGGGGCATCGCAGGCGTAGGAATCGACGGGCAGAGGCCGGCGGTAGTTGTCGGCGATCGGCTCAGGAGGCTGGAAACGACGGTAGCTATCGGTGCGGCGAGCAGTGTTATACTGGTTTCGGGACGAAGACCAATGGTTGTGGCAATACCGTGCGACGTGACCTATGCGGCGGCAGTTAAAGCAGATCGGCCGATCATCCGCAGTTCTCCATTCGGCCGGATTGCGAGAGCGTGGATAAGACCTTTCTTGGGGTGGTGACCTGGGGCGAGGCGGCGACCTTGAACGGAAGCCAATTGGTCGAGACTGAGCAACGGCGCAGACATCGAAGCCCAAATTGCTCAGTTCTTCCCGCACAATCGACTGTACCAAGCAAACCTGAGGTACTTGCAAATCGACGTGGCCGTTGGCGGGAAGAGTAGGTGTAATTGCTTCGATTTCCCGCCGGACAATTCGCGTAATTTCAGACGCTGGTGAAGACTGCCGATGAGAGGACAGTCCATCTTCGCAGGAGGACGTCGCTGCGGTGTTCGGCAGTCGAGTAAATGATCTTGAAATCCGCCTGCTTTTGGCCAGTTCAAAACGCCGGCATTCCTCAATAATTTCGTCGACGGTCGCACAGTTCCGGCACATTAGCAGGTTGAACGCGTCGTCCGCTATGCCCTTGAGGACGTGGCCAACCTTGTCAGACTCCGACATGTCGTTGTCAACTTTACGACAGAGAGCCAGCACGTCCTGTATATATGAAATATACGGCTCTGTGGACGTCTGAGCACGTATAGACAACTCCTTCTTTGCAGCCGCCTTTCGACCGATGGGCTTCCCAAATAAGTCGCGAAGCTTTTCCTTGAAGGTGTCCCAACTGCCGATCTCCTCCTCATGGTTCTCGTACCAGACTTTGGCCGTGCCTTTCAGGTAAAACAGCACATTGGCCAGCATAAGAGTCGGATCATACCGGTTGAGAGCACTGGTGCGTTCGTAGTCGGCTATCCAGTCGTCGACATCAACTTCGTCCGTACCGCAGAACGTTCCAGGATGCTTCGGATGCGTCAGCACGTACGTGGGTGGGGGTGGGGCCAGTGGAGGCGTTGCCGTGGATGGTGCGGGCGTCGCCGAGGCCGATGGAGAGGTGGCCGTGGGATCAGTCCCGTGTTCCATCACGGAAACTCCGATTTGACGACCACTGCGGAGCTCCGTTGTATGGCGCTTCGTTAACCAGCACTCCCACCAATTTGTTACGGGGATCGCAAACACACGGAAGAGAGAAATGAGCGTATTTCCTATATTTACATGTAAAAGTGACGCTTCAGAGCTGCCAGTCTCTCGCGCGGCGAGTCCACTTCTTTTTCATCGATTTGTTGTCCACGACGGTAGAGCCATGCCCACTGCCTCGTAACAATATAATAACAAATCAGTTTTGCCTCAAGAGTGATGACAGGAATGTTACACAAAGAAATTGAAACGCGAAGAACGGCAACTAGATCAAAGTGTTCAACGCGCTTCTCCAGAAAAAAGAACGTTGAAAAGAATACAAACAGGACGAGCTTGAACTAACAACCTTAAAACTCAACACTCAATGCGCTGCTGAAACACAAAGTATACACAAGATGTGCGAAAAATAATTGGTGTCGCAACTGGTACCGCGATGTGTTTCAAAAGCGTCCGTCCGACAGCTTCGAGAAGACGGCATAGCAGACGAAAACGATGCACGCTACTTTGCTGTCCAAGCTAGATGACGACTCGGCAAATTCCTCGGATAGGTCGGATATCGCCGGAATGGTCGTCTGTGCTCAAGAAGACGCCTCTTCAAACACTCAATGCAACTAGTAATTTTTTTTCTACATTTGACCTTGAAATGGGCTAAACAAAATTTGCAGTTACGTTTGCTTATTGTAGCTTTCTCTTCTCGACGAAGGGTGGCGTCTCGTCAAGTAGAAGCCGTCCTGGCACGTTCTATTTCTCGTACAACATAGGTATAGTGCCTAGAATATACTGGCACTGTAACATGGGAGTGATGTTGTCTTCTAGATATAGTGAACTATTATTCTCAGCTGACAGAGTAGACTGTCGTCGGTGCTCTCTAGAATTAGAACACAGCTATAATTACCATCTCAATAACCTTTGCCACTGAGTAAAGTTCTAGAAGTACAGAACATGCTCGTTAATTGCGTTGCAGTAGCGTCTTGCTGAATTCATCCGCACCCGCCAACTTCACAGGGTCTACATTTTGGTGCACAGAGCACTTCGAAGTCATAAAAAGCGCTTATAGGGGTCATACGTGGCTTCTAATCGATAAAAATGAAGTACATTGTCACCTGTCATTGTAATAGACCTTGCATACGAGGTTTCAGAAGAAACATTTAACCGAGAATATGTCATAACAATATGAAAAATACATGTTGAAGGTTTGTCGTCACGTACGGAGATTTTCGCTGCAAAGTTTGCAAATTAAACTTCACCCTCGATTTGGTCAATGAAGTTAGCTTTCCATGCTGCATGAATGTTCTCGGAGTGCAGTTGTTCAATCTGACGGAAGTCACTGTTTCTCTTGAGTGCCTCTTAATTATGGCAGTTTTCCGAGGATTCTTTTGGAGACTGTTCCCAGCAACAATTGCTGCTGCAAGGGAGAGCTGCTTTCACTCTGAAGATTATAGCATGAAAGTACGTACCGTGAGTGTCCCCTTTAGTATAATGCTGCGGATCGCTGCCTGGGTACAAGGCCACCTGTCTCCGAAGGCGCAGATGGCGTCTTCCTGCGCCTTGTGCCACAGCGGCACCGTCACCTCACCCGAAACCGCCGGGAAGATTTCCACGAGGTCCTTTACGTGGGTCTGGTACCAACGGCGGTTCATGTCGATGTTACGCGGGCCGGACAGAATGCAGAGCAGAACGGCTAGAAGCACGTGGAAATCATCTTTCGTCGGAGCTGGCTCCGAGTCAGTCAACAGGCCATTCAGGTCTAGACGTATGTCCCTCCTACTCAGTCGTACCTGCTTCAGCTTTAAACCCTCCTTTGCGGCAGCATTCAGAATCTGACAGAAAAAAGTGCCATTTGTCAGCGCGCAATTCGATTGCCACTACATTATCAAAGTTCTCAGTATAGATAGGCTTTGTGTACAGCAAGCAATAAAAGCCCCACTAAGATAGTTCGGAGAAACGATCCACACACTACAAGAAACTAGAATACCAATTGACCAACGGTAGGAAGCTGAATATGAAAGTTTGAGATAAAAAAATTGTGAAGAGAGGTTCAATGCTCAAGCACACATTTATAACCCTGAATTTGTTTTTTTTTTGCAGGCTAGAACGCAACCTTGAAAAGGGCGATTTCACTCGTTCAAAGGCCAGCTCGAGCAGGCAGCCGATATTTATGGATGTCTATATAGAATACCTCTCAAACTGCTAACATGAACACCTAGCTCATTGAAGGTGCTCGTACACATAAGGAATGCCACTTACAACACCAAACCGCGTGTGTGTAAAACGCGATGACACAGTAATGTCGGAAAGATAGGCAAGTGACTTCTCAATTAGCCAGCGTGATTACATGCGTGGATATCAAAGTACGTACGAGTACTGATAGGGTTGGACTATCTCACTGTGGCTCATTTCTTAACGATGGAGACTGTATTTGCGAAATGAACAAAATATACGGCACTGATGCCCAGTTCACATCACTGCGATTGAATTTATAGTAATGGTGTTGGATAGACAGTTATGCGAACAAAATTCGCTTGCGTGTGCATCTAGGTATGGTTAATTGTAATAAGTAAATGCAGGATGACGTACCCCACCAGAGAATTGGATAAGCAAACAATAAAATGAACGACTGACATAAAAAAACAATAAAACAGCATGCCTGCCCTCCCTCAGGTTGCATGCGTGCGAAGTTACACGCAAGCAACCTGATACCCCTGTCACACGGCCACCACCAAACTCCTTTGAACACCGTCAACGTAAATCTCCCCTAGGGGGTTTGGCGGAGAAGGAGTTGTGGCAGTGTCACACGGCTATGACAAGGTTGTAACAGTTGCCGTGAGGGGGCTCAGCCGGCGCTGTTTGATTTTCGGAAAAGTATTCTAATTTGATCCCTATTGATTTTTTTGTGAATCCTCGTTATGTGGTTTTTACAAAAAAGCACTATAAAGTAGGTATGCGATTAACAAACCATTAAAAATAATTTCAAATAAAAACACATTTGCTAATTGTAGCAATGCTGCTAGTGGCGCTGGCCACATTGTGCTTTTAGTTGTTTTGTTGCCTGTGTACATGCCCGGTACGAAAGTTCTTATGCTTCCTTGCCTCGTGAGCGCACATTTTGTGTTCTTCAGCCATGAGCGACACAGCGGACGACGTGAGGAAGTGTGCGATATTGCGCTAGTAATGACGTTGATCGGCTGGCGCCGGCCGGCCCGACTTGCGAGGCACGGACAGTCGCACGGTGTGTAGCGCATCGGTGTTGAGAGTAAGTGAACTCTGGCGGGCGTAAATATTGTAAACAAACACGCGTTGTGAATGAGTACTACAACGAAAGAACGTTCAATATTGCTAAAATGTATTGTTCTTTCACTGCGGCGACTTAGTGCTCGATATTTTTCTCTGACTTCTAAACTGCAGAGGACGAGAGTACTTCGTTCCGCTGCGAAGGGAGATCGTTGAACGTCTTTAGCGAAATGCTCCGTTCACCTTCGTTTGCGTAAGGGTGGCCGTGTGACACCGACCGCATCTTCGTTGTCGTAAAGACGAGGGAGTTAAACGGTCTTCACGGGCGCCGTGTGAAAGGGGCATGAGATCAACTCGAGAAAACGAACCGTAAATGCGTATCCTACATTTTCTTATCGTGCAATCTTGTTTGGGGACCTTTTTTTCAGACACACCCGTGTCTGAACAAAGGCTTAAAACGGATAATCCATATTCAAAATGTTCTCAAAACTTATTTGATGCACTTCGCTTCCCATAGGAACCCGTCTTCGGAAAACCAACATTACCGAAATTCTAAAAACCAATATTTTCTGAAACGAATAAGTAGGTAATGCTAGATGCTATAGCTCATTTCAATAATTGCTTGATAGATTCACGTAGCCCTCTTAAACTAGAAAATAACACAATATACTCGTCTTCTCTTTCATGCAATAATGCGAAATGTATGGCTGATACGATCCGCGGCCTCGGAGCTGCAGAGTTCTCTATTTCTTAAAACTTGGCTCGTACAACATTTCAACTGCTTAAATTGCTTGCAAATTTGATGTGTAACTGAAAAAAAAACTTGGTAGGGCCAGATTTCTCATATCAGAATCACAGTAAATTCATTGTAGTGAGCTTTATATGTACAATAATACACGTTTTGGGACTGCATCACTTGGGGTGGATAAATCTAACGATATTTAT
This sequence comes from Rhipicephalus annulatus, assembly GCA_013436015.1. Taxonomy (NCBI): domain Eukaryota; kingdom Metazoa; phylum Arthropoda; class Arachnida; order Ixodida; family Ixodidae; genus Rhipicephalus; species Rhipicephalus annulatus. Next base: position 24,262 of record WOVY01011256.1, on the reverse strand, counting down.
ATTATGACCATACTTTGCTACCATATCGTATTTTATAACCACAAAAATTACAAAAGCTGAAACTCACCCTTTGGAAATCGGCTTTGCCAACCATCTCAATCAGGCCGAGTAGGTAAGCAACGATGGTGTGCGGGTCTGAATTCCTCGTCACCAGCCGGATCCAGTTTGGATCTATGTCCTGTGGCGACGGGAACACGAACACCGCTTGACCGGGCATAGAGGTCCACTTGAACGTGCGGAGGTCCAAATTTAGAAACACCACGGTAGCTATGGGTGGGACGTCTCTCTGTGGACCATCAATGGCGGGGTCGGACTTGTAGTGTTGTCGCGGCTGTTGTACCACAGAATTATGGGGTAAGGCGGGTTCCTGGGGCGCTGACAGAAAAGGTTTCTTGGTTTCGGTGGTCTGCAGAGCGCTTTGCGCCGCAGGAGCCTCGTAGTGGGCAGCGTCCGGGGCTTGTGGCACCGTGGCAACCACGGATGCCGTGTCTTTCAAGGGCTGTTCCCGGAAAAGAAACCCGGTTGCTTCTGGCTGATTTGCCTCTTGAACCTGGATGTTCTTTGGATTTTCAGGTGTGCTGACCAGCCCCGTCTCGATGACAACGGCAGTGCTCCACTGTGCGCAGACATATCCTTGAAGTCGCTTCAGTGGACCCTGTGTGATGGGATAGGGGACGCGTGAATGAGCTAGTTCTGACTGGCACCAGTATGCTCATAACTTTACGTTTTCTTAACTGGGACATAGTGATATTCCTGCTGTGTTTATTCGAAAGGAGAAATTACCAGCTGGTTGTAATACATATAAACACTTTAGTGGTGATCGCAATAACAAAGTTAGCTAAGCTTTAGCATTAGGTGTAAAAGGTACCGACGTTGCCATTAGGCGAACTTGAAAAAGGTCAACCACGTTGCTGATAACGATCGCTGTCCAGGAGATGTTTTTTGTCTTCTTGCGTGCATTGCATTACAGGGTTTTTCTAAAAATTGGGAAGGACACCCCGTACGATTATGATTTGCACATTCACAATGGTACATCTTAGCATGATATTCTTGGAAGCACATGAATTGTTCGATTACAGCTTGTAGAATTAACAGTTCAAGCACTCGCAATGCTTTCAGTGCATTGCGAGTGCTTTTCAGAATTTAGACTGCGTAGACAAGCATAGCACAACCGAATATAAAACTAAGTGAACCGCATCAAAATCATTCTTGAATATATTTAGCAATTTAAAAATCATGGACACGAGCCTTCTTTCATGTGGGGTCACGTGGTGCCAACAGATTCGTTCTATGACTGATTAGCATCAAACGATACGTACACTGAAACGGCCTTCGGTGAGAATGCGGATGATGTGTGCTGTAGTGTGAGGCCATTGTTTTCCGAAGGCGGCAAGTGCATCTGCTTGGGACTCACTGTACAGAGGCACTGGTGGTGGTATAGACACCTCAGGAAAAAGCGCAACGAGGTCGTTTGCGCGGTCTCGGAACCAGTCCTGGTTGAAGATGGTGCGAGTCTTGGAGTTGAGGTTGCACAGCAGCACTCCGAACAGCACGTACTCGTCATCTATCGTGGCTGCGTGCTCCGATCCAGCCATCCCGATATGCAGATCTCGGCTACCCACCATGCTGTCAAGCGCCACTTGCTCCATCCACAGATCATCCTCGTCGCTGTCTTGCAGAGCCTACGTGTAATTCAGAGAAGATTTCGACGCATTTTACTCTCGGCGTCTTGCCTTACAGGTCAAACCTGACCGGCTATATGCGTAAAAGCGTGATGGCACATGAACCTCGATCTCGGTTGGTGAAAATACAATCGATTCCTTTCATTTTAGGCACACTCGGTAGGAAGTGTTTGATATACAAATACAAGATACTATCCCAATAATTCCATGCATGCAATATTGTATCGCCGTGTTCTTGCGTTGTACATTCAATCGTTCCTTTCATGTACAACTCCACGAAAATTATTTGATACAATAGTCAGCAGAATACATATTCGATCGATCAATCCCTACCTCTCTGCTTTCACGTGGTAATCCTTAACTCACCCATGTTATTCATTCAGTAAACTAAACACTGTTCATACCAAGTTGTTCCTAAAGTTAGCAAGGCGAGATCCTGGCACGATTTTTAGAACGCAAAAGTTGCCCGGTGACCCAAGTATACGACGTCAGCAAAAGAGACTGAAGAAATCATCATCACGACGCAATGGCGTCATCATATCACGTAATTATGGATCGTCTGAACTTGTGACATCGTGATGACATCACATATAACAACACAGAACAATGACTACACTACCTTAAAATAAAACGAGATGCGGGCACACAAGCGCAAACATTGCGCTTAGTGTACGTCTGTTTTAATGCGTATGTGAGAAAGCGCCGTTATTATTTTGAGTTAAGACGCAGCAACAAGTTGAGGCCCAGAAATTTAGAAAGTAATCGTTATACGGCGTATATCAAAATCACGTCAGTTTTCCAGAAAGATTTCGGAGGCGAGTGCGGGAGTGTTCATAGGCCAACATCGATTAAGAAGAGAGAAAAGATGGTTTTCGTCGTCACGTCGGCTGAAGCGTATCTGGTGACTATTTACAAAACTGTATGAAATCTCATTGCATTTGGCCAAACAGGTGCATTTCTTCACTCCATTACACTTTTATAGGGAGACAAATATTATTAAAGGGCGAAAACTATAAGCAGGGACACGTTGCTGTAATATTAGTTGAACTGACTCTCTTGCAATTATCACTAGACATGTTTTGCACCGGGATCTTCTTCTGCTCTTAAATCTTACGCGATTGTGCACCACTTAGAAGACAATGACTTAGAAGGCAAAATGGTGCGCCATAACGACGATGAATAGATAACACCCGGCCTGAACTAGTACGCCTAATAAACCAGCAGTTGTGTGATACTCAGAAACATGTTATACTAAAATATATTAGCCTATATACATGGCGGTGCATACGAGACTGACTTAATGAATTTCAGTCAGTGAACCTGGCACCTGTCTATACTCAGGTTTCTTAAGGGGCGTCCAAATAAATACTTGATGTTATTTTTTCTAGTTGCCCCACCCACCATGAGAACATATTTAAATGTCGCAAGCTTGCTTACCTTATAATATTCGGCCCCGCAGAAGCGCTTGATGAAGCTAATCAGGCAAGCGATGGGGGCGTCCGGGTCACCACCTGTTGTTACTAGGCGAACCAAGTAGGGGTCGAAATCTTTCGGGCAGCAAGCGAACACCGTGGTTCTGGGAGCCATGGTAACCATGAAGTTTTGGACTAGATTGGACTGTGGTCCCTCCGGAGTCGTTTCTATCCACCCCTCCCTGCAATGAAATCACACAAGCAAATGCTAGGAGGCTGTTGCAGCATTTCTGTTAGTTCCACAAAAGACGCATATATATATATATATATATATATATATATATATATATATATATATATATATATATATATATATATATATATATATATATATATATATATATATATATATATAGGCAGACATGGTGGTTGAGTGGCCGTAGCGTTGCATATAGTCCAGTAGATCCTCCGTGAGCGGTCACAACGTGGTTTATTTCGACGTTTCGGCCTAGAGTCTGGCCTTCATCCTGATGAAGGCCAGACTCTAGGCCGAAACGTTTATAATAAATGTTTTTCATCATCATCTCAACGTTTCTTTTTTTATCCGCTAGGCTAAGTATTCTGGCGCTGTAGTCAGACGGGAAAACTCGGCTGAACGGTTCCCTATATGTGAAGCCAGCGAAACGGACGCGAGCGTGCTATGAGCGTAGCATGTAATCCTTTTTTACATGACACGCATATCATGATTATTATGTTCGGACGTGTCATATAACTTCGCTTTCTATTGACGTCATGCAATACCAATTTGGTATATATGAAGCTAGAGAAACAACCGCGAGCGCATCATGAGCGTGGCATGTGGTCGTGTTGTTACATGACACGCATCTGATGATTATCATGTTTGTACCAGTCACATACCTTTGTCGTCCACTCACGTCCCGTAATACCAAACTTTGAATGTGTGAAGATAGCGAAACAGCGGGGAGAGAATCATGAAGGGCCCAATATACTGCGACGTAACGTTGACGACCGCACGCTGGGTACAGCGACGCTACCCTAGCAAAACGCGAACACTGTAGTCTGACGCCAGACGCGACCAGCGTCTGTCGGCGCAGCCCGGTGGCAACCGGCACGAAATGCGACATGCTGCGTTTCGCATCAACCACGTTACTAAGAATGCACCACGTCTGCCTAGCTTCTTACGAAGGGACGCCGGGCCTGCTCAAACGCGCATGCGTCAAAGCAACGCAGTGCGGCGCGTCCCTGTGAGCGTATATATACCAGGCAGATTGGTGCATTACGTGGCATCACCGGCATGACGCGACGAAACGAAAGCTGGAGCACACGCTCACCGGGTCACGTCTAAGTGCATTGACGCCTTGAGTGTGGCATGTAGTCATGCTTTTGCATGACTACATGCCACACGCATCTCATAATTATCATGTTTGCACCAGTCGCATACCTTCGTCATCTATTCACGCTACGTAATACCAAATTTGGCATATGTTGAATCTAGCGAAACGGCCCCGAGCGCATCATGAGTGAGGCATGTAGTCATTTTGGTATATGACACGCATGTCATGATTATCATGTTTGGACATGCCATTTTTATATATAGTACGTTCACGTCACCTAATACTGAATTTGGTACATGTAAAGCTAGCGAGACGGCCGCGAGCGCATCATGAGCGTAGCATGTAGTCATGTTGCTACATGACACGCATCACATGATTATCATGCTTGCACCCGTCACATCCCTTTGTCCTCCGTTCACGTCCCTTAATACCAAATTTGGTGTATGTGAAGCTAGCAAAACGGCTGTGAGGGCATCATGAATGTGGCATGTAGTCATAATGTCACATGTCACGCATCTCATGATTGTCGAGTTCGCACCAGTCACATACCTTCATCATCCATTCGCATCACGTAATGCCGAATTCGGTATATGTGAGCTAGCGAGACGGCTGCGAGCGCACCTTGAGTGTGGCGTGTAGTCATGACTTATGACTTACATGACATGCATGTCTTGATTTCCACGTTAAGGTCTGTCGCTTGTGTTCACCATGCATTCATGTCATACCATACCAGTTTTGCAACATGTCATGTGAACGAGACCACCGCACGAGCCGCAAGACTATGAAATGTAAATCATTACATTCATGACATACATATCATGATTTTTATTTTATGACAACTCAAACATGCTCGTCATACAGTCATGGTATGCCATACCAAGTTTGGTATCGATACCATTATCCAAACGGCCAGGAGAGCAAAAACTCGTTGGCGCGCTAGCTAGCTAGCTAGCTAGTTAGTTAGTTAGTTAGTTAGTTAGTTAGTTAGTTAGTTAGTTAGTAGATAGATAGATAGATAGATAGATAGATAGATAGATAGATAGATAGATAGATAGATAGATAGATAGATAGATAGATAGATAGATAGATAGATAGATACGCTCAAGTCGCCGAAGTTCGCTAAGAAATGCTTCGCATATAAAAGGAATTTCAGTGCAGATGTTCAGCTGAATTAAAAGATGGGGAGGTGAAATCGATATATACAACACTGAGTTATACAGGAAAACATTGAATTGATCATGAAGTTAAATAATGAGAGGATGTGACATTTCTTCACGTCACGAACGCACTGAAAGGGCAAGCCAACAATAAGGTCTTTTACGGCTAGCGCTGTACGGTCGCGCTCCTCCTTTTCTGTTACAGTGTGCCCTCGGAGGACAGATTCCTCGTTAAGAATGAGCAGGCTTACAGGCCAACAGCGAGGCGTGACAAACCCACAGCAGTTTTTGAAAAAGATTTCATGTTCGGAAAAAGATTTCGGCCACCGCGAAAGGCCAACAACCGAGAAAGAAGGATTGGGACAGGAATACCGCGCCGCATTTTCGTCCCTTTCTAAATGAGGCGCTGTGCCGTGCTCTCTACCAGGCTGCAAAAATTAGGCGCCTTTTTCTAACCACTACGACCACCTTTTTAAATAATAGGCACAACACCCTGTCACCTTGTGGCAGACAAAAATTAGGTACATTATTTCTTCTTCGCGAACCACTACCACCACCACCTCTTTAATTACTCTAACGCCAGCCACGACTTCCGATGACTCACGAGCCGCTCAATTACGCCTACGCTTCTCAGAACAACTATAAACAGCACCGAAAGAGAACAATGCTCCTGAAAAGGGTATAGGTGTAACCGATGAGAAAAAAATGTGATTTGGTGAGCACGGTAAGCGTCTCTCCAACGGACACATTAACCGGTACAGACAGACATGGGAAAGGGAAGGATGGTGAGCCGAGCAGCTGAGACGCCACAGGAGGGCTTATTAAATCGGGAGGAAGCATTAACACTTACGTGGAAGGGGGAGGTGGAGGAAAGGAGGCCTGGAGAAAAAGAAGACAGGAACACGTGTTCGCTGAACCTGTTTTTCGGTTTTAATGTTTGACTGCCTCCACAATATGGCGCAAATAATCCTTTATTAACAGAGAGCCTCTTAATGATATCCATACCTGACACTTTCCTTTTTTCCCCTACCTTTACGTAAACCATTGGGCTCACGTATCGGCAAATGAACATACCTACGGAACCGGGTGACAAACAAGCCGACCGCAATATTATGTTTTTTTTCTAGTAATAATGAAGAGTTTTTCAACAGTCTCCATGTTACGACATGTACGACTCACACGTGGATAAGGTAAAGATAATGTTACTGCTTACTCTAACAGAAACAAAATGCTAAAACTCGGCCTATATGAAAGTACGCCGCATTCAGGCATTCCCCAGAAGCGTTCCTTTTAACAGCACATCCAAGTCGAAAAGAACGCCAGCTGAAAACACTACGAGAAGCTGCAGATAAAAAATATCACTTACCTCTACAGGGTGCTGTACGATGTGGCAAAGCGACGACGGCTGTAGTCCAGCGAGGAACGTGCGAGGACTTTCGTAGCTTCGGGCGGGCTGACCAAGACACCACTGGGTGCTGACGACGACGTGGACGGAGTGCCGTTGTCAGACGTTGTGGTGGACGTAGTTTGCCGTACTCCTTCCGAGACACCGTAGTCGACTGATCATGCGTACTCGCAGACTCAACTGACCAAAGGAACTGCTTGCTCGCTGTATACAAATACACTCTGGGCAACAATAGAACGTCTCCTCATTGGCCGAGCTTGAGTTGGGCCGCGCGACACCCCAATACCTTACCTAGCTATTTGACCATTTGTAGGCCGTGTCAAATTTTTTTTTGTCAAGTACCAATCACCAGGAACAGGACCGGTTTCACGGTAGGGGGCACTTGGGTGATCAGCTGAGATTTTTTGCAAGGACCCTTGCCTCTGGTATTAATCATTGTACAAGGTGTGTCAAAGCGGTCCGTGACCAATATTTTGTGAGAGGTGAACCCCCCCTCCCCGCCCCGAGGAATCTAACTGCAGGATCAGCAACGCTTTCATTGTACGTCGCAGCAAGTCATTTTGCACATGTTAAGGGGGGGGGGGTATTGGTGCAGGTGATGGAAAGGGTAATGTCCTCTTGCAGAGAAACCTATTTTTCTATGTGCTGCAGTACGGAAAAGAAATATCTGTGCTCATTGCCTGTCTACCACGTGTGTTTTGTTGTTGAACTTTGTTGTTTTTTTTCATAGGCATAATTTGAAAGTTAACCATGCCCGAGCACTTGACAATGTCTTCCAAGAAATTTAACCAGTCTTGCTTGGACAAGCAGGACCCGTTGCTGTTCGCAATCAAATTTCTACCATGCCAGCCTTTCTTTGGCGTCCGCCTCAGTGGCTCACTTGCTTCGCTGTCAGACCGAAGGTCGCGGGTTCGATTTTGGCCACGGCGGTCGCATTTCGGCGGAGGAGAAATGATCGAGGTCCACAAACTGCTCCATGTCTGCACAGGTTGAGGAACACCAGATTGTCAAAGTTTCTGGAGCCCTTCACTGCGGCATTTCTGATGATCATATCATGGTTCTGGGACTTCAAACCTGAGATTGTATTACTTTTTCTTTGGCACCAATGTTTCTCTAAGCACATGGTAGTGTCACAAGTTTCCCGGTGGCAGCTAGATGGTTGTTCACTATTGACGAGGATTATTTAGCGCACAAAAAAGACATACATGGTACAAGCACATCCCACCTGTACTGCGTTTTTTTCTTACGCTAAATAAATCTCCTCATTAAGCACAAACAAGATCCTCAGAAATACTTCTTATCATTTCCTACATTTTGACAAAGCCCCTTGTGTAGGAAACGAACGACTGAGTGTGAGGTAAGACAGCTGCCTGTGAACAAAAGAGTACTTGGGAGGAATTACCCCATATTGGAAGCTGACGCCAGAATGAGTCATAATGAGTCATAATGTCCGTATAAGTCATATTTTGCACAGGGAGCGGGTGTGGGCCGTAAGGGGGCAGGTAAGGCTGAGAAGTAGTTGACTGTTTTGGGAAACTATACCATATCTCTCTTCTGTAGATGTTCCGGCGTAAAAAAAGCCAATGGACAGTTTGCAAACTAGGTGCGGGGCATGCACGACGAAATTTGCTATCATCTAGGTACCCTCTACCTCAAGCTAGCTGACAGACATGTTTTATTTCTTTTCATCTCTAAAGCCTTCTTTCATTATTTCGTCCAGCTGCACAGAGCTGAACCTACAACCAGGCGAGACATTCCCGAAGTGTGCTTTGAAAAGCCTTTGTTGTGCTTCGACACGTTCACTGGAATGTGATGGGGTTATCCTGCTTAGAGCTGGATAAGGAGCCTTGGAATGAGAGGTTCTGTCGTCGGAAAACATTGCTCCGGGGAAGGAAGTTTCCGGTGTTTTTTTTTTTTTAGGCGTGCGTAAGGGGACGCTGTTTTGCAAAGTGACACGTGGTGGTGGTCTCATTCTGCGGTGGCACTATCGCACGGTTTTGGCCACTTTTTCAACTTCCGTGTTGTCTATTTACCTAGTATTATACAGCTGACCTATATATCATCGAAAAGCTTGACTTTCGTGCATTAGAAGTATATCTGCGAAAAACAACACTGAAAAACATTTTATCATAATGACGAGATATTTCCCTCCAGCCTGATATATTTCCAAGCATATGACCGTCCAAACGAAGACTGGCCGTCTGTTTCAAATGATGGAAGAATTTTTTTCTTGATTTTAATGTCTTCACTGTCAACTGAAGATACAAGCCAACGGTCCAGTTGATAATTAACCGTCAAAGTAACCAAAGGTCGTAGTTTGCAGACGACGTAATGCTTTTATAATTCTAATGCTTTCTTTTTCGTTATCTCGGAACACACGTAAGCTGTGAAAGTCATAAACATTTACCGTCAAAATGACAGCAAGCTGTCAATTACAGATGGCAATGATTACTGCCATTTAACGTCTTCTTAATTCAAGCTATTATATGACAACTTATCTAGAATTTTTCTTCTGAGGCGACAGCAGGCTCTCAGGATGAAATGCAAGTACATTATCAGTGTGATGACCCAAGATGCCACGAGTATTGTCCCCATTAACTGCAGTGAGGTCACCATGCGGCTGTCAGTCAACATGGGTAGCACCTCACGAATTATACAACGAACGTTTTTGTGGCCATTTTTTGGTGTTATACCGTTGACATATGTATCATTGAAAATCTTGATTTTTGTTCATTTGAACTAGATGAGCTAAAGGCAGGTCACCAATAATTATTCAAAGAGATCAATGGCCAAGTATAAGCTTCATTTTCTGAACATTCCGCTACAGTTACAGGCACTGCTTCTCACACATCCTTTTCAAGACTTATATATCGCTTTCCTCAACGTAGTCACATAATGTCCGACTTCTGCTTTACTGCGGCTTAGTTTTTCAGAAGGCCAAGTGTTGTAAGTTTCCTTGCAGACGGACTGGTAGCCATTTGCGAGATAAATTCATTTGCGGGTCATATATACAGGACCATATTTCAGTCAGAATCCTCAATTTACTCATTGTTCTTGCGCTTTCATTTTAATTACGTTCTTATAAACTGGACAACATACACATCATTGACCTCTCTTGTTCCATATTTCTGTAAGGCCACTGAAGTTTCATGCTGAGAGGCTACATCCCTCGATTTATTTTGTCAATCAGTTTTTTTTTTCAAATTAGCAAGAGAAATGTCAAATGAAGCACGCAAGCGCAAGCTGCAAACACCACCGAAACCATCTGCATCTTCTAACAGTGCTGAAATCTCAGCATTAGCAAAGTTATATATAGTAGTTGCTGTCGTCTGATATAGTTATTCACACATATAACAATCAAACTCTGGTTACACTACATCACTACCTGGCAAAATATTTGGCAGATTCCAGGCATCATGGAAATTTATCTCATGCGGAGTAAAAGTGACTGTGATGCAATTATCGGTGTTTGTAATACACATGTGTCTCTTCTAATGGTTATGCAACTGTAAACAGCTGGTTACATTAAATATACGCGACTGTTCAACATGCACGTCTTTGCGTACATTTGTACGTATGTTTAGCGTCATTTCTTAACGCTTCACTTTACAAACGAAAAAGAAAAATTTCCCCACTGTCACCTGCCTTCCACATGATTCGTATGACATCGATTGCGACAGTATGTGGAATCTGCGAAATTTCGACGCTGCCACTGTCGATTTTTTTCTTAACAGTCGCCGTTTCAATTTTAACTCTCAAGAAATTGTGGCACATACCCGCATACTTCTGCCGTGCTATATACGATTATGTGCCCCACGTCGATGGAGGAAGTGGTTTGACTTTGTGTTCGATGACATTTTCTCATCAGTCATGTCTTGACCAGCCATTCGTAATTCTCAAGACCTTTCACACCAATCTAACTTTGAACTTCCCCAGAGTAAAGGGAGACTGAACAAAAATGAAAAAGAAAAACTGAGGGAAACTTCGAAATTTTATTTAAGAGATACCACTGTTCTGATAAACACCTTTTATTTATTAAAATTTTAGGCCTTTCTTTGCTTTCAGGTCCTTTGAGCCTATATCTCCGTATCTATCGGTCTAGCTCTGAACGTCTAGAATGATAGGGGGGTGAGTTGTATGATGGCTTCACGAATGTGACCCGCTGGTTATGACATGATTAAACGTCACAGTCCCATTACGTACATAATCAAACCCTTTTAAACAGACATGTGGCCCTTAATCGGGGGTGGGCATGTGCCACAAGTGATTGAATGTTATTTTATTTATTTTATTTATTTATTTATGACATACTGCAGGCCCCACAAAAGCCCAAGCAGGAGGGGCATAATCACTCAAGTATAAACAAACCGACAATACAAGGTAAAATACAGCAACTTCTAAAAAGAAAAAGAAACATACTGTCTCAATTTTCTATATGTTCAATCCCATCAATACTACAGACAACAGATATGGGCAGATAATTCCAGTCAGATATGGTGCGTGGATAGAAGGAAAATTTGAAGACGTTTGTTCTGGCGCTGTAGGGGGTCAGGGATGCAGCGTGTCGATGTCGTGTACGCCGAGAAGTCAGTGGCTGAATATACTGATCAGGGCAAATGCCGAGTTTGTTGCTCTTAAGCTGGTAAAGAAATTTAAGCCTTTCTATTTTACGTCGTGCCTGCAACGTTTGGATCCCGTGCTCTTTCATGAGAGTAGTAGGCGAGTCTGATAAACGATATTTTGAGTAGATAAAGCGAACCGCTTTGCGCTGTATCATTTCAAGAGCCCGAATATTTTTTTGCTTGTGCGGGTCCCAAACTGAGCATGCGTATTCGAGTTTCCGTCTAATAATCGATGTGTATGCAAGAAGTTTAACACTTGGAGGAGCTAATTTAAGTTTGTGTCTGAGAATGTTGATAACTACCCCTACAAGAACGGCGAGAATACAGATGGGCAATTTTAACACATGTAAGAAAACGATGACACCGGTAGCGTATACATGATATATGTCAGTGTACCATCAGAAATCGAACCCGAGCATTCTGTGTGGCAATGAAGTGTTCCACCCCAGAGGCACACCAGGTCTCGGAACTAGTTACTTTTCAAATTAACATCAATTGTGGTTCCAGTGCTGGCTATTCAAATTTATGTACTTCTATGATACAATCATAACACGGGGTAATGTCAATTGTAGATAGGTGCCATACGCTGAAGTTGATTTATGTATCAGTGTACATGGCAGCCATCCTCGCGAGCAACAGCGCTTCAGGTCAGCTTACCTGTTCTGGTGTTGCTAAAGTTTGCGTGGTATCGATACACAATTGAAAACAACTGGTTATGCCTCAATAAGCAACTGTTTAACTCATGTATATGCGTGCATTCCGACCTATATTTAGCTCCCTTGTAAGGTTTAGCTCAATAAAAATTACTTGACAGTCACCTTCCGTCCGCATGCTTCAATAATATCGATTCCCAAGGTATGTGAAATGTGCTGATTTTTTTTCAATTTTTATTCCAAAGACTGCCCTTTGGAATAAGTACAAATAAGAACACCAAAGGCTCATGATCACACAGAAACAAGCAAGTTACTATTGGGCGTAAAGTTTTAAAAATCGGTGTAATTTTCAACAGTTGGCTGTATTTTTGTGAAGCGAATTGAAATTAACTTTATTTTGTTCTGGAGAACTGGTCAGACACCCCCATGTCTATGGCCTGAAGACGGCTCTGAATCCCCCGCCGCAGTTGCTGGCCGCGTCCACGTTGTGAGATTTGTCAGCGGGTGGCAGCTGCACGCGAACCGTGACGTACGCATTCCCCTAGGCGCAAGCACGATGCACCTGTCTATGTCCCTTCCTCCACCTCATGCTTTGATCTTACTCTACACCTTTCTCGAAAACATCAACGCTTTTCCCCAGCTGGAAGCATTGTTCACTGCTGTAGTTCTAGAAACTGCAGTGGGAGCTGAGCCATTGTTGAAGTTGTTGGCTGGGTGGTTTGAGAGGTGCGGATAGGAATGCGGGTGGTGGCTATAACATTCTAGGGATACTTGTTTCCAGTGAGTGCAAAGGCTTGACCCCGTGGACCCACTGCAACGTGTCAGGGCTGCGCCGTGCTCCCTACCGGGCTGCAGAAATGAGGCGCCTTCTTCTAACCACTTCTAACCGCAGTTCATGGTGCCACCGCTATACGAGACGATAAGAGAACAATTAATTAAATTTTTTAATAAAGTCCTCATTTTCTTCGAATTTCGGCCTGTAATAAAGGTTGTGTCCATCGGTTTGAATCACTTGTTCTTTCATTTTGGCTGATAATTTTGGCGGCAATTTTTTTTCAGTGTATCTTAAATGACGACGCGCTGCTCGAAACACAGCTTACTTCCAGTTGTCACGACTCCGCAAACTGCGCCCTTGTTGACGAAGCGCTGCTGCCGTGCCGGCCGGGGCTCATACGAATCGGGCCGATATGGACTCTGTGTTACGCACAGCAGTAACTGATTCGCATGCGAGCGCACACGTGGACAACACGATGAACAACAAGCAGTGCGGACAGCTTTTTACAGACTAACCGGAAACCGGATTATGCACGATCAATCGCATCATATTTGTGCTGGCATCCGAGATTCAATTTCCCGATGTCAAGCGGAGGCACGAGATGTCACGTGTAGAATTGTTATTTGGGACGGCATTCGGCACACGATGCGCGTGTTTATTTGAAATTTTCTTTGGAAAGATATCGAGGATGGTTTAGGGGCCATTTAATGATGTGACCCTGAGAGCACCCAGACGTAGGCGGCTGGATAGATACCTATTAGCTAGGAGACCACAGAGGGCGTGCAGTTCGCTAAGAAATGCTTCGCGTGTCTTCGCGCCTTTTTCACTGTGGCATGCGAAAACATTTTACGACAGGGGGCAATGTCTTGCAATTTACATATATATGCGCCCCCATCTGCAAGGCTTTTCTGCTCAAGCCTGTTTCTCATGCGAGCGATTTTACTCCATGAGGGGAGCGGCAGCTTTCGCGCGAGTCCAAAACAGCTATCCAGATGTTCATCACAGCATGTTTCCACTGTGATGAACATCGCCAGAGTTGGAAAACTTTGACCAATAAACAATTTTTTTTATTATCGTACGTCTTTTTTCTATTTATTTACGCCAACAGATAACAGACTTTTAATACTATACGCAAAGACTAAATTTACCAGGCGTAGATGCGCTTTTATATCATGGTCGTCCGGTCTGCGAGAGAGTCTAAAATTGAGTCACCAAAGGAACACGTGCCCATGCTTCGACATTGGAGCAAGACATGTTTCCTGAAATGACAAAAAAAAGGCGAACAAACAAAAAAAGTACATGTATGTACACAGATGGTTCTGGTGGGCACAATACATGCTGTTTCCGAAGAAACTCCCACTTCGTTCGCATTTTCGCCGGTAGGGGGGACACACACTTTACTCGCTGGACGAGTGTCGGAGCACTGGTTTCACTGTAAGGAGAATTATTAGACAGGCTGCCTCCCCTGCTCGGAATCCGCGTGCAGATGGTTCATATCCGAACACGTGCTCCTGGCGATATCCGATGAAAAAAAAAAGAGGTAGAGAGCTTCAGTTAAGGTTATCAGTATCTTGAATTCTCCACAGCGCGAATCGATTACAGTATGCCGCGACGAACATTTAGTCTAGCCATCAATCTATTAAATTTCTAAATCTTATATTATTCCCCTGGTTCACGCTCTCTTGAAGTGGAAAAACTGTTTTGTTAGGGTGTAACCTTCATGGAATGAAAGGCTTGGTTTCCGGAAGCGATATAACATGTGGACTTTGATTATTAAATCGGGTGCGGAAGTTCATATCAGTCTGACGTATGTATTGCATAATGCCTTTAAATTTTCCCACTTCGTTCTTAAGTACCAACAATAACTGAAGCACCACCGCCAGTCATGAGTACGTTACCAGTAAAACGTAACAATATTGCAGTTAGCTAAGGGAGAAATATGTCTTGCAGTTACGAAATTTTCAAAGTTACCTTGTAACCTAGCTTCCGTGAAAAGTTAACGTCATTATTTTTCCGTCACGGTATAAAGTGAGTAATGGGCTGCGTACCAAATGATGGAAATAATTCATTGAAACTGTATGAAGAGACACGAGAAGTGCGTAACTAGTGGAGACGATGTCCATTCACTATGAATGCCCATTGTATATGAACTTCAAGATGTGCCGGACCATGTTGAGAGAGTCTTGCGTTCCCCCAGCTTACAAGCCGTTGGGACACGTGTTCGCGAGACCCAAAGGCCGACCTTCTATATACGGACTATCAGTGCGGGATCATCTACAAGAACAATCAAGAGCTTTAGAAAGCTACACAATTAAAATGGCTAAACGGGCAGAGAAGTACCAGGAAAGGAAATGTTGCTAAAGTTGGGGAAACGTTCTTAGACAGAGCTTGTCTAACACTGCTGCACAGAGCATAACTTTAATTTTAACAAAGAGGGAGGAGGGACATTCGGAAACGTTTGCAAGGACATGTGTGAATAATGGGCTTATCGACAACCACTCATTTTCCCTCTCTTTGTCTAAGTTGCTATTGCATATTGAGGTTGATATCAAGTGAAACATTTGTCATCTTATTAAGAATTTTGTGTTAGCTCGATGTAGTCCAATGTGAATCAGTTACAGAAACGTTTGCGAAATTCCTGCGCTGGTTCGGAGCTTTCTGACGTTCATCTGTTTCGCTCTCGTGTTCTAACGACCTGCTAAACACGATTAGCTCGGAGCGTCGCGTGAAAGAATGCTCCACCCGTACTGCAAGAAGAGAGCTAGAGCCTTCCTGCCATTCCTTCTTCCTTCTAATAAGTGACAAAAAATATTTGTGCCCTCAACACATGCGCTCCCCGCAAAAAAAAAAAAAGACAGCAGCTGAGAAGCTGTCCAGCTGCAACGAGATTGATTTACGACTTGCAGTAAGCAAGTGAGCTCCGAATACGATCTTCTGCACGGAATATATTCCTCTTTTGCGCCATATTGTAAACTAGGAACTCCGTGGAACCCTTTTGTGGAAAGCAAAAATGTAGTCAAAATATGGTAAATAAGAAAGCTCGAATAAATGAAGACATTTTGAGATCGCTCTTTAGCTATTCTTGATACTTTATTATTCATATAAAGGCCATAGCAACTGTAACAGTATTGTATATTACAGTTACTGGGTAAAATGTAACAGTGTTACTATTACATCTTGCTCTAACTTCAAGCTAACTATTTACAAGTTATTGAAAGAAGTAACCTATAGTTACCGCAATGCATTACCACTAACCAGTTCTTGCCCAAGACTGTAACCCACGAATTTTCTCGGTAGCTTTGTTCTTTCTATTTTCCAGCACCTAGTGAAACCCATTGCCATTCAATAATGATGAGAAGGGGGGAGGGGTGTTCTTGGGAGGAGAAAGACCCGTCACTAAGCAGCCGGAAAAATGCGTGGCCCATGTACTTAGACCACGGTGGAGGATTATGAGAGGTGACTCAACCGCGCCCGCCCAAGCATACCGATTTCGCGTGCGCTTCGAGCAGTTTCCGATGGATGGCGCGCGTGCATGGGGGCCATCGGTCAGCACAACACATAGGGGCCCAACGCTGTACATACTCGCTCTGTTAAGCAATGTAAGCTCATAAAATTATCTTTACGTGTATTATTGCACGTCGTTTATAAATTTTAGCAACGTTTTTTTTTGTGGGCAAGCGTTCTAAGTATTTATCTTCAGTGGCTTTGGCGACTTTGGGAACCGACGCAACTGTTATAGCAGCCGGCCGGCGCGATTCTAATGACGTCTACCTCTTCTAGTTACTTTGCAATTTGATAGTGGGAACCCTGTGTGGCATACTGAAAAAGCCTGTAGCGTAATAAACGACACCTAGACACTAGTGGACGGCACCTCTCGCAAAAATAGCCATTTCTTCACTGATTTACTTCGGCCGAAAGCAAGTCAGGGGGCTATTTGCTTGTTAATTAAAGTTTCAATTGGTCGCGTCTGCGTTCCACCACTCAGTTAAGCAATGTAGGCACGAAATTCGCAGAATGAGTTTCCTCGTCGAGGAACAATTTTACGGTTTGTCACTTCTTGGGAATGCGCTTTGGAATGCGCCTTGCCATATAATGCGCTTTTTGAAATGCACCAGATATGGAATGCGCCAGATTTAAATAGCTGATTGCCCCGGCTTCGTATAAGAAGCCTACAGGCACTCTTTGAAAGCAAGAAAAACAAGTCTCTTGCCCCCCTCCCCGAAAAAAATAGATGTTTCATCGAACTGTGTAGCAGATTGGTGAAGAGCAAGCGTGATTATGCGTCGCACCACCAATAGCCGCGCCTCTTTTTCTACACACCATGATTAAATCTGAAAATAATTTTTAGGTAACTCGCACTGCCATAAAACAAAGAAAATGGTTTTTCTGCAAAGAAGGAAGACGCAGACGGCCTGGCTTCGACAAACGTTTCTTCTCCTGCATCCTCTTCTTTCTCGTCCGCAAGGTGTTTGACAGGTTGACGCACTTTTCACATGATGGGGAATCCCCGCTGAGAATTATGCAGTACTTTTTGTGGCGCTTTTTCTGGCAAACCTCAATATAAACACTTTCTGGCTCAACATGTGGGAATTCGAGAGGGCTGGGCCCGCCACAGCGGATGTTGACTTCATCCACGTGCTTGAGAAGAGCTCGGACTTCTTCCGTAGTAGTCATAGAACTGCTGTACGGCGGCATTGTCACGGGAATAGACTGGCCCATTAGAACAACATTCGTCTTCTTGTTTTCATCAAATTCGACTATCCTTGGGTTAACAAACGTCGTAACGGCACGTGTTCTCGAAGGTTCTGACGAGGAACAATCAAGTTTCTTCGCACGTTTCATTTCAGAAAACACAACGCTCTTCACACCGTCAAGCTCAAGTTTATGGCGACCCCATGAATCAGAAGGCAGAAATGATTGCGGTATTTCGCCACACAAGCTTTGCAACGGCGAACAACAAGCTTCCTCTGGTCCTGACTGCACTTTTGGAGATTCTATGTCGATGCCTGCCTGGACTGCAGGCATCTCATCGCAACTCATGTGACAGTTCGGCGGGTCGTCGTCGTTGTTGCTTACGCTAGAAGGGGCGCCTTTTCGCTTCGCTGGCGCCAAAAGCTGCCTTTCAGCGGGCCGCTTCCAAATCGCCGATTTCTTCTAGGGTGGGCAATCCGGAAATACCGTGGGAACAGCGTCACACGCCAGGGATGTTCGTCGTGGCACGCTAATCAGTACATTGCTGTTGTAGTGGGCAGTCCACGTCTTAGTCACGAGATGAGACTCGAAATGTGCCTCGCAAACACTGTCTGTTGGCTGTAGCAGGCGATCTTTCCTCGGTATTGCATGTCGCCAGAGCTTGAGACGCTCGTCGTCTTTCGGGGCAGAAAACAGCGAGTACTTCTCCTGACACGACTTGTAGCCCGTCGTGCAACGCGGAACGAAGCACTTTTTCCCCATCAGAGGTTCACAAAACGATTCACATCGCAAGAAACCGTGGAAACGCTACACATGTCTACGTGTTCACCACTTAAAACTGCGCGAACGATGGCCCCTTAACATACAGCGCCGCCTCTCGGAGGGAGGGCGAAACGCACGCAAATCGTCGGCGCGCGCTCAGTACGGCGATGCGCCGCTGTTCACACACCTCTCCTATTCCTCCACCGTGGCTTAGACGTACGCACATGGCCTCGTGTATCTTCCAAGTGAGGAAGAAATCGGTGGCAGACGCTGACTCCGCGTGAGGAATGGCCAGAAGAGGAAGCTGTTGATGGTACATGGGCAAAATGGAAATATATCTGTGGTCACTTTATACTCCATGGTCAAACGACAATTACAGAACTCAGTTTAACTCCGTTGAGCATTCAACTCCCTAACGGAGCTTGACGAGAATGGAGTTGTGACCTGTCGACATGGCTCAGCGCAAGCTTTCGACGGTAGCCGCACGGGGCAGGAACGACACTGCCGCGTTTGTCGAAATGTCCCATTTTTTTCTTATGTAGTCGTCTTTAAAGCAACGTACGTGTGTCTTTCTTTTCGCACCAATTCTAATAAAACTCAAGTTCATAAAGTTCACTGTGCATGTGCGTGTGTCTCCCACTTGTATAAATGAACAATACGACAGACCAGTTGCCGGTGGCGGTTGGCAAAGCGTTTGGTGTAGAGAGTACAGACACTGAAGTCCTCAAAAAAGAGGACTTAAACCTATATTATACGGTGTGTAATGTAAAGTACAATCTTAAAATCTCTAGTTGAAATTACTAGGTGAATTGTTAGCGCTGCTTTCTTCGTAGCAGAAGCTATGTGGGAACGAAAGTACTCCATCAAGCCCAAATGAACATTACCATACTCCCTCTTCCGCAAGCTCCGTTTAACTTTTACGGTTAAGTGGAGGCCATGATATGAACTGCATCTCCGTCGACGAAGAGACGAAGTACCTAAACGGAATTCCGTTTAAGGCCTTGTACGACATTATACCTTTCGCAGTTAAATTTAGGTCTGAATAGAGCATCTGAAATTGTAAAGTGTGCTTTCAGCCATGTCGGTAGCATGTATGTGTTTGCAGGCATTGCAGCGAGGCTTTCCGCATGGCTGACATAGTCTACAGGTTAAAGCTAAATTTGTTGGAGTGGAGGAGGCGCCTCTCAGATGAAGCCATGCGCCGCCATCTTGCCATATACAGAAAAAACACCTTCAGCAACGTTAGCCGCTGTGGCCCCAAAGATGATTCAGACGTTTTCCGGCATAGCGGCGTACAGACGCTGTAATGCATGAATACATCGTGTGTTGCTTACACTCTTAGTCAAATCCTGCCTAGACAACACGCCCGCAGGCAGGAAATCAAGTCAAATGATCGCCGGCTCTAGGCGGCTCCGTAGCCGTGTTCCAGAGAAACCGGCTTGATTTGAAGTGGCTTTCAGAATAGCAGGGACAAAGATAAGCCGGGGTTTAAGGTCAAATTTTTCCTCACAAGATAAGGCCTGTGGTTCGGTGGGACTTTCCGTAGGCGTCCCTGCCCCGATGTGGTGGCGGAAAAAAAATATTATATTTACGCTTTTCAGAGCGGTTCCTCGCCTAGAATGCGGCGGATATATTGACTACAGATAATTACAAAATTAATAGACTCACAATCACCTTTATTTGCGAGATTAACATGCAAAGCACCGCCCTGGAATCTAACTCGGGACCACAAGCACGCGAAGCAGATGTCTTACCCATTGCACCACAGCGACACCGCATGACGGCGAGCCTTTTTGCAGGTATATATCTACCAAGTGGGTTTTTGCAAACCGTCTTGGGAACTTTGAACTGTTTTTGTGCCATGTGCATGCATTTCATCAGTAAATACTTTGCAAGGCTTCATGAATTCGAGATAACCACAGTGAGCGCTTTCGGCTCCGACTTCGGCTCATGGTGCGCCTTTCCGCAAGAACGATTAACATGTGTTTGTGCGTCGTTTTAGTTCTTCCCCGTGAACTGCGGGTGATTACGCTCACCGAAATTCGCGGACGAGGCTGTATTCGGCTGTCGAAACCTGCGTAAGTTTCTCGCACGTGCGTGTGCTGTGAGAAATTGGGCTGATTTGTGTCGGGTGGTACACGCGTATCAGTGACAGCAGTCTATTCTCAGCTGTTTGAAGACAATGCGCTTTGGCACGTAAACGTTGCATGGGTATTTTTGCGTGCCTACTCTAACATTTGCATTTCGTACGCGCGACCTGCCGCGAGCTGCACGACGGGGCATCGGCGCCTTTTCAGCATTTCGACGATCACTTATTTCTGGAAGTAGAATTTATGTGCATTATATATATTTGTATATTATGCGCATAGCGTATTATATATAAATGACTGTTGTTGGCTTGCGGAGGGGGGGGGGGAAGCCCCGCTAGCCAACAACAGTCACATTGCGATGCAGCACAGATGCAATCAGAGAGCGTGGGGGCGGAACTGGTGGCGGCAGTGGAGCGTCGAAAGGAGACGCGCCGTCATATTCCCAGTTATGATAAGTGCTGCAGCTTGACCTTGCTCTGGAAGCCTATGCAACACGAATGGCGCATTCCCCCCAGAGAATTGAAGCGGGAAAAAAAAAAAACCGCAGCGGCCGGAAAAACCATGGCCGCGTGCGCCGAATACGTTCACGTGCGTGCCACAGGAGGTGCCCCCTTTGCCACATCGAAAATTAATTTCACTTTGCCAGTTCCCTGAGAATAAAATTTCGTATTGACTTCAAGCTATGCACGAAAAGTAGTGAAAAGAGACAGTTTTACCATTTCAAACGTTGTTTCGGGAGATACACCAGCAGAGCGGCCATGCCGGCAGATTCGGCCTGCTGTGCAGTTGCCATATACGTTGGGGGCCCATCTTCTACTTCCAGTGGTCGCAGCAATCTCAATCCAAACCAGGCTCTCGATGAACGCGTGCTTGCAGAGGCCATGAGCTATCCAATCACTGCCGACTCGCTGACCGTCATGATGAAACAGCACCCCGTTCTTCACGTGGCTTTCACGTGCAGCCTACGTAGTACGTACGGCTTACCGTGAAGCAAGAAATTCGGTGTTGGACTGATTTTTCGTGTCGGGCTCGCGGCGTGGTTTTCCGGTCCGTGAAGCGACAAAGCGAGCAGATTTGCAGCGAGTTCTACCCAGCGTTGTCAGATTCTACCAAGTAACCAAGTGCATACTCATCACAAAAGAAGCCCATAAACAAGCGAAACAAAGATGATTTTTTTTGCATTCCTGATAATATTTGTAGCTAGAAAAACTGAGATACGAAGAACAGCTTGCCTTATTGTTTTGAACAATAGAACTATAAGCAATTATTAGCGAAGACACACTATAGCTGCTTCATAAAATTGTCTCCGTGGTCGTCACTCCATTCGGCTGAGAGTGAGCCCGTGTT
Source organism: Rhipicephalus annulatus (assembly GCA_013436015.1). Classification (NCBI taxonomy): domain Eukaryota; kingdom Metazoa; phylum Arthropoda; class Arachnida; order Ixodida; family Ixodidae; genus Rhipicephalus; species Rhipicephalus annulatus. Next base: position 2,310 of record WOVY01011256.1, on the reverse strand, counting down.
TAACGTTGTTTGTGATTTCCCTCCGCGTATGTTTGACCGAATGCTACTTGAATTGTTCCGCAATCTATGTTTAAATACTCAGCCACTGGTGCGGGTAAGGGGGTTGCAGCCGTGCCCCCCTAGTCGCCTAATGGGAGGGGGGGAGTCTACCTCCTTCACTGACCTAAATGACGGGGAGGGGGGCGCTGGGATGAAGCTTTACCCCCCTTGGTGGAGAATCTTGCGCATGCATTATGAACTAAAATACTCGAACACCGACAAACTCGCTATAGTCGCTATTAGAGAACTGCAAAAGTTCATTTGTCCACCTGATGATCACTAAAGTAACTATATTGGCGGGAAAAGTGCGAATAAGCAAACCAATTATTCTACTAGTGCCTGGAAAATTCTAGAAAGGTCGACATCTGAGACAGCTAGAATGGTTTCCACAATATTTAAAGCAGTGGAAACGATGCGATAAGACGTTTACACTATAATAATAATAATAATAATAATAATAATAATAATAATAATAATAATAATAATAATAATAATAATAATAAAACGTCCTTGTATGACACTCGAGTAGATTACGAAGCATTGATGGTTTACCAGGATTACCTTCCGGAATATGCGCCTTCATCATCATTCCCTTCGTGGATATGGCGTCATTTTTTCATAATGCTACAGTTATGTTTAGGCACAACGGTAATGAGGCGCGCGAAGTTATGAAAGCACTTGTCGATAAGAACAGTGGAGAGAGTTTAGCAGCTCTCAGTTATTCGGAGGTAGGGTAGATAGACGCTTTTTGGCTTATATGCTTCATTTTTGTTCTCATACAAATTGTTGCTGCCTAGTTTTGTTAAGCCATAAAAAACAGTTTACCTGTGTTGTTTTTTGTGTTTTATTACTTACCTGTCGGTGTGGGAACACGATTGCGACTGTGCAGTTCATTTGGGTCATTCTTTTTTTTTTTTTTGCTCCCCATAATAAACCTGCAGGTTCTAGCAAGCGATCGTTGTATCCACTTCTTATCCATTAGTCTGGGCTCAATTAAATATCATGAAGAATTCCGCAAGCGACCCGTATGCAACAAAAAAAAAGTCACTGCATATCTACGGACTGAATGATGATGCGTGGGGCGAAGCATCCGTCTAACCATGGGTCTGTCCGTGCGTCTGTCTGAATGTCTGTCCGTTTAGTGAACACTCCAAGTACCACCATCTCGCCTCTTTTCATGATGTAATACTTACATAAAAGTACCGCCATCTAGTGGACATTTCAAGAACTAAATAAGAGGTGGCTACTTACTACATACATCGCGCACGCACGAGCGATATTGTAACGAGCTTCGCCCCTAAAAGTCTATCCCCTGTGCCACATACCCACACTCTCAGGTATGTGCCACCGGTGGTTACAAACGATAACGAGGACGAACGGGTGACGCCATAAGGAGCTTCGCCTTTAAAAAGGAGCCCAAGTCTGTATTAGAATTGTAAGCACAGCCGGCTCTGTCGCTTTCGCCCTCTCCGAGGCCAAGTGTAAACACACCTTCACTGTTTCTGTATTTCCCTATTTAGGTGGTTTGGTAGCATGACACGATCAAAGACTTCAGTCTCTCCACTACTTTGCCACGTTAAGCTCATGAGATCAGCCAGGTTCGAAGTTTCTTAAAGGGGCCCGACAACACTTTTGAGCGTGGTCTTAAAACACTGCCGATCAGTAGTCGCAGCATTGGAGCCGCAGCAGGAAGCCGTCACGTGTGCCATCCCTCTCTGCGAGGCTTCGCGAGCTTTCGTCGGGATGAGAGAAAGACGGAATCGATTGCAGCTTGCGAGAAATCTTTGTACACTGCTTTCGTAATGTACGGACACTGAACGGATCCTAAAATAATTGCGGGGGCCAATTCGTGAATCACTGAGCTCATTTGTGAATCCATTCCATGGCTACTTCGGAAAGTGTTCCTGGCCTCGTGCATTTATGCTGAACTCGCATTGTAAAAACTTCTCCCATGTTGTATTTACTTTTTTTTTTTGCTAATTGGCGTGATAGCACTTACGCACTCCAGCGCGGCAGCGTACGACTATAGCACGGTTGTTGAGTTGGTGTGATTGCAAAGCTTTCGCCGCAAAAATGTGCAGCGTCCTTCCTAATTGGAAGGAGCAGGTGCAGAGCGCGGGCAAGATGTCTTGGTCTGATTGACTGCCGTGGCGCATGTGGTGCACCGTTGCTTCCAGCAGTCACCGAAAAAAACGCCATAAACCTGTACAATAGCACAAAAACAAGAATTTATTATAATGGTTCTTGCAATCTATGCGTCAACACAATGAC